>CM035811.1:35579663-36097163 GCA_020458035.1 Magallana ariakensis | reverse complement strand
ATTTACAAGTCGTAGATTTCCCATTGCTTTCAATGTATTTGTCAATTAATTTTTTGACAGCTGCTCCGTCCCGTAGAAAATTTCTTATACCCTCTTCTCTTTCTTTCTTAAAATCTATGTTCTTAAATTCATCCATTGCTGTTTTAAAACACATTGTGGTATAAACCGTACATATTTATATAAGAAAATATCAAGGTGACCTTCTGAAGGTGACATAAGCCTGTTCTAATTATCAGGATGACTCCAGACTGTTAGTGACCTCAAAAGTTATCCAGGCTGACTTTACCCTGAACTCATTTATCAAGGTAACCTCAAGGTGACCTGACCTTAGCAGGTGACCTGAACTCGACCTCAGTTGACATGACCCTGTCTTTGACCCTGGCCTAGTGACCTGACCTCAGTTGACATGACCCTGTCCTTGACCCTGACCTAGTGACCCAGGTGACCTGACCGTGACCTCATATGACCTGACCTTGACCTAGGTATCAAGGTCATTGGTGACCCTATACTGACTTCAGACTACTACCCTCACTACTCACAAGTCAGAAGTAAACTGGTGTGTTTATGTCAAATTATGTACAAATGAATTATTTTTCTCTTAAGTCACTGTATGTTTCTGTTACTAACCTGTGCCTACTGGTTCCTCATCATGGTATGGACTTTGCATGATAGTTGGAATATGTATGTTTATATATGACAGGTGCTAGGTTGTTTTTTTTTCCTACCTACATCACCTACAGGGTAGCAGGAATAAGAGCTGCTAAATTTTTGTTTTAGCTGTTGTTTTGTTTTATTAATATTTGGTGGTATGCATTTGTTGTATATAATTTATACATTTTAGGCTGTTGTTTTGTTTTAGGAATATTTTGTTGTTTGCATATGTTGTATATAAATTATACATTTTAGTTGTGTGCAGGGGAGGTCACATTTCGTACTCTATTTGATCTTACATCCCATGTCAAATCATCTTTATATTGTTAAGACCTCCCCTTTAGTCTCTTTTTCTTATTGTCAAAATAATTGACAATATTCACTCAAACATGTGTTATGTTCTTGATAGTACCAGTCAGATCACCAATATTACGTAAATTATTTATTTGGACGAATTAGGACTTGTTCGTACCAATTAGCTTTTTTTTGGAGACGAATTAGCTATTTGTCGGACGTATTAGCTATTTGTCAGGACAAATTAGTTATGTGTTGGGACGAATTATGATTTGTTCAGACGAGTTAGGATTTGTTCAGACGAAATAGTTATTTGTTTTGGCGAATTATGATTTTCTTTAGACGAATTGGTTTTATGTATGGAAGAATAAGTTATTAGTTTATATGAAGAGTAATATATACTTATTTTATATGAGGAGTCTTCTTAGCAGGCACCCGTTCCAATATATATATTTTTTCAAATTGTACAATATCACAAATGCATTTCAAATTTACAACACTGAGATATATTTATCCATAATTGATTTCCGTATGAAGGGGCTACAACCTATGCAGTTTACTTGACGTATGACCATCACCTCCATCTTTCAATACATAATATATAAACAAAACAAGACATGGTATATGTTGCTCTTTGCCACCAGCGTGACTTTAATTGTTACATAACATTGTAACACATTGCGTAAAATAATATAAAATAATATTACGTAATACTACAATTGAAATTTAATTGAATAATGTCACAATTCTGCATTTGATCTTAATGTGATGTAATTATAATTAATTTCCGAATAGTAATTAATAATCATATACAAATATGAATTTTATTAATTGGCTGTATTGAGAAACTGAAATCGAAAATTGGTTACGTAATCTCGTCAAACCAATTCCTTGTGGTCTGAAAACGCCATGTACATCTACAATAAAATACATGCATAAAAAAGGGGGGGGGAAATGAAAATTAAAGAAAATATAGAAACACTGAAAAGGTGGAGGGGAGGTGGTGGATTTTTAAAGAAATGGTCCGAAGGAACAGAATCAGTATTCAAAGGTGTTACCAGTGCGGCGTCCTGAAAGAAAGTGAATTAGCGCGTCTTTCTAAACAAAGAGAGTCGCTAGAATTCCCGCGTTTAATTTCATTGGTCAAATGATGACACCAACATAACGTGACCAAATAGAGCACTCTCTACTTCTTGATAATACACATTAAAAAGTGCGATAACTCGTAATGCGAAAAATTTTAAAATCAATATATATAAAGCATTTTAAGTAAACTTAAAATTCCTTTATCCATAATTGATTTCCGTATGAAGGGGCTACAACCTATGCAGTTTACTTGACGTATGACCATCACCTCCATCTTTCGATACATAATATATAAACAAAACAAGACATGGTATATGTTGCTCTTTGCCACCAGCGTGACTTTAATTGTTACATAACATTGTAACACATTGCGTAAAATAATATAAAATAATATTACGTAATACTACAATTGAAATTTAATTGAATAATGTCACAATTCTGCATTTGATCTTAATATGATGTAATTATAATTAATTTCCGAATAGTAATTAATAATCATATACAAATATGAATTTTATTAATTGGCTGTATTGAGAAACTGAAATCGAAAATATGTTACGTAATCTCGTCAAACAAATTCCTTGTGGTCTAAAAACGCCATGGACTAAATTAAACGTATTAATCAAGTTCAGACCCCAAGGAAAAATAAAAGGAGGGAAAAAAATTACTGGTGGGAAAGAGCAAACTCATAGCTAACGGAATAAACATATACCCTGGGCTATTTCAATATTAGAACTACAAATTAATTACCATTAACCTAGCTAAACATACAATGAGATAAACATATATTCAATGCAACAAAATTAATAACGTACAAAAAGATAGGTAAAGTTAGCTACTAGTAACTGGCTACTAGTAACTGGCTACGAGAAGTAAGAAAAGCTAGCTACTAGTAACTGGCTACGAGATGAAATAAAAGTTGGCTACTAGTAACTGGCTACTAGTAACTGGCTACGTGAAGTAAGAAAAGCTAGCTACTAGTAACTGGCTACGAGATGAACGAAAACTTGGCTGCTAGTTACTAGTTACTGTCCAAGTGACAAAACATACCTGGGATTTTTATTTGTGTTCTTAATATGTACATTGCACTACATCATCCGCATGATTTATCATCTTTTGTGATATATTTACAAGTGATGTTAAATCAACATTTGACTAGGTTATCTATATGATTATACCTTAAAAGTACTCATATTCCTCTCATACTCTCATCAGTAATTGGTGCATTTCGTTTAAAATATCTCTATATTAGACAATATTCTCTATTTGACTCAAGTAGCAGTACATATAGATTGAAAATATCAACAAGTGTTATTAACTACAACAATCTATCATGTCATCCGCATTATATTACAACAAAATTATTCAGATACCATTTCTTTCCAAACATCTCTATGTTAATTAAAAATAATTTTTCCATGTAGTTCAAGTAGCCGTACGTAAAGATTGAAGACATCTTCAAGTGTTGTTAATTTGAACATTCTGTAAGGTCACCCACATGATATTATGACACAATAACTCAGATATCTCCTTAAATCTCTTCAGCTACTAGTACATTTTGTTACAAATATCTTTATTTTTGAGGGATTTGTCAACATATCTCAAGTAGCTGTATATATAGGTTGGAGATATCTACAAATGTTGTTAATTTGAACATTCTATAAGGTCACCCAAATGATATTATGACACAATTACTCAGATATCTCTTTAAATCTCTTCAGCTACTAGTACATTTTGTTACAAATATCTTTATTTTTGAGAGATTTGTCAACATATCTCAAGTAGCTGTATATATAGATTGATGATATGTACCGGTCTTGCTTATTTCAACATTCTATCAGGTCATCCACATGATATAACGACACAACTACTCCGATATCTCTCTTAATCTCGTCAGCTACTAGTGCATTTCGTTACAAATATCTCCATTTTTAACAGTTTAGATCATATAACTCAAGTAGCTGTATATATAGGCTGGAGATATCTACAAATGTTGTTAATTTGAACATTCTATAAGGTCACCCACATGATATTATGACACAATTACTCAGATATCTCGTTAAATCTCTTCAGCTACTAGTACATTTTGTTACAAATATCTTTATTTTTGAGGGATTTGTCAACATATCTCAAGTAGCTGTATATATAGATTGATGATATGTACCGGTCTTGCTTATTTCAACATTCTATCAGGTCATCCACATGATATAACGACACAACTACTCCGATATCTCTCTTAATCTCGTCAGCTACTAGTGCATTTCGTTACAAATATCTCCATTTTTAACGGTTTAGATCATATAACTCAAGTAGCTGTATATATAGGCTGGAGATATCTACAAATGTTGTTAATGTGAACATTCTATAAGGTCACCCACATGATATTATGACACAATTACTCAGATATCTCGTTAAATCTCTTCAGCTACTAGTACATTTTGTTACAAATATCTTTATTTTGGAGGGATTTGTCAACATATCTCAAGTAGCTGTATATATAGATTGATGATATGTACCGGTCTTGCTTATTTCAACATTCTATCAGGTCATCCACATGATATAACGACACAACTACTCCGATATCTCTCTTAATCTCGTCAGCTACTAGTGCATTTCGTTATGAATATTTCCATTTTTAACAGCTTAGATCATATAACTCAAGGAGCTGTATATATAGATTGGAGCTATCTACAAGTGCTGTTAATTTGCACATTCTATAAGGTCACCCACATGATATTATGACACAATTACTCAGATATCTCTTTAAATCTCTTCAGCTACTAGTACATTTTGTTACACATATCTTTATTTTTGAGGGATTTGTCAACATATCTCAAGTAGCTGTATATATAGATTGATGATATGTACCGGTCTTGCTTATTTCAACATTCTATCAGGTCATCCACATGATATAACGACACAACTACTCCGATATCTCTCTTAATCTCGTCAGCTACTAGTGCATTTCGTTACAAATATCTCCATTTTTAACAGTTTAGATCATATAACTCAAGTAGCTGTATATATAGGTTGGAGATATGTACAAATGTTGTTAATTTGAACATTCTATAAGGTCACCCACATGATATTATGACACAATTACTCAGATATCTCGTTAAATCTCTTCAGCTACTAGTACATTTTGTTACAAATATCTTTATTTTGGAGGGATTTGTCAACATATATCAAGTAGCTGTATATATAGATTGATGATATGTACCGGTCTTGCTTATTTCAACATTTTATCAGGTCATCCACATGATATAACGACACAACTACTCCGATATCTCTCTTAAACTCGTCAGCTACTAGTGCATTTCGTTACGAATATTTCCATTTTTAACAGTTTAGATCATATAACTCAAGGAGCTGTATATATAGATTGGAGATATCTACAAATGTTGTTAATTTGAACATTCTATAAGGTCACCCACATGATATTATGACACAATTACTCAGATATCTCGTTAAATCTCTTCAGCTACTAGTACATTTTGTTACAAATATCTTTATTTTGGAGGGATTTGTCAACATATCTCAAGTAGCTGTATATATAGATTGATGATATGTACCGGTCTTGCTTATTTCAACATTCTATCAGGTCATCCACATGATATAACGACACAACTACTCCGATATCTCTCTTAATCTTGTCAGCTACTAGTGCATTTCGTTACAAATATCTCCATTTTTAACAGTTTAGATCATATAACTCAAGTAGCTGTATATATAGGTTGGAGATATCTACAAATGTTGTTAATTTGAACATTCTATAAGGTCACCCAGATGATATTATGACACAATTACTCAGATATCTCGTTAAATCTCTTCAGCTACTAGTACATTTTGTTACCAATATCTTTATTTTTGAAGGATTTGTCAACATATCTCAAGTAGCTGTATATATAGATTGATGATATGTACCGGTCTTGCTTATTTCAACATTCTATCAGGTCATCCACATGATATAACGACACAACTACTCCGATATCTCTCTGAATCTCGTCAGCTACTAGTGCATTTCGTTACAAATATCTCCATTTTTAACAGTTTAGATCATATAACTCAAGTAGCTGTATATATAGGTTGGAGATATCTACAAATGTTGTTAATTTGAACATTCTATAAGGTCACCCACATGATATTATGACACAATTACTCAGATATCTCGTTAAATCTCTTCAGCTACTAGTACATTTTGTTACAAATATCTTTATTTTGGAGGGATTTGTCAACATATCTCAAGTAGCTGTATATATAGATTGATGATATGTACCGGTCTTGCTTATTTCAACATTCTATCAGGTCATCCACATGATATAACGACACAACTACTCAGATATCTCTCTTAATCTCGTCAGCTACTAGTACATTTCGTTACAAATATCTCCATTTTTAACAGTTTAGATCATATAACTCAAGTAGCTGAATATATAGATTGGAGATATCTACAAGTGTTGTTAATGTGAACATTCTATAAGGTAACGCACATGATATTATGACACAATTACTCAGATATATCTTTAAATCTCTTCAGCTACTAGTACATTTTGTTACAAATATCTTTATTTTTGAGGGATTTGTCAACATATCTCAAGTAGCTGTATATATAGATTGATGATATCTACCGGTCTTGCTAATTTCAACATTCTATCAGGTCATCCACATGATATAACGACACAACTACTCAGATATCTCTCTTAATCTCGTCAGCTACTAGTACATTTCGTTACAAATATCTTCATTTTTAATAGTTGAGTTCATATATCACAAGTAGCTGGATATATGGATTGAAGATATCTACAAGTGTGGTTTATTTTAACATTCTATAAGGTGATTAACATGATATAATGACACATTTACTCAGATATCTCTTTAAGTCTCGTTAGCTTCTAGTACATTTTGTTACAAATGTCTACATAATTGGCGGTTTTGTCAAAATATCACAAGTAGCTGTATATATAGATTTAAGATATCTACATGAATGGTTTATTTTAACATTCTATAATGTCACCTACATTAAATTATTACACAATTACTCAGATATCCATTTAACTCTCGTCAGCTTCTAGTACATTTCGTTACAAATATCTTTATTTTCAAGAATTGAGTTCATAAATCTCAAGTAGCTGAATGTATAGATTGAAGATATCTAAAAGTGTGATTTATTTTAACATTCTATAAGGTCACCTACATGATATTATGAACATAATTACCTAGATATCTCTATAAGTCTCGTTAGCTACTAGTACATTTTGTTACAAATATCTTTATTTTTGGCTGTTTTGTCAATATATAATAAGTAGCTGTAAATATAGATTTAAGATATCTACATGAATGGTTTATTTAAAATTCTATAATGTCATCCACTCAGATATCTCTTTAAATCTCGTCAACTACTAGTACATTTCGTTACAAATATTTACATTTTAAATAGTTGAGTTCATATATCTCTAGAAGCTGGATATATAGATGGAAGGTATCTACAAGTGTGGTTTACTTTAACATTATATAAGGTCACCTACATGTTATTATGACACAATTACTCAGATTTCATTTAAAATATCGTCAGCTACTAGTACATTTTGTTACAAATATCTTTATTTTTGCCGTTTTTATCAATATATCACAAGTAGCTATACATATAAATTGAAGATATCTACAAGTATGGTTTATTTTAACATTCTATAAGGTCACCTACATGATATTATGACATAATTTCTCAGATATCTCTTTAAGTCTCGTCAGCTACTAGTACATTTCGTTACTAGTAGCCAACTTTTAATTATCTCATAGACAGTTACTAGTAGCTAGCTTTCCTTACTTCTCGTAAGAGAGATATCTGAGAAATTGTTTCGTAATATCATGTGAATGACTTCAAAGATCGTAGTAGTTAACAACATAATTTGTGGAAACTGATACATTTAGGAAGAAACTGATACATTTTGGAGGATTATTCAATCTATATATACAGCTATTTAAGTTATATGGACAGAACGGTCTAGAAATGGAATATTTGAAACAAAATGCACTAGTAGCCGACAAGATAACGAGAAATATGAGTAACTGTGTCGTAATATCATGCTTATGACATACAAAGATTTTGCTATTAACAACACTTGTAGATATCTTCAATCTATATGTGCAAGTAACTAAGTTATATGGACAGAACTATCTAAAAATAGAGATATATGTAACGAAATGCAATAGTAGCTGACGATATTTAAAGAGATATCTGAGTATTTGTGTCGTAATATAGGCGACCTAATAGAATGTTGAAATAAGCAAGACTGGTACATATCATCAATCTATATATCCAGATACTTGAGAAATCTTGACAAAACCTTAAAAAATGAAGATATTTGTAACAAAATGTACTAGTAGCTGACGAAACTTAAAGAGATATCGGAGTATTTGTGTCATAATATCATGTGGGTGACCTTATATAATGTTCAAATTAACCACACTTGTATATATCTTCGATCTATATATCCAGCTACTTGAGGTATAGGAACTCAACTGTTAAAAATAAAGATATTTGTAACAAAATGCACTAGTTGCTGACGACACAAAGAGAGATATCTGAGTAATTGGGCCTTAAAATCTTGTAAACGACCTTAAAGAATTTTTAAAATTTCCAACACTATATATCCACTATATATACACTATATATATATAACACTATATATCCAACTGCTTGTGATATATTGACAAAATCGCCAAAAATAAAGATATTTATAACAAAATGCACTAGTAGCTGACGACATAAAGAGAGATATCTGAGTAACTGTGCCTTAATATCACGTGGAGGATCTTAAAGAATGTTAAAATACCAACACTTGTCCATATCATCAATCTATATATCCAGTTACTTGAGATATGTTGACAAAACCCTAAAAAAATGGAGATATTTGTAATAAAATGTACTAGTAGCTGTCGAGATTTAAAGAGATATCTGAGTAATTGTGTCATAATATCATGTAGGTGACCTTATAGAATGTTTCAATAAACCATACTTGTAGACATCTTCAATATATATATATCTAGGTACTTGAGATATATGAACTCGGCTGTTAAAAATGTAGATATTTGTAACGAAATGTACTAGTAGCTGACGAGACTTAAAGATTATATCGTCAGAAGTTATAAAAATGCTTGTCATTGGAAATCTAAAAAACTATTTTGTTAAAAACCATTCTGATTGCACACACAAGTACTCTGAAGCTGACATTAAAAAGATGCTTGAATTTCTGATAGACAACATCTATGTAGTTTTTGGAAATCAAGCCTTCCAACAATCTGTTGGAATTCCCATGGGTACCAATTGTGCCCCATTGTTAGCAGACCTATTTTTGTATTCTTATGAAGCAGAATTTATTCAAAAACTTGTACGTGAAAAAAATAAATCACTCGCTGTGGCCTTCAACTCAACATTTAGGTATATCGACGACGTATTATCAATTAACAATTGTTATTTCCATACTTACGTCGACTCGATATATCCCAGTGAACTTGAAATAAAAGATACCACAGAGTCAGCGTCATCTGTCTCATATTTGGATATTTTACTGGAAATGGACATTGATGGTAACCTAACAACAAAACTTTATGATAAACGCGATGACTTCAATTTTTCTATAGTCAACTTTCCTTACTTATGTAGTAATATACCATCATCACCTGCATATGGTGTTTTTGTCTCTCAGTTAATTCGATACGCAAGGGCATGCTGTTCGTATGAACGGTTTCTAAGACGAGGCAAGCTACTGACAAACAAGTTGATAAAACAGGACTATCAACAGTCTCGTTTAAAGTCGCATGCTGACTGACGTTTTTCATACTAATTGTTAGACCATAATTAATTACCTAATTGTCTACGAACTTTTGCGGTTTTTATTTTCCCGATTACGACAAAGAGCACAAGGCGGGTGTGACCGGTCAGCAGAGGATGCTCACTCCTCCTAGGCACCTGATCCTACCTCTATCTTGGAGGTCCGAGTTGCTCTGCTTTGAAATTGTACTTCGTTTTATGGATTTTTGAGATGGTTGACGGTTTGTTATTGTCATTTTTTCAGCATGTGGGTGACCTTATAGAATGTTAAAATATACCATATTTGTAGATATCTTTAATCTATATATCCAGCTACTTGAGATATGTTGACAAAACCCTAAAAAAATAAAGGTATTTGTAACAAAATGCACTAGTAGCTGACGACACTAAGAGAGATATCTGAGTAATTGTGCAGTAATATCATGTGGATGACATAATAGAATGTTTAAATTACCAACACTGGTACATATCATTAATCTAGATATCCAGCTACTTGAGATATATTGACATAACCCCAAAAAATAAAGATATTTGTAACAAAATGTACTAGAAGCTGACGAGATTAAGAGAGATATCTGAGCAATTGTGTCGTAATATCATGTGGAAGACCCGATAGAATGTTGAAATAAGCAAGACTGGTACATATCATCAATTTATATCTACAGGTACTTGAAATACGTTGAAAAATCATTCAAAAAAGGGATATTTGTAGTAAACTGTACTAGTAGCTGAGGAGATTTAAAGAGATATCTGAGTAATTGTGTCATAATATCATGTCGGTTACCTTATGGAATGTTCAGATTAAACACACTTGTGGATATCCTCAATCTATATATTTTACTTCTTGAGATATATGAACTTAACTGTTAAAAATGGAGATATTTGTAACGAAATGCACTAGTAGCTGACGAGATTAAGAGAGATATTGGAGTAATTGTGTCGTTATATCATGTGGATGACCTGATAGAATGTTGAAATAAGCAAGACCGGTACATATCATCAATCTATATATACAGCTACTTGAGATATGTTGACAAATCCCTCAAAAATAAAGATATTTGTAACAAAATGTACTAGTAGCTGAAGAGATTTAACAAGATATCTGAGTAATTGTGTCATAATATCATGTGGGTGACCTTATAGAATATTCAAATTAACAACATTTGTAGATATCTCCAACCTATATATACAGCTACTTGAGATATGTTGACAAATCCCTAAAAAATAAAGATATTTGTAACAAAATGTACTAGTAGCTGAAGAAATTTAACGAGATATCTGACTAATTGTGTAATAATATCATCTGGGTGACCTTATAGAATGTTCAAATTAACAGCACTTGTAGATATCTCCAACCTATATATACAGCTACTTGAGTTATATGATCTAAACTGTTAAAAATGGAGATATTTGTAACGAAATGCACTAGTAGCTGACGAGATTAAGAGAGATATCGGAGTAGTTGTGTCGTTATATCATGTGGATGACCTGATAGAATGTTGAAATAAGCAAGACCGGTACATATCATCAATCTATATATACAGCTACTTGAGATATGTTGACAAATCCCTCAAAAATAAAGATATTTGTAACAAAATGTACTAGAAGCTGAAGAGTTTTAACGAGATATCTGAGTAATTGTGTCATAATATCATGTGGGTGACCTTATAGAATGTTCAAATTAACAGCACTTGTAGATATCTCCAATCTATATATACAGCTCCTTGAGTTATATGATCTAAGCTGTTAAAAATGGAAATATTCATAACGAAATGCACTAGTAGCTGACGAGATTAAGAGAGATATCGGAGTAGTTGTGTCGTTATATCATGTGGATGACCTGATAGAATGTTGAAATAAGCAAGACCGGTACATATCATCAATCTATATATACAGCTACTTGAGATATGTTGACAAATCCCTCAAAAATAAAGATATTTGTAACAAAATGTACTAGTAGCTGAAGAGATTTAAAGAGATATCTGAGTAATTGTGTCATAATATCATGTGGGTGACCTTATAAAATGTTCACATTAACAACATTTGTAGATATCTCCAATCTATATATACAGCTACTTGAGTTATATGATCTAAGCTGTTAAAAATGGAAATATTCGTAACGAAATGCACTAGTAGCTGACGAGATTAAGAGAGATATCGGAGTAGTTGTGTCGTTATATCATGTGGATGACCTGATAGAATGTTGAAATAAGCAAGACCGGTACATATCATCAATCTATATATACAGCTACTTGAGATATGTTGACAAATCCTTCAAAAATAAAGATATTGGTAACAAAATGTACTAGTAGCTGAAGAGATTTAACGAGATATCTGAGTAATTGTGTCATAATATCATGTGGGTGACCTTATAGAATGTTCAAATTAACACCATTTGTAGATATCTCCAACCTATATATACAGCTACTTGAGTTATATGATCTAAACTGTTAAAAATGGAGATATTTGTAACGAAATGCACTAGTAGCTGACGAGATTAAGAGAGATATCGGAGTAGTTGTGTCGTTATATCATGTGGATGACCTGATAGAGTGTTGAAATAAGCAAGACCGGTACATATCATCAATCTATATATACAGCTACTTGAGATATGTTGACAAATCCCTCAAAAATAAAGATATTTGTAACAAAATGTACTAGTAGCTGAAGAGATTTAAAGAGATATCTGAGTAATTGTGTCATAATATCATGTGGGTGACCTTATAGAATGTTCACATTAACAACATTTGTAGATATCTCCAACCTATATATACAGCTTCTTGAGTTATATGATCTAAACTTTTAAAAATGGAGATATTTGTAACGAAATGCACTAGTAGCTGACGAGATTAAGAGAGATATCGGAGTAGTTGTGTCGTTATATCATGTGGATGACCTGATAGAATGTTGAAATAAGCAAGACCGGTACATATCATCAATCTATATATACAGCTACTTGAGATATGTTGACAAATCCCTCAAAAATAAAGATATTTGTAACAAAATGTACTAGTAGCTGAAGAGATTTAAAGAGATATCTGAGTAATTGTGTCATAATATCATGTGGGTGACCTTATAGAATGTTCAAATTAACAGCACTTGTAGATATCTCCAATCTATATATACAGCTACTTGAGTTATATGATCTAAGCTGTTAAAAATGGAGATATTTGTAACGAAATGCACTAGTAGCTGACGAGATTAAGAGAGATATCGGAGTAGTTGTGTCGTTATATCATGTGGATGACCTGATAGAATGTTGAAATAAGCAAGACCGGTACATATCATCAATCTATATATACAGCTACTTGAGATATGTTGACAAATCCTTCAAAAATAAAGATATTGGTAACAAAATGTACTAGTAGCTGAAGAGATTTAACGAGATATCTGAGTAATTGTGTCATAATATCATGTGGGTGACCTTATAGAATGTTCAAATTAACAACATTTGTAGATATCTCCAACCTATATATACAGCTACTTGAGTTATATGATCTAAACTGTTAAAAATGGAGATATTTGTAACGAAATGCACTAGTAGCTGACGAGATTAAGAGAGATATCGGAGTAGTTGTGTCGTTATATCATGTGGATGACCTGATAGAGTGTTGAAATAAGCAAGACCGGTACATATCATCAATCTATATATACAGCTACTTGAGATATGTTGACAAATCCCTCAAAAATAAAGATATTTGTAACAAAATGTACTAGTAGCTGAAGAGATTTAAAGAGATATCTGAGTAATTGTGTCATAATATCATGTGGGTGACCTTATAGAATGTTCACATTAACAACATTTGTAGATATCTCCAACCTATATATACAGCTTCTTGAGTTATATGATCTAAACTGTTAAAAATGGAGATATTTGTAACGAAATGCACTAGTAGCTGACGAGATTAAGAGAGATATCGGAGTAGTTGTGTCGTTATATCATGTGGATGACCTGATAGAATGTTGAAATAAGCAAGACCGGTACATATCATCAATCTATATATACAGCTACTTGAGATATGTTGACAAATCCCTCAAAAATAAAGATATTTGTAACAAAATGTACTAGTAGCTGAAGAGATTTAACGAGATATCTGAGTAATTGTGTCATAATATCATGTGGGTGATCTTATAGAATGTTCACATTAACAACATTTGTAGATATCTCCAACCTATATATACAGCTACTTGAGTTATATGATCTAAACTGTTAAAAATGGAGATATTTGTATCGAAATGCACTAGTAGCTGACGAGATTAAGAGAGATATCGGAGTAGTTGTGTCGTTATATCATGTGGATGACCTGATAGAATGTTGAAATAAGCAAGACCGGTACATATCATCAATCTATATATACAGCTACTTGAGATATGTTGACAAATCCCTCAAAAATAAAGATATTTGTAACAAAATGTACTAGTAGCTGAAGAGATTTAAAGAGATATCTGAGTAATTGTGTCATAATATCATGTGGGTGACCTTATATAATGTTCACATTAACAACATTTGTAGATATCTCCAACCTATATATACAGCTACTTGAGTTATATGATCTAAGCTGTTAAAAATGGAAATATTTGTAACGAAATGCACTAGTAGCTGACGAGATTAAGAGAGATA
Source organism: Magallana ariakensis (assembly GCA_020458035.1). NCBI lineage: Eukaryota > Metazoa > Mollusca > Bivalvia > Ostreida > Ostreidae > Magallana > Magallana ariakensis. The sequence goes on along the minus strand of CM035811.1, from coordinate 36,082,680 downwards.
TCGGAGTAGTTGTGTCGTTATATCATGTGGATGACCTGATAGAATGTTGAAATAAGCAAGACCGGTACATATCATCAATCTATATATACAGCTACTTGAGATATGTTGACAAATCCTTCAAAAATAAAGATATTGGTAACAAAATGTACTAGTAGCTGAAGAGATTTAACGAGATATCTGAGTAATTGTGTCATAATATCATGTGGGTGACCTTATAGAATGTTCAAATTAACAACATTTGTAGATATCTCCAACCTATATATACAGCTACTTGAGTTATATGATCTAAGCTGTTAAAAATGGAAATATTCGTAACGAAATGCACTAGTAGCTGACGAGATTAAGAGAGATATCGGAGTAGTTGTGTCGTTATATCATGTGGATGACCTGATAGAATGTTGAAATAAGCAAGACCGGTACATATCATCAATCTATATATACAGCTACTTGAGATATGTTGACAAATCCTTCAAAAATAAAGATATTGGTAACAAAATGTACTAGTAGCTGAAGAGATTTAACGAGATATCTGAGTAATTGTGTCATAATATCATGTGGGTGACCTTATAGAATGTTCAAATTAACAACATTTGTAGATATCTCCAACCTATATATACAGCTACTTGAGTTATATGATCTAAACTGTTAAAAATGGAGATATTTGTAACGAAATGCACTAGTAGCTGACGAGATTAAGAGAGATATCGGAGTAGTTGTGTCGTTATATCATGTGGATGACCTGATAGAGTGTTGAAATAAGCAAGACCGGTACATATCATCAATCTATATATACAGCTACTTGAGATATGTTGACAAATCCCTCAAAAATAAAGATATTTGTAACAAAATGTACTAGTAGCTGAAGAGATTTAAAGAGATATCTGAGTAATTGTGTCATAATATCATGTGGGTGACCTTATAGAATGTTCACATTAACAACATTTGTAGATATCTCCAATCTATATATACAGCTTCTTGAGTTATATGATCTAAACTGTTAAAAATGGAGATATTTGTAACGAAATGCACTAGTAGCTGACGAGATTAAGAGAGATATCGGAGTAGTTGTGTCGTTATATCATGTGGATGACCTGATAGAATGTTGAAATAAGCAAGACCGGTACATATCATCAATCTATATATACAGCTACTTGAGATATGTTGACAAATCCCTCAAAAATAAAGATATTTGTAACAAAATGTACTAGTAGCTGAAGAGATTTAACGAGATATCTGAGTAATTGTGTCATAATATCATGTGGGTGATCTTATAGAATGTTCAAATTAACAACATTTATAGATATCTCCAACCTATATATACAGCTACTTGAGTTATATGATCTAAACTGTTAAAAATGGAGATATTTGTAACGAAATGCACTAGTAGCTGACGAGATTAAGAGAGATATCGGAGTAGTTGTGTCGTTATATCATGTAGATGACCTGATAGAATGTTGAAATAAGCAAGACCGGTACATATCATCAATCTATATATACAGCTACTTGAGATATGTTGACAAATCCCTCAAAAATAAAGATATTGGTAACAAAATGTACTAGTAGCTGAAGAGATTTAACGAGATATCTGAGTAATTGTGTCATAATATCATGTGGGTGACCTTATAGAATGTTCAAATTAACAACATTTGTAGATATCTCCAATCTATATATACAGCTACTTGAGTTATATGATCTAAGCTGTTAAAAATGGAAATATTCATAACGAAATGCACTAGTAGCTGACGAGATTAAGAGAGATATCGGAGTAGTTGTGTCGTTATATCATGTGGATGACCTGATAGAATGTTGAAATAAGCAAGACCGGTACATATCATCAATCTATATATTCAGCTACTTGAGATATGTTGACAAATCCCTCAAAAATAAAGATATTTGTAACAAAATGTACTAGTAGCTGAAGAGATTTAAAGAGATATCTGAGTAATTGTGTCATAATATCATGTGGGTGACCTTATAGAATGTTCACATTAACAACATTTGTAGATATCTCCAACCTATATATACAGCTACTTGGGTTATATGATCTAAACTGTTAAAAATGGAGATATTTGTAACGAAATGCACTAGTAGCTGACGAGATTAAGAGAGATATCGGAGTAGTTGTGTCGTTATATCATGTGGATGACCTGATAGAATGTTGAAATAAGCAAGACCGGTACATATCATCAATCTATATATACAGCTACTTGAGATATGTTGACAAATCCTTCAAAAATTAAGATATTGGTAACAAAATGTACTAGTAGCTGAAGAGATTTAACGAGATATCTGAGTAATTGTGTCATAATATCATGTGGGTGACCTTATAGAATGTTCAAATTAACAACATTTGTAGATATCTCCAACCTATATATACAGCTACTTGAGATATGTTGACAAATCCCTCAAAAATAAAGATATTTGTAACAAAATGTACTAGTAGCTGAAGAGATTTAAAGACATATCTGAGTAACTGTGTCATAATATCATGTGGGTGACCTTACAGAATGTTCAAATTAACAACACTTGAAGATGTCTTCAATCTTTACGTACGGCTACTTGAACTACATGAAAAAATTATTTTTAATTAACATAGAGATGTTTGGAAAGAAATGGTATCTGAATAATTTTGTTGTAATATAATGCGGATGACATGATAGATTGTTATAGTTAATAACACTTGTTGATATTTTCAATCTATATGTACTGCTACTTGAGTCAAATAGAGAATATTGTCTAATATAGAGATATTTTAAACGAAATGCACCAATTACTAATGAGAGTATGAGAGGAATATGAGTACTTTTAAGGTATAATCATATAGATAACCTAGTCAAATGTTGATTTAACATCACTTGTAAATATATCACAAAAGATGATAAATCATGCGGATGATGTAGTGCAATGTACATATTAAGAACACAAATAAAAATCCCAGGTATGTTTTGTCACTTGGACAGTAACTAGTAACTAGCAGCCAAGTTTTCGTTCATCTCGTAGCCAGTTACTAGTAGCTAGCTTTTCTTACTTCACGTAGCCAGTTACTAGTAGCCAGTTACTAGTAGCCAACTTTTATTTCATCTCGTAGCCAGTTACTAGTAGCTAGCTTTTCTTACTTCTCGTAGCCAGTTACTAGTAGCCAGTTACTAGTAGCTAACTTTACCTATCTCAAAAATATAACTGGCGGGATAAACATATGCCTTTCAGTAGCACAACAATAATGTCGACAGAGATAAACATATGCTCTGGATACAATTTATTCGAAAAAATGCTGCTAGGAAGCTGAAGGGAAGCCGTGTGTGGGTGAACGAACAGTTCCCTCCAGAAATTGAAGAAAAAAGAAAGTGACTGTATCCAGTGTTAAGACAAGCAAAGAAAGACCACAAACGCGCGAGTCTGATCCGTGATACACTCTACATCGAGGGAGAAAAATACGACCCATCATCAGGATCCGCTCCCCGATTTTGCCCAGATCGCGCCGTGCCGCATTACTCAACCCCAGTTCAGAGTCAACAGAGCGGGACCGCTAAGCATCATCAGCCATTAAAGAGGCAACGTCAAGGATCGACACCTGACCGATTATAGGGATGCGCCGGAGAGCAGACCGGAACACCACTAACTGACGATTGCCATAGGAAACTACATTTCCTTTCACTTAATGTTTGTAGCATTAAGAACAAATTAAATTATGATGAGTTTAATCAATTTATATCTGGCTTTGACATTCTTGGTTTAACAGAAACGAAAACAGATGATTCGGATATAATAGCTATACCTGGTTTTGTTACTTTTATGGAAAATAGACAGAAACTTTCTAAAACCCGATCTGGTGGAATTATTCTCTCGGTTAAAGAAAACTTAGCCAAGCATGTCAAAATCATTAAAACTGATTGCAAAAATGTCTTATGGTTTAAAATTAACAAACTTCTCTTAAACTATGACGAGGATTTATTATGTGGAATCGTTTATATACCCCCTGAATGTAGTAGATTTTCTTCACCTGAATGTTTTGTTGAATTAGAACAGGAACTTATCAATATTGCAAGAGATTCTAAGTATATATGTTTACTCGGTGATTTTAATGCCCGTGTTGGTTGTTTACGAGATTATGTTATATCTGATGATTTTTTTACGCAAATGAATATGGGTGAAGATTTTTATAATACTGATAGAGCAGTCCGCTCACAAGTTTTTCAATTGTCAAATATTCCACTTGAACGTAAAGTGCAAGACTCTCATGTAAACAATTTTGGGTATAAACTTATAGATTTTTGTAAAAACAATGAACTTTATATTGTAAATAGCCGTATCGGCAATGATAAACATACTGGTGGTACTACATGTAAGAACAGTAGCACAGTCGACTACGTTTTATCCAGTGTACATATGTTTGCTTTTTTCCAAGATTTCGACATTGAAGAATTTAATAATTTATATTCAGATGTTTTTATAATCCGATTTCTTTTACTATTTCAAGTTGTAATAATACACAGACACCGTCGTATGATACCACAGGTAAAACTCAGCCATGTGTAAAATTATGGTCTCAGGATAAAGCTAAGTACTTTTGTCAAAACATCAATACTGCGGCCGTCAATGGTATTGAACACATTTTAGATGACCTAGTCAGAGGAACGCGTGACTCCAATCAAAACAATATTTCTGATATAACTAGTGATATTTGTAGTATTTTCTCTAACGCTGCTAAGGAAACATTTGGTGTAATTTATCCACATTCTAAACATGTAAGACGCAATAAACCGTGGTTTAATCACGAATGCAGATCCGCACGGAAAAAATTTCACTCAGCCACACAGAGTTATTCTAAATATAAATCTGTCGAAAACAAAGAAACTCTAAAATCAGCGAACAAAAATTATAAAAACATAATGGATAAATGTATTAAAAACCATAAGTCGGAATTAACAAAACAATTAATGAACATGCATTCTAATAATCCTAAAGATTATTGGAAAATCCTTAATGCTGGAAGTAAAAACAACTCAAGCGCTGTAGATATTAATAATATGTTCGAGTTTCTGAAAGATATGAATTAATGCGAAGTCGGTGACGACAATGAAAGTCTACCAGATGTGATTACCGATGTCGACGTTTCGGATACATATACATGTAATTTTCTGAACCTTCCTATTAGCGACGAAGAAATTTTAGAAGCGGTTAAGAAACTTAAAAACAATAAATCACCGGGACATGATTTAGTGATTAATGAACACATTTCCACAACAGTTAAAATATTTCTTCCAGTTTATAGGAAGTTATTTAATTTAATTTTCGATAGAGGTTATGTACCAGACGAGTGGGTGATTGGAATTATCAAACCTATATTTAAGAATAAGGGCGACCCCACCCAGCCAGAAAATTACAGACCGATAACATTACTTAGCTGTCTCGGCAAATTATTTACTTGTATTTTGAGCAAACGTTTAGAGACGTACGCATCTGAAATTAACCTCATCACTAGAAGTCAAGCAGGTTTTAGGAAAAATCACTCGACTCTGGACCATATTCTAACTCTTCAATTTTTATCACACACTTTACTCAGTAGAAAGAAAAAATTATTTTGTGCTTTTGTTGACTTTAAACAAGCATTTGATACCGTCTGGAGAAATGGTCTCTGGTATAAACTACTAGAGAATGGAATAGGGGGGAAATGCTATGCTTTTATACGAAATATGTACAAAGGAATTAAATCTAAGATATGTATGAACGGTATGTCATCTGATTTTTTCTGTTGTAATATAGGTGTACGCCAAGGAGAAAATTTATTTTCTTTTTTATTTTCTATTTATATTAACGACTTAGAAGATTTTTTATTAGATAAAAATATTGCTGGATTACAAAGTATTAGCTCTTCAATTGAAGATGAGTTGATGTTATACATGAAACTTTGCCTGTTATTTTATGCGGACGATACGGTTATCATGACTGAGACCGCTGATGATCTTCAGAAAGCTCTAGATGAATTCCATGTGTATTGTTCCCGATGGAAACTAAATGTCAATGTAGAAAAAACAAAGATATTAGTTTTTTCAAAAGGCCCTAAGCCTAAAAATATATTTTATTATAATAATAATGTTGTTGAAATTGTGAGTGAATTCAAATATTTGGGTATTGTATTTTCCAGAAGTGGATCTTTTTGTAAAGCCAAAAAACACTTAGTCGAGCAAGCACAGAAATCTATGTATAGTATTATTAGAAAAATAAGACTCTTTAATCAACCTATAGAACAACAATTTAATTTGTTTGATAAAGTAGTAGTACCCGTTTTGCTCTATGGTTGTGAGATTTGGGGTTACGAGAATATAGATATTATTGAAAAAATACATTTGAATTTTTTAAAATATGTTTTATGTTTGAAAAGTAGTACGCCATCTTATATGGTCTATGGTGAATCAGGTCGTTATCCTTTATATGTCACTGTATATTCTCGAATGATCTCTTATTGGACAAAAATGATCCAAGGTCAAGAAAATAAAATTGTGTTTACTGTTTATAAATTTTTAGCAAATCAATATATGTACAATAATGACTATGTAAATCCATGGACTGATTTTATACGACATACTTTAGATTCTTGTGGTTTTTCTAATATCTGGGTAGAACAAAGTACAGCAACATATACTGTTAAGTGGATTTCGGCTGCCATCAAACAAAGATTACAGGACCAGTTTATTCAGAAATGGGCAAATGACATAGATAACTCATCCAAGGGTCAAATATATAAAATTTATAAAGAAAATTTTGAATTTGAAAAATACTTTAGCATTCTTACAAAAAAAATTTTGGAAACCACTTATCAAATTCAGAACATCTAACCACCGTTTACCGATTGAAACCGGTAGATGGTATGGAATTCCTTTAAATGACACGTTGCACACTCTGTAATATTGGTAAATTAGCGGACGAATTTCATTTTATTCTCGAGTGCAAATCCCTCTCAAATTTACGTAAACAATTTTTACCAACCAGGTACTGTCATAAACCAAATACATTAAAATTTAGGGAACTGTTTACAACATCAAACATAAAAACATTGAAAAAATTAAGCACTTTTATTTTGAACATCCAGGAGCAAGTCTGCTGTCCAGCCTAAACTATTCTAGTTATTAATATTACTCTTTGCGTATATTGAATACCATTTTAACTCTGAACTCTACATAATCATCCACTTTTTCTACCACTCTTTGTATTATTACTATTTTTCTTCTCTTATGTATACTTATTGACACATGTATTACTATGTTGTATTATAATATTATATATGTATGTGTATATATATATATATATATATATATATATATATATATATATATATATATATATATATATATATATATATATATATATATATGTGTATATATGTGTATGTGTATTTGTATGTATATGTATGTGTATATATATATATATTTTTTTAGACCCTTGACATTACTAATTAACGTAAATATGTTATATGTACCTCATGTACCATTGAATGTTAATGGTTTGGGCGAATAAACTGAATTGAAATTGAAATTGGATACAGCGTCATAGAAAAGTAAACACAGTGTTGACTAGACTGGGTAATTGCATCTAATTACACGAATTAACCGGTCTGATGTACGATTTAAAGGCATCGGATTTCCAACGTCCCAGGAGTCTAATTTTACCGTCGCTCATTCCGCAGTCTGCGCAGTGAGAAGCCATGCCAATTCGAAATGAATGACTAGTAATTTTCCCCATCTGGATATTAGCGAAAGATAAACAATTCTTCAGTATCACAGAAAATTTGATCCTAGTCACAGGTGTGCATGGTACGTAGCAAAATAAAGGACCCTCTTGCACTCCTCTTTGATTAATATAATTCTTAAGGCACTGCACTGGGCAAAAATCTGAGTCCTTAGCCCCATGTATTGTTAGAAAGAAAGGTTTTCCCAGGCTATGCTGATATGAAACAAATTTAATCAATATTGTGTCATTTACGATAGAAATTTGGTTAAAATGTAGCAGATTTTTATTTGGAACGGTTAGGCTGGACGTAATTTCGCCGATTCTCAAAAAAACCATAAAAAGCTAACGAAAACATTGCTGGAAATAGAATTTTTTCATATAGATTGGATATAGTATGTTGTAAAGTATCAAGGAGTTTGTGCAAGATGGCCCTAGTAATTGGTATTCTAACATCAGTTGTCGATTTGAGCTTACGAGCTCCAGTTAATACTTTTTGTACAACAAATGATGAGCATGGATCTTGGAGGCCGTTGAGTTTATGGACGTGACTGATGGCCGAAAGATAAGATGTTATCGTCGACGGTGCGTAGTCTTGTGAGAAAAGGAAAGCAACATAGAGAACCAATATGTGTTGTTGGATGGGGATATCCGTTCGTAAACTGTACTTTTCCGCAAAGTTCCTAAACGTTGACCATGCGTGAGTGTATGATGATGAAGTTGACGCAGTCAAACTGGAATCCAGGAGTTTGTTCACAACCAGTGTCAACTCGGATAAGGCGGAAGACTGGGAATCTCGACTGGTTGTTTGTCGGCCCAGGGTGCTAATTGTAGAAATTGATGTACCTTGGAACGAGAAAGCAAATCACATAGTATATTTTCTTTTGATGTTAAATGTTTTGCTTTAAAATAAATATTAAATTCGAGACAACTAGCAACGAGCTAGCGAACAAGAGACATGATATCTTTATCCTTACATGTTTGTTTGTTTATAACATGCACCAATGCCTGATTATCAGTGTTAAATAAAATACATTTGTTAGTCAACATTTTACCCCACTCTTTTATTGCCACAACTATTGGGTAAAGCTCTAAGACTGCAATATTTTTATACTGCCAATTACTATCCCAGTTTCCATAAAACCACTGACTACCGAATACTGCTGCATAACCGATAGAACCCGAAGCATCTGTGTAGAATTTAAGCTCATACGAACTTTACCACTTATCTGGGAGGAAAATCGAGGATCCATTGAATTTATCGAGAAAACATTCCCAAACTTTCAAATCCTCTTTCACCTCTTTTGTCATGCTTATTTTGAAAAACGGCTTACTGATACCAATGGTAAGGTCTATTAATCTCCTAAGGAATGCTCTGCCTGGCAAAACAACATTACATGCAAAGTAAACCTATGAGCGACTGTAATTGTTTAAGTGTCAAGCTCTTTTGTGTCTTTGCAAACTTTATTTTATCTATGCTCTTTACTATTTTGTCATGAGGCAACCTACACTCCATCTTGCACGAATCAAGCTCATAGCCTAAGTAAGGTATAGTCTGAAGAGGACCACACGTTTTCTCCAGGGATATTGGAACGCCTATGTCAACACACATTGATAAAAATGCCTTCAACTGTCTAACACATGTTAGGGACACTTGTGGATAATAATAAAATCGTCTAACACATGAGAAATACACGAAATACCCAGTTTATTTTGCGCGATCCACTCGAGCGCCGTCGAAAAACGCTCGAAGGTTCTACATGAAGAACTAAGACCAGATTGAAGACATGTTTCCACATAATACTTGTTCTTCCATCTAAAACAAACGTATTTGAATTGAGAATAGTTTAAGTTGATTATCCTAAAAGCAGATTTTATATCCGTTTTGCGACAATAAGCACCAACTCCGCAGTTCTTGATATGACTGATGGCATCTCCAACCGAAGAATATTGAACAAATGATTCCTCGCGTGGAATGCCATCGTTAACTGATTTGTTTCTAGGATAAGATAAATGATGAATCATTCTATATTCACCTGGTACCTTTTTCTCTACCAAACCTAATGGGGAACATTGTATGTCAGCAAATTGTTTAAAATCGAATGGACCTAACACTCTTCCCGTTGAAACTTCTTTAAGAATCTGTTCATCAATTATATCCGGACAAATAAAAGCTGATCTTGAGATTCTACACCAGGACATTCACCAACAACCCCTAATGAAAAACCATTTGAAAAACCATTTATTAAATAGTTTGTCTCAGTTTCGTCGTAACCAGACAGCCAATCTGCAAGTCTATTTGGTTTGATTGGTGTTGGGCCCTTGCTTGGTAAGATGGGGTGATTTAGACGAATTGGCAAATTTGGTTGGTTGTGGTGACTGATACCTAAATCTTTGTAGGACACGAAAGGGCCGCTGAACCTGTTTTGTGCACTGGATGAAAGGATGCGAGCCACCACAGTTGTAACACCTGTGCTGAAAACGACAGGCAAGGCCTGCATTGCACTGCTTACCTGAGTGAAACTGGAAACAAGCTCCTCTGGGGATTGTTTTACTCAATTCTTTATGTGAGTTGGTTGTTTTGATAGATTGAGAAGAAGTAAGACGTGCGTTTACGTACAGTTCCATATGAACATCTCCCCACTGCACCTGGCCTTGTTCAATTAAGGATCGGAAGTCCTTATCGTAACTATACCAGTTACCTTTTGCATCCGCAATGTCCCTGACCGCTTCTAGATGTTTTGCGAGTTTAGCCTCCTCGTGTGGATACTTTATACAATAATTAGCAATATACCCATTCCAAGCTGTAAGCCAGTCGTTCATAGAAGACAATTCTCCATCAGTATCATCTCTCTCCACCTGGTGAATTGTAAGCATACCTGGCTTCATCGAATTCTCTACCTGAAGGGAAAGTTTTTCCTTACATTGTTTGTTCCGGAGTAGCAGACTACCGAAATCCACGTACTGCTTTGACCATATCTTAGATTTCAATTTGTCAGGTACACGAGCTTCAATGGAGACCGATGTACTTACAAAACCACTACCGGACCTACCTGATGTTATCTTATCAGATTGATTAACGATTGCTGCCTCGACAGTTTCCTGAATTGTGTTATCCCTATTGATATTTGAGTTAATATTATATGCACATGCACTACTCCCCTGACTGGTGATGGCAGTTGGCTGGAGAGCATTGAACATGTTAGAAATTTCCTCCTACAGGTTCGCGGTGACTTTTTCTGTGACCTCCGGAGAGATTGTAGAAGGAGAACTGGATTGTGGTACTGACCCATCCGGAGATTGTTTCCCTCTTTTGGCCGATGTTCGTTCTGTCAAATCTGTAGATTTCCGCTTTGGTGCCATGATGTACACTATTGAAAATAATTGCTGTGCTGGTATTAGCAAATGGATAATAATGCAATTTTTTTTTATTAATTGCACAAATATGTCTTTAATCGTACAGCATAAGTGCAACGTAATTATTACAAGATAAGATAGAATGTTGTTGTATGAATGAACACAAAACAAATGCAGTCTCGATAAGAGAACAAAAAAGGCCTCGGTAAGAGGACCGAATGCGGTCTCGTCAAGAGAACCAAATGCGGTCTCGTTAAGAGAACCAAGAACGGCCTCGTTAAGAGGACCAAAGCGGTCTCGTTTAGAGAACCCAAACGGCCTCGTTAAGGGAACCAAAACGCCCTCCTCGTTAAGAGGACCAATGCAGTCTCGTTTAGAGAACCCAAACGGCCTCGTTAAGAGAACCAATACGCCCTCGTTAAGAGGACCAATGCGGTCTTGTTAAGAGAACCCAAACGGCCTTGTTTAGAGGACCAAAATATGTTCTCGTTAAGAGATAAGTTTCGTTAAGAACAATTCAAAAAACAATATTATTTGATCATTTACAGGATCGGAAGCTACACATAAATGATAACTCATGTAAAGAAAAACATAGATCTTATAAGCAGTAAGTAAATGGATGAGTTGTTTATTTTTTATTTTTTTATTTTTTTTTTTTATTTATTATTTTTATTATTTATATTTTTGTTATCCCACATATTGCTTTCCAAATGTGAAAGTTGACTTGAGTTTGTAGAAAAATTTTGAAGTGTCGGTGATGACATAATGCGGCCACTTTGACTTAGCGTGCCCTTGAAAGAATGAGACCACGCAAGCTGCGATACAAATGAACATAGCCTTGCTTGTTTAAATGGACGCCGTCTGCTAAGAATTTATGATCGCAATATTTGTCTGATGCTGGTGAAGGAAACAATCCATTATGCTCCCAGAAGGACGCATAATCCAAATTGGTTATATCCTTCTATTTGATTATAATCAAATGACTGCCTAAATCTTGGAAGTAATTTACAGACATGAATCTGTGAAACACTACACCTTTTATGCAAAACTGATACAACTGCTAAGAGTTTGCATGCAAGCTCCTCTGGTGAATATAATTGTCTTACGTCATTGCCCCCAACCATAAGAATGATATGATCCGGCTGGAATCTTTTAATGAAAGGTACATCGTGACGTAAAATCCCATCAATAGTACGACCCCCTGTTCCTTTGTACCTTATTGCATGTGAGTTAATACCCAGATCATCAACATACCTTAAATCTTCATCGTCAATAAGAAAATGATGGAAACGACGGACAATAGAGTGTCCGAGAATCAAAACTTTGATTAAATTCATTGTTAGCGTATGAGATAACTAAAATAAAATTGTTTGTAATAGAACAGTGACAAACATACAAATATAAGACTTATAGCATATTCAACGCTTACCGTTTAAATTTTTAAAGAAATGGTCCGAAGGAACAGAATCAGTATTCAAAGGTGTTACCCGTGCGGCGTTCTGAAAGAAAGTGAATTAGCGCGTCTTTCTAAACAAAGAGAGTCACTAGAATTCCCGCATTTAATTTCATTGGTCAAATGATGACACCAACATTACGTGACCAAATAGAGCACTCTCTACTTCTTGATAATACACATTAAAAAGTGCGATAACTCGTAATGCGAAAAATTGTAAAATCAATATATATAAAGCATTTTAAGTAAACTTAAAATTCCTTTATATAATCATTCATTTAACTAATAAATTAGCACACAGTACAACGTATTGCAATGGTTAAATGAACTCAACGTCTGGCAAAACTATCTTACTCTGTGGAACAGTAACGTTCAGAAACAAGTTGGTGTTTCGAACAATCTAGTCCCTCATTAAGTCTACTGTAGTTGCATGACGAACAATAGCCTGTATTTAAATAGCAAATCTTCAAGTTACATAATCTACAAAACTACATATAGAACACTCAAGGTCATTAAGACAAAGCTTCGCTTTTTTTTACAGACGACAACGAGGAAGTAGAAGGGGGGAAACCCTTTTTGTTTTGACCAAAAAAAATCCTCTAGTGCAAACAAAAAATTTTCTACAATGGCAGAACGTTCTGTATGACGTGCAAAGTGTTGTTTATGAAACAAACGTATAAGCTGGTTGAAATAAGAGCAGATTGAATTCATGTGACACCATAGTGTAAAAAACAATGCTATAGTGGCTTACAATAAAATACTAAAGAAATGATTTAAGTTTCGCGTCTGTCTTGACGAAATTTTAGCAATGTACGGTGTTCAGATTACTCAATATCAAACTTGTGTTCTACAGCATTACAAAGCGTACGAAACAGGGCAGTTATCAAATCACTGACCTGATCCAAGAAACGACGGGTTTTAAATTACACAATACCTACATTTTGACAAGTTAATACTTATATATAGACTAACTCCAGGTTTTATTGCATTACCTCATATTTTCAGCAACAAAAGAATTGAAACTGAAACTGCTAATTCTACATTTTTAAAGGCTGCTTTCTTGTAGAAGGTAGGGGTGAGAAATGTGAAAGTAAATTGCATGTTTTCTGGTAAAATTCTGGTAAGTCAATAAGATTAATATACAGAGACTATCTATATTGTTTTCGTTTCATCCAACGAGTTAAACTAATGTATATATTTCATATTTGCAAGGCTTGCCGAGATGGAAGTAAATATATACGAAATCACATTCATGGATTTTATTATCATTTTATTTTTTTATAAATCTTTTAAAACAGCTCATAATGAGTCACGAGTTGATTTTTTAGCCTTACTGATGATGCAGCGCTGTGTTATGCGATTGGTGTGACCTTATGCAACGTAGTTAAGGTCTTCAGTTTCCAACGGAATACCGTTCAGCGATTGTGGTGTTCTTTCCTTTTTTCTTTCTTTCGTTTTTCTTTCTTTTTTTCTTTCTTTTTTTCTTATGTAAACCCTTTTTTGGCAGAATTTCTCAGAGATGACTGCATATTTTTTTTCAAAATTTTTTATGGATGTTTAAGAATGATTATAACACGAGGCGCTTTTAAAAAAATAATTTCCGGTCGTTCCGTTTTCTGTCCCAAGACTTTGTTCCCTCGAGATCTTAGAAACGCTAAAGACTTGAACATTCAATCGTTGTGGTATGATAGACCTATGTATGTAGATGTGTTTACACTAGTTTGATTTTTCATAACTTCCGGTCGTAATCGAAAGTACTTCTAAATTAATATTTTTGAAGATTTTTTTAAAAATGTTTCATATGATGAATTTATTAGGAAAAAAACTTATAAAAAAACATTTTAAACTCTTTTGTTTGAATCGGCGTTACTTCCGTTAGTCACAGGATATACTCCAAAATTGATAATTTTCCTTTTTTTACATGGTAATAAGCTCTGATAATTTCATTTACAGTAAATTTTATATCCATAATTTTTTTTCCAAATGAAAAAGCAATTTTTACTGATAAATGCATCTAGATGAAAAGGAAGACCTTTTCGTTGCTATAGCAACAGGAGTCTAGTTTAGAACGTCTTTTTAGATATAAATTTAGCTATTCAGTGTTATGTATTAATAAAATAGACCTATTAATATATTTTTTCTAGAGATTTTAAGAGCTTAATAACTTAAAAGAAAATGAAGTCCAAATCTTGGTGTTATTACCAACGTAACAAGTTGCGAGTGGTCTACATTAAAGACTCAATTAGACACGTTTGTTGATATGCAGAAAGAAACAGCTGCTGATGTTTGAAAAAAATATAAAACAAAACCCAAAATAATATTGATTATTAATAACGAAATAAAATTATTACATGGATTTATTTTTTTTTTTTTGGAGGGGGGGGGTGAAAAAAAGTTTTGGGAAACAATATATTTGTACGTTATTTTGTGAGTTGAAACGCGCAATTTCTGTTCTGTTATCATCGCTTCGTCGGATTATGTCCTTGATAGCTTACGTGATAAACTACATACAAATATGTTTTTTTTTTTACCATTTTTGGGAGTTGATTTTAATCAACTCTCCTATGCAGTTACTCTGGCAAACCGAAAGTGAAACAGTGTTTGGACCTAAGCACAAATCATCACCGCTGACAAGAGTAAGTTCTTGAAAAAATAGATAAATGCGGTGTAATGTATGCTGAACCATTGTTTTTCAAGAAAATGTATTTATAAATACCTTGAAAATATCCAGATTTTAAATAGTACGAACAATTTAGATATTTTTTTTGTAATCGTATGTATTCCTACGCCAGAGCATTCAACCAGACGCTCGGCTGTCTCCGTAAATCTCCGACAAGTAGAGAGTCTCTATCGGTAGTCGGAGAATAACGGAGACAGCCGAGCGTCTGGTTGAACGATACTAGAGTTCAATATTGCTTGAATCCAGACATGTGTACAATTTTTAGAAATATTTCGATTACTGATACATAGTTTGATGGAATTAATTATATCTTTAAATATTACACAACATGATTCATATGGATGGGGTTTTCTCGAAATTCTTGTCGAAAAGTCCGAGAATTCATATTATAAAAATGTGCGTAATTTAAATAGAGATTAGAAATTACTTGTCATGCTAAATAACATATCGTTGATTCTAAAATAAATAATAATCGATAAAATCAACTCCCGTCAGTACTTCAGTACTTTGATTATAATATAAATCTTCATTAAAATTCATTTTCAATCTGTTTTTGATGGAAAAAAATGTGATATGGAATATAAAGAAAAATCTTTGAAAGCTAGGACTCTGAAGCATTGAAGCAAGGGGCCCTGTTAAAATATAGTACTGACCAGAAATAGTTGAAAGAAAATCATTCATTGATAAAGCAAATGTGTATCACAGGTGTACTATACCCCACGGATTAGAGAAAAATGATAATATGAATCATATTTTGACAATACAACAAGTATAGATTTTGATAAGTCAACTGCTATGAAACATACAGGTTCTTAACATATGTCTTATATTTTTTTTTAGGAAACATTCTTTAAATAAGATTTACGCGGTAAATAATTGATAGTTATAATTTATAAAAAAATCTTGTTTATGTTGTTCTTGATGCAAACACTATTTTTGTTCTTCTTTAGTTTAATACCAACAATGGACGCAGTGACATCATGTTTAGTGGTATTTCAAGTTTCTGTGTTCATCCTTCCATTCGACCATATCAATGGTCAACCTTTATATGAACATCCTCGAGAAGATTCATTGAAGGAATCAGGTCATTTGTTTTGCCGAAAATATTATGGTAAAGAATTGTTTGATTGTTTAATGTTGTTATAATATAATTTTTACAATGAATGTTGTCGTCACTGCACACATGATATGCGTAAATTTGCATTAAACGTGTATATATTATGACAGTATTTAAGTAATCACACCTCGCTATTGACTTATCAAAGTAATGTATTTTTCATTGTAAAGGTGATTTTTATAGCTTTATTTTCACAAGTATGATTACGTCATAAACCGTTTATCGACGAGTATTGTTCATTAGTACATGTGTTGAGGACTCGTAGAATAAAGGAGTGACAATTAACTATTGAATGTGAAATTCACAAGTAACAATTACCACGTAATATAATACTTGTTTTAATAACTACCCAGAAATGCCACTCAGTGATGAAGAATATGATTTAAATCGTACGAATGTACACTATATTACATACAATTTTATTATGTTCGTAACATCATGACGGGACGACAGTTTATGCTTCTTATCAGGATAAAGTTGGTACTGTATTTTTTTCCGAATGCTCTGTTACTTATGCTTTTTCTAGCCAAAAAAAAAATTATTTTATTTCATTTCTGATTAAAATACTTTACTTTCAAAAATATTCTTAAACATTCACTTTATTTACCAAATATATACAAATCTAAAAAAGGGATACTAAATTCGATAAATGGGCTGAAAAATTTGCGAGCATTGATTTTTTAAAATTTCTTTTACTCCAATGTTTGTTTTTTTATTCCTAAATTTACCTTTTCTTTGTACAGAACGAGAGCTTTCCCATGAAAATAGACTAAAAAGTTTGCAAAAGGAACAAGAAATGACTAGAGGTGGCATTCAGATTTTTAACAAATTTATGAACATTTAAATAAAGTATTATCTTTATGTCAATGACTGCATGTTAATCAGTTATTTAATGAAAAATTAAATCCATTCAAATATGAAAATGTCATGTGTTCTTTCAAAGTAATTTGCTTTAAGCTAGTTTTTTGTTCAATCAGATCAACTTCAATCATTGCAAATCGTATCTACTTAGCAAGGTCATTATTGTGATCTTTGACAATGTAAGAGATCAGTGTACGTTTTGCATGATAGTTTTAATGTTTTGACTGCTGAACATATTAAGCGATGCTGTACTTAAATTTAAGATTTGTGAGTATCAATACAGTTGGTGTTGTTTATTTAATAATTTCCTGTCTTAACCCAGGTACGTGCACAACACCTGACTTGCGATTTACCTCACCGCCATATCTAATACCTAGTCAGAATATAACAAGAGGTAACTTTACAAGAAAAAAAAATATAAATAAATGTTTATATCGGAATATTGTTTTGTTCTTATCCTCGTTAGCACCAAAGTTTGGTCCATGGCTCCTGCAACCGTTAAAAATGGTTACATTTATCCCTAGCCATTAGTTTTTATTTTCTATTTATTGACATCGATCATAAAAAAGTAAATATTAATGTAGACACCACTTTCCCAATTATTCAAGGTTTTAAAGTTTATAAGGCACTGATTTCGCATCACTGTAACCACGATCAAATGCATATAGTACACACTATTTTGAATTTTTTAATTAACAACAACGTTTAATGATTTTTAATATTAATAAGATGTGGCCAAAAGGTAAAACATAAGTACGGCACCTCGATATTCTGACAATATTTGTTGTGAAAGGTATATTTCTAAATAAAACAAGCGTTTTCATTTTCTCATTTCAATTTTGCAGGATCTAGAGGAAACAGTTTTGTGGTTCTATTCATGAAAAATATAGTAGATACAACAAAACACGTATACATCACATCCGAAAGGGATTTCCATATGAATATAACAACCTCTTCCCGTCTAGACCCATCCTTGAAAATCCAGATTGACAAGAATGTCCTTGTCAATTCGAGTCACCATATCATTCTCCCTACTGCACTTGAACTAAATTACTTCCAGAGAGAGGTAAAGTCAGTTTTGATTGAAACTTCCGATTATGTGAATGTCATTAGTTTTGACGAGGCAGATAGGACTGCTGGAAGCACAGCAAACATCCCGATCAATAGACTCTCCACAAAATATATAGTGATATCCACAGCAACATCTAGACAAAGCCAGCTAGCAGTAGCTGCTATCAAAGACAACACAACAATTTCAGTAACTTTTAAGATGGATAGAAATTTGGCTCTAAAAATAGAAAATAACACATTTTACAGAGGTGATGTGTTTTCGTTTTCACTAGATTGTTTTGAAACCTATCAAATTGCACATTCGACGGATTTAACGGGATCGGTCATTGAATCATCATATCCTATAGCAACCTTTTCAGGGAACGATTGCACCAAGATTGATGGTATTGGATATTGTGATCACCTTATAACACAATTGCCGCCGACTGGCTTTGTAGATAATATATATATTGTACCTCCCTATTACAATGACAGGGATACAATTATTCGCATTACAGCAATAGAAAAAACAGACTTGTATTACGTAGTTGATGCTGTAAATAGAAGTTTATCTTTATACAAATCTAATATGTTCGATATCCGAATTTCTAGAAACCTAGGTATGTTTTATTGAGTCTAAAACGTCCGTCATAGTAACAGGAATTGGTTTGGCTTCAGAAATCTCCTATTTGGGTGATCCATCAATGACAATCGTTCCAGGAATCAACCAATATCTTAACTACTACAAAATAGTAATACCAAGTGGATATGTTAATAATTTTGTATCTGTTATGATTAAAGAATCCTCTCAAGATTGTATTCGAATTAATAGTACGGTAATAAATAGGTGTGATATCGTTCTTGAAAAAAGCGTGTTGGCTGGAAATGTAACATATAACGTGAGTACAATACGAGTAGCTGAAGGAGTCCTTACTGCGTGGGCATTGGACGGAGAAAAGTTCGGAATGCTTTTTTCCGGAGTAAATATAGCAAAAGCGTACAGTTTTTCTGCAAACTTTTTGCTGCCGTGATAACTTACTGTTGTGTTATGTAAAAATCGTTTGATAGTAAACTTCGGCTGTTCAAAAGGAGTATATAACCTGCATTAACTGTCATATCCATAACAAGCAAATCAATAAAATGCTACAAAAGTTGTTATTAACAATCACTGAAAACGTACAGATGTCGGATTGAAAATTCGTGTTAGCAACATAGTATACATGTAGAGATATTGTTTTTTTTTATGTTAGTCTTTTTGCTTGTGTCATGTGTTGATATATCACGCGTCGCTAGACGTTTTTGTTGCAATGGCTATGAGTATTATTTATCATCTATGTATTAAAATACATACATGCATTTTTTGCAATTATACGTGTATAGTGTTTATATTGTATTAAAAATTTAAAAAAAAAGACGATAAAGAAAATCAATGTAAATATTTTGGCTTTGTTTAATTTTCAAAAGACGTATTATTGTTACGTTTACTTTTAGATAATCTTTTATTATCAATTTACGTATATTGATTTTATTAGAATATTGTTTTATTTCCTGCTGTTACTTTATAACCATATAGATACTTGTTATATTCTGTACTGATGTTTATCTGCAAGGAGATTTCGTATGTGATGCAATATCTCCATCTTTTTTCTTCTTTCAAATGTAACCATTTTAATAAACTCGTTTTGCTTAGAAAAAAAAGATTTGCAGTCAAACATACGTATCACAGCGACAGAAAACATCATTATTTATGCTTATTTGAATCGACAAGCCCTCTTATAGTAATATATATTGGTCTGCAACCTAATGTCGCAAAGTGAAGTGATACATCTACAGTTATTTGAATTCATGCCGAAATATTTACAGTTGAAATATGTCGTATATAAGATAGTTTCCGCATTTTTTCGGTTCGCGACCATTTCCGTATTGCGAAGAACGTCAGCGCAAATTGTACACAAAGATTTGTTCTTGTTATAGAGTTATATCTCTTTGAATATAACGTTAAAAGATAGGTATATGCATGGTGAACTGTCTTCACTTAGATTTTTTTTGTGTGTGTGTGATTAGTTCACCTCTGATATATAGAAGAACCTCGTCGTTAATAGTAAGGCAATGTTTCAAGATGTGTTTTCTTAGATAAATCAATGTTATTAATAATCATGCATTAGAAAGAAAACTGAAAGAAATTACTATTAGGGGTTTAAAAAAAAAAAAATAACAATTTGACCTATGTAAAATTGGCAGTGAATGGCTAATTGACTGAAACACTGAGATAGAATCCGAAGTTTTGACTCCAAAGAAAAAAAACAAGAACACTTTCACTTGGCTATGGGCTAGACAACAAAGTTAGGCGTCTAGTTTCCCTAATTTAGAAATCTGGCGGAGTCGTCAATACTGCTATATTGAAAGCCACTGGACGTGGAGTAGTTCTTTCCGTGGGTCGCTTCTTTCTACAGGCAAAGGAAGGATACATTGATATTACACGCACTTGGCGCTTTCTCTTATTAGACGTATGGACTAAGTAAAATTCAGGGGAACGTCAAAAAGTTGTCAGAGAAGAAAATTTCTATAACGAGAAAACTGTTTTAAAAAAGACGTGGACATCGTATGGAATTCTCCTCCGTTGATTATCAATTAAGATCAGGCTGATCTACATGTTGTGCCAGTTTCGCAGTGGACTATGACTGACGAAGGCTTAAAGAGGGTAAAAATAGCGGAATCGGAGACAAACGCCAGATAACAGATATTCTTGCTTCATTTTTTATTTATTAGTCTATTGACATGCTAATTACATTGGTGAAAATTCTTGCTTTAACCGATGTCTAATTATACCAGAGCTACTAGTTTATGAACCGGTGCGAGATCTACTAATTAAGGATTGTTAAATCGGTATTTATTTTACATTACAGATACATTCCTTAAAACGTTTGATGATCAGTCCTTTCCCTCAAGCTAATATATATCCGAAAAAAATCCTTCAAAATTGAAGCTACTTTCCAGATGGATTTCGCATTACGGAATCAGAAAATCACTGGACAGACGGTAGAACTGTTAACGACTATATTAAAAAAAAAATATTGTTTCGTACATAAACAAAGTGAAGGACGGTTGCTCTGGTGATCTTTGACTTTTTCAGAGGACAGATTACGAAGGAGTTCAAAGCAAAACTGTTTTTGTAAATCGACTTATTTACGTCACATGTGCCATGCTGCCAAATTGTACATAATTACATCAACCAAGGTGTTAACAAAAGTGCAAAAGCGTTTCTAAAAATGAATTTCACAGCTGGTATGCAGCACAGGTGTATTATCAGCTGTGCGGGTGTGCCAATATTAACGAGGTGAAGTTCGACCTCTCGCAAAACCAGATGTAAACACTTGGTGTTAAATGACAGACAAAGCTAAGTGTGTAAGACTTCATGATAACACATCCCGAAATTGTCAGAAGTGGATTCAAGGAGGCGGGCAAATAATCAGTCATGTTTGAAAGGAATACATTGCAAAATATCAAACATAATTCACGCCTAATTTATTTCACCAGTGTTGTAAATCCGTAATGTTAGAAAAATTGTATTTACAAAACTCTCACAAATTGAATATATTCGATACTGCATATGAAACACTACAATATGTCATACATATAATGGTAAAGTAATTTGGCATTCGCACTGCACAAGCAGGTACTTTTTTTATTAGTGTCAAAATAATATCAATATTATAAATAGTATTTCGCAATTCGCAATCAATAAATTGATTAGCTTAACATTACACTTAGTTCATAATAAATGTCGTTATGTTTTAATTTTTTTCTTTACACTTTAGTAGATGTAACTTTATAAAATGCCGAATATGTTTTCATTGTAGCGTGACTGAAAAGTGTTTTAAAGACAAATAAAAAAGATAAAACTCTTCATGGAGTCTCACTATTTTTTAAATGTTATGGTTAAAGTAGTGTATAATATTTCCGTTCGTAAGAAACAACGTTGGAAATTTTAAGCAGATCTAACATAGAAATTCTTGAACTGTTAATATGTTTTATCTCCCTTTTTGTATATATTTAAGAATGGTTCGACTCTTTATTAATCCGACTTTACATTTAAAAAGCATATGTCATAATCAACTGATAAAAAGTTATTCTAGAGAAAAAAATGAAAATCCGAAATTTACACATATTCAAACAGTCAGACGGACAAACAAATATACGAAAACAGAGAAAGACTGACATACACAAATTACAAAAGGACATATAAAACAAAAAGTCCATATAAGCCTTCGATTTACATAATCGACAATTCAAAACATAGCTTTAACACTCCATCGTATATGTATTAAATACTTTAAGGTTGCTATAAAATAGATTTTATGTTTGATAAAGCAGAGCAATAAAATTCAAACACATGACTAAGAATCAGATAAATATCAAAATATTCATTTTTTTCAGCAATTTAACACGTTGATTTCTTCACACTCTGATAAATATCAACTAATTTTGTTCTTACATTAATTTCACCAAGGGATAAAAATAATTTCAATTACCCTTATCTACTGAAAACAATTAGGCTTGTTCCTTAATTATATTTCAAAAATATTCGAAAATTAATCTAGTCAGTCACGTTACGGATGAGTAACACACAAAATTTCACATTGTACAATAAGGAAATCTTGTTAATTCTGGTACCAACTGACTGAACCAGTAGAAAAATGAAAATACGACATATACATTTAATTGTTCTGTCGAAATATTTTTTATCATTCGTATATTTTTACAGTAGTTCGACTGTATTGAATACGAAAAATATAAATGGAAAAAAAGAAATAACTTCCAAAAGTAAACATGCTTTTCTTTTTTGCTCGTTTACAATTAGAAAACTTTGAGAACTTGGCATAAAGGGTGTTATCATTATGTATTTGGTTTCTTCCGTTTATAATTCGTCATTGTTCCGCTAATGGAACGGGTTAATCTGTAAACTCGCCACTCTGTGCTCTTTTTATTTAGTGGACCTCTCGAATACATCTCTTTGGAAAAACTGGCGGTAGATCCCGAATTGGTTAGGACAGAAAAAATGAACGATATAACGATTTATGTAGATGCAATTTTGCAGGAGTTACATGTACCATCAATGTTGTAAGCCAATAATGCGGATTGTCCTCATTGATCAACCGACTTCAAAGGAGAAATGTGGAGATGTGCATGGTTAATCTTAACATTATCACGCACGCAAATTTAAGAAGGATCGCAAATCAATAGTTCATAAAATATCAGGACCTGCGTAATTATTTTCAGAAAAAAAGAAGTCAAAATAAGTTAAAGAAGAAGGAAATTATACTATTGACCAACAATATATTCGCCGACTGGAGGAATTCCTACAGAATTGCTTGTATAGAAAACCATCTACATTTATTATTACTCAAATCGCATACTTGTACGTTTCCATTTCAATGTTTTGCGTTTTAGTAATCAATCTACAAAAAAGCCATGTAAAGTTCAATGATATCACTTAACAAAATATACACCCATAAAGTAAAGATAATGTCACATCAACTAAAGATCGTTTTTAATATGCAATAGATATAGAACTGCTCGCTCATTGAATCAAGAATGCGTTTTTTGATTACACAGAACATTACAATAAAGATCAACGTTTATTAAGTTGTTACGAAAATCAAAGGTGTTGGTAATTAAATAATGTGCATTTTTGTATCCACAGTTTGGACAGAGAGATAAAATGAAGGTTAAACAGAGATGTTGTAATTTCTCATTTGAATATTATGAATTATAGCTCCATTAAGCTATTTTTGTATTTCTTACATCGCCTGCTTTTCAAAATTGCGTCAAAGATGGATACCTTACTTTATTGTACCTTGTAGATAAATTTAATGCACATATAATGTTGAATAATTCCATTTATTTCACTTTTTTGCTAATGGACCATGAAGTCTTGGTTATGCATGCATCACTCTAACATTAGGAGTCACTAAAGATTAGCCATTATTTTATGTAAAATTTAAAAGAGAAAAAAAAAACAACAAAAACTATGTACCTATTTGCTTTTTGATTAGTCTTTGGTAAAAACAAATTAAGTTCCAAATTAAAACATATCATTGTAACAGTAATTATTATTATTTCTTGTAATTAGAAGTAATTTTAGGATACCACTCCAAATGTCACACCATATACAACTTTTGAAGAAAATAAATCAGCATTGATATTTCATAAAATATGATTAAATGAGCATAACATTCACAAAGAATACGAGGACAAATATTATTTGAGTGCAACAGTTAGTTTACTATAATTTATGTTAATTTATGTTTGATATTTAAATGCATACGTTTCGTTGAATTTTGAACATTCCAATATTATAAATAACTAAATACGATCTCGTTACGAGTAACGAGTAGGTCTTCTGTTCGATTTTTTAATTAATTAATGGAATCGATTAGAATCATCAATGCAGACATTTTTTTCTTCTAGAATGCTTAACAAAATATGTCTCCTTCTCTAGATATATTGCGTCAAAGTTTAAGGACTTTGGTCCCTATAAATCTCTAATGACGTAATAAATGGGCGTGGCAATAAAGTTTTCAAACATGTATTGTTATGTATTGTTAGGATCAACAAGTTTGCTACTATAATGCATTACAAAATCTTTATCGTCTTTAAGTTATTTGTAATAGAGTTTACGAGTGTCTTGGCCCCTAATTAAAGGAGCCAGCAACCTTTTTTAATTAGATTCGATTAGAATCATAAATGCAAACATCTTCTCTTCTACAATGCTTAACAAAATATATCTCCTTCTCTAGATAAATTGTTTCAAAGTTTAAGGACGTTGGCCCCTAAAAATCCCTAATCCCTAATTACGTAATAAATTGGCTTGGCAAGATTTTTTCCAGTTAGATAGTGTAACGATCAATAACTTTGCTTATATAATGCATTACAAAATCTTTATCGTCTTTAAGGTATTTGTAATAGAGTTTACGAGTGTCTTGGCCCCTAATTAAAGGAGCCAGCAACCTTTTTTAATTTCTTTGAAAAGGTCTAAAGAATACTAACATGTTTTGTTCTTACACCCATCTAAAATTGTTGTTCATTTTTGAGATACAAATGATTGAAAATGTTAGGGGCCGGCCCTCTAGATCCTTAGTGGGAACAAACATTGGTGTTTTGATTAGTGGAATCGATTAGAATCATCAATGCAAACATTTTCTCTTCTACAATGCTTTACAAAACATGTCTCCTTCTCTAGATATATTGCGTCAAAGTTTAGGGACGTTGGCACCTAAAAATACCTTAATACGTAATAAATGGAGTTCCTTAGTGGGGACAAACATTGGTGTTTTGATTAGTGGAATCGATTAGAATCATAAATGCAAACATCTTCTCTTCTACAATGTATATCAAGATATGTCTCCTTCTCTAGATAAATTGCGTCAAAGTTTAAGGACGTTGGCCCCTAAAAATCCCTAATCCCTAATTACGTAATAAATTGGCGTGGCAAGAATTTTTCCAGTTAGATATTGTAACGATCAACAACTTTGCTTCTATAATGCATAACACAATTTTTACCGTTTTTAAGTTATTCGTAATAGATTTTACGAGTCGCTTGGCCAGCCCCTTTTTCTTGATCTTATACGAAAGGTCATACGAATACTTACATTTTTTGTTCTTACACCTATCTAAAATTGTTGTTCATTTTTAAGATACAAAATGATTGAATATTTTAGGAGCCACCCCTCTAGATCCTTAATGGGGACAGACATTGATGTTTTGATTAGTGGAATCGATGAGAATCATCAATGCAGACATTTTCCCTTCTACAATGCTTAACAAAATATTTCTCCTTTTCTTGATATATTGCGTCAAAATTTAAGGACGTTGACCCCTTAATGTCCCTAATTACGTAATAAATGGGCGTGGCAATAATTTTTCCCGATAGATATTGTTACGTTCAACAACTTTGCCTCTATAATGCATTACAAAATGTTTATCGTTTTGAAGTTATTTGTAATAGATTTTACGAGTATCTTGGCCCCTATTTAAAGGGGCAAGCATCTTTTTCTTGATTTTGTTGGAAAAAACTTTTCATACTCTACCACTTTTATTATATATGTCATAACAAAATATCAACTGATAACAAGATATAGACCAAAACGTATGAAAATTTTGAATGAAAATTCGTACCCAATTTTCGTGCCTAGGCGACCTCCAAGAAATGGCGCCACTGGCGTAAAACAAATACATGCTGCACAACTTCAAAATATAGTCTACCTATCCTGAAAATTTCATAGTGATATCTCTGATAGTTTCTGAGTTTATAGCTGCACAAAATGAGTTGTCAAAAAGTACTAAATGGCCAATAAATGGGTACCGGAAGTGACGACAAAAAATGTATTGTGTCGGTTTCTATTGTTCTGCTTATCGCTAGACACTCTCTATAAAAGGCCGATAGCACTAGTTAAGCTTCACCGCATTCAGGTATTTCATTCACCCGAACACGTTATATTGGACGAGAAAACATGTAAAAACGCATTTTGAACAAAAAAATACAACTACTACAATGGTAAGGAATATCCAATGAACAACGAAACAAGATAGACTGAAATCCAGGCACACATCTTTCAAAAATAAAAATAATGCGAAGTAAGACAGCCCTATTTGTGCAAAATAATACGAATACCTTAAAAATTTTTTTAAAGAATAAATATATCTATGTTTTATTGATTCTAGTTACCTTTATTCTTGTTTACTAACAGTTTACTTTTGCATGAACTACAATGTGCAGTTCATGCATTTAGAAGTCCGTTCAACCTGAATGCCTCGATCGGAAAGCAACGAACCGTAACTTTCTCGACCAGTATATATGCCCCAGTGGCAGTTAAGAAATGATCAAAACGTATATGGCGACCGGATGCTTTTATGAAATTCATGTTAGATATCAGTTCTAATTGAGAGAAAACATGTATCTAAAATAACAAAAAAGAAGACTGTATTACACAGAATGAAGAAATACCTACGGTAAACGTTAACATGGGTTTGAATGAATTCCCAATAATATAAGTAAACAGGTGTTCAGACGCTGAATACTTTGTTTTTTATTTGGATTAAGCTTTTGTTGATGTGTAAAAAAAAAATAACAAAAAAACCCAAAAAACTATGAAGACAATAATGCAATTTTCAAGAACAATTAACACTGTGCCGGATAATTATGCCAGTGCCAAGGTGGCATTTTTGCACCCGTCTAAGCTGCATATATCGAAAAATTCAAATATGCCATATGATAGACCATTGCTTAAAGAGTTTACAACCACCTTTGTTATCATTGTACCTTTCAAAACTAAATTCCTACAGGAAAATAATTTTTGCCATAGGAAAATCAATATTCCTATAGGAAATTTGAAAATTTCTATCGAAATACAAGAACTTCCTATAGAAATTTCAATTTTTATATTTTTGCCATTCAGTCATTTTTTCTAGACCGTGCGGTTAACTTTTAGTTGAAAGAGTAAATTATATCTCTTCTTCTCAGAGCTCAAAGGCTGATAAAATAAGGAAAATAAATATTTCATAAGATATAGCACACTTTTCTATCCAGTCAGCAGTCGTTCTAATAAGTAATGCTCTTAATCGGCGAGAATTCATAGAGTACACAGCGACGACAAATTTTAACTGACAGCTTAGGGAACCATAAACAAAATCAAAAGCATTTATTATTGGCGCAAAATTGTAATCAGCCAATGAAAAAAAGTTGGTTATGTTTTAAGTAAGTCACATCAATATAAATGAAATTTTAGCGATTAAAAAAAAAAGACTCGGTAGCTGAATTTTACTTAGTTTGATCTAACACATCCATGTTATTTCCAATAGTGACAGGTTAATCAAGAAGACACAAAATATACAGAGATAGGTAATTTTATATTGTATATTTTCATACGTTTTATTATCGGTGTTCATCTTAGACCAAGCTAAAATTCGGTACGAATACTTAGAATCTATAAACACACGTTGAAGTTCTTGTGCATAATACTAAGTGTCACGTAAGTAGATGTTTAGTTTAAAGAAAATATATATATACCTGGAAAGGGAAGGCAACTCTTGGCACTGATGACTTACCTAGGTCGCACTATTCAATGTTTGAAATGTTACTACAAATTCAAAAGACCTGAAATAGTGAGACTGGATATGATGCGAAATACTCTTGTCAAAATGTGTAATAATTATGTTTTATGCGATAGATTGAAATGAATATATCGAAAATCGACATAATTTGTTTGTAAGTATAAATAAGTATATTACATATTAACATATCCATATGGCATGCAATAAGATGCTTACATGTTTTTACAAAATCAACATCTTTGTTGACATAAGTAAGTCGCATTACAACTTAATTATGGTTCACACATCATTGAATTGCACAATGAACAATTAGATACTGGCGTAAGTAAGGAAAGGAAATTCACACAAAATTAAAACTTATTCATTTGATAATATGTAAGTGATTATTAATTATTCATGCATGTTGATATTTCTCGCATTTTGAAAAAATGTATCCTGCATAACATAGTTCACCATAATGGTACTAACTTGGAAAATGTATTTCATCAGCAATGCTCGCTGCCATCATAGTTATATGACTATTAAAAACCAAAGAAATCATTTTCATTGTTTAAATAAAATCAAAGTACTGAAAGTACTGAGAAGCGCTAAGCTGTTCCTACATGAGCAAAAAATTAATTGCATTTTATATGTATCATGATGAATGAATTTAAAAGTTTACGTACATCATCTATATAGCCAAGATTTTGCAATTTTGTATAAATTGAATTACAAACAATATCCATGACTGTGTTCAATAACCGAGATGCGTGCATAGCCGCTAGGTTATAGATCATATCTAGGTCTATTGAATGATAAGCTAGCCTAGCCTCTAGTTCATTGATTTGAAGTTTAAATTATCAATAGATAAATAAGTTCTCCGACATGATTTGGTAATTGCATGCAGAAATATATGTGTTAAAATTCATAATAACTTATCAAACGAAGGAAATATCATTAAATAATATAAATTTTGTGTTTGTTGCAACTTGGTTACTAAGGCAGCCATCTTGAATTTGATGCTTAGTCATAAAATTTTAGGCTAGGTATGTCTACATGTACCTAGCGGCTAGCTAGCTAATCGTTGTACAAACTAGTTGCTATCTAGCCACTACAATCATGAACGCAAAATAAAGCGAGATTTGAACTCTAGGATCTGTGTTCCACAATCTTATAACCACTAGACTAAAGCGTTAATGGAAAACAGTTAACTACTAGTGCAATAACAGAAGAAAACAATCCAACTTAATATGAAATAAAAGATTGTCATTGTCATATGCAAGGTGAAGCTTCAGAATTTGCGTTAAATCATAACATCATAGTCTTTCCACATGTGCAATGTAAACAAATAACACAAAAGTTTTGTTTATGCCTATACCATACACTTGAAACAAATCTTTTTCTTCCGACACCAAGTTTCAGTTTATTTCCTTATGAAATGCTTTACTGTTGATCGACTTTATATTATAAAAAAATTCTGTTAATATTTCCTATTAGTACTTGTACTACTTTTGAAATACATAAAACACTATGATATCCATCTTGTATCGTCAGTTCTGTTCTAGGAATTATTTTGCCTTTTTACCGACATCACAGCCCGTATACTTATGTATGAAACCCCATGCAACATACTGATTACAAAACTACGTATGCTCTTTGACTTTTCAATGCACTGACAAATATTCTTTTATTTCAAATCTTTGATGGTTAAGAAAAAAATATTGTGATAATTTGTGCGCTGCTGCAAATAGTTAGACTTATTTTGCCTTAATACTGCAGCTGAGTACTTCTCTGCATTCTATTATTAGACGTCGAGTCATCAGGTTTTTTTAGATGATTATAGGTGGCACTTATTCGGAAAGGACATCCCCGAATAGCAATGCCAATAAGCGGTTTGCGTACTGCGTACGCTTAGCGCTTAAAAAAAGAAAAAAAAAAACAATAATCAATTTAAATAAATTTATTCAAATTATAGCAAAGTTACACTAATTTATTATTCTGCCCGTTTCTAAACGATGATACACTCAAAATGTCTTACTACATAGGCGGTATGTAGTTAATACGTACATGCGCGGACCAGCAATTTACCCTAAATTGAATGGTAAATACGTCTTTTGAAATATGTCTTTTTTATCAATTTCAATACATACATACTATTTTTCTTCTAGAAATAAAGAAAATAGATAATATATCATACTTTACATTCAAGTACTTTTAAAGAGGAGAAACATACAGTGGATGTTATGTCACCCTCAGAAACGCATTCATATTGTCGATTGTCAAGATTAAATTAAATCTATATCGGGCTTCAAGATGACAGTTGTTAAAAGAATCGACGTTTTTATATCAGAGTTTTAGACAATTGCCAAACTATAATTAATTAAACACTATGAACTGTGGGCAAGCGCTGATTGAACGCTAAACGTAAATACATTACTTAAACTGACCTCTAAGCGCACACGGAACAGATATAAATGCAACACTTAATAAATAGTTTTTCGAAATACCACAACCAAACAAAGTAAAATAAAAACATGTAAAAACGAAGAAAAAACAAACAAACTATATTTATAAGATAAAAACTAAAACACAAAAAAGAAACCCATGTTTCTTAAACAAAAGCAATCAATAGCATAGATAACACAAGAAAAATGCAAAAAGAACAATGATGAATTATTGAGGCCTCAAATGCATGTTTTCGAATACATACAAGAAAACTTTTGACAAAAATTTTAAAAAATGTATGGATGCCAGTTATTAATTATAAAAGACACTACTTTTCGGCTCGTCATGGAATTTTTTTTACAATTTATTTTATTTTATTATTTTTTTTCTTTTTTTTTTTTGCATAAATATGTCAGGCGTTTCTACATATAAGGAAATTTTAAAAAAATGTTGTTATTAAATAGTGTGACCAAATGATTTACATTAACATAACAACTAGTAGAAAATGAAATGAAAAAAATCAAAGCAGCAACGAATTTCCGGAAAATCCGTACGCTTTGTAATGTGAAACTCCTGCAAACATCAGTCCGAACTTTTCTTCATCCACTGTGTATGCCGTTAGCTCCCCTGCTGATACTCGAATTGTTCTCACATTGTACCTAAGATTGCCAGCTGCCACGTCTTCTTCAAAAACAATATCAGCTGCCTTTATCATTATTCCGTTGATGCGAAAAGAATCTTTAAACGAATGTTTGATCATTATCGATACATAGTCAAAGTCATATCCTGAAGGTACGACAATTTTGTAGTAACTAAGATATTGGTTGAAGCCAGGGACAATCGTCATAGATGGATCTCCCAAATTGGAACTTAATGAAGCTAAACCGAAACTTGTGACTAAATTTGGCTGGTCAGATGCAATGAAACAAGTCTGATTACTCGAAATACGAACATCAAAATGATCCAGTTTGTTTATGAACAAGGACTGTGAAACGTTCCCGATCATGTAAGTTATGTTTGAGCTTTCTATCGATATGATACGGATTAAGGTGTCCCTATTATTAGCGTTTGGTGGTACAATGTATATACTGTCTACACTGTCTGTTGGTGGTAACTGTTCAATGAGATGATCGCAAGCGCCTCTATTCTCAAGCTTATTACAATTATTGCCTGAAAAGGCTGCGATTGGAACAGAAGACTCAATAAATGTCCCTGTTAAATCAGTTTCATGCGCAATCTGATATGTTTCATAACGGTTAAGTGAAAAATTAAATACGCCACCAGTGTAGTACGTGTTTCCTTCAATATTCAAAGGCACATTTCTTTTCATCTTAAAAGTTATCGATATTGTTGTGTTGTCGACTGTAGCGGCCACCGCAAGCTGACTTCTAAAAGGAAATAAACTAAGATCTGGCTCTGTTGATATGACAACATATTTGTTGGAAAGTGTATGTAACGGAATGTGTGTAGTGGTACCAACATTAGACGATCCATCGTCGTGACTTATTATAAAAACATCAGCAGAAGTTTCAATAAAGATTGATTTTTCTTCCTTTTTAAAACTGGTCAACTCAAGTGCACTTGGTACTATTAATTTTGTGTTCGATGAAATGTCAATGTTTTGGTCTATTTGGGTTTTCAAATTGGCGTCCAGATATGGCGAAGTCGAAATATTTATTTGTACTCCATTTTCAGAAGTAATGAAGATTCTTCTTGTAGAAGGTAAAAAATTTTTCATGAATACCACAATGAATTGGGTTCCCCTGTTTCCTGTAATTATTTTGGAAAAAAAAAAAAAAAAAAAAAAAATATATATATATATATATATATATATATATATATATATATATATATATATATATATATATATATATATATACCGTAAATCTAAATCTGGAAATTTTTACGTCGATTCCTTTTTGCAAATCCGAGCCATAAAGCTATAGATTAATTTTTACATTTTAAATTTTTGCGAATTGTCATCTGCGCTAAAAATAAAAAGCATTAAAATATTAAATGTCACACATAATTATAATTATCCCGATTAGCAGTTCACACCTTCATATGTCGGGTGATGTTTTCCTGTGTCGAGCGACCGAGAATGAGAGGAAAATGGTGGCATTCATCGAGAAATTCAAAACACTGTACAAATTTTCAAATTCCGTGAATTTTGGTGTCCCACCGGTAGACTGTGAATGGGGTAAAAAAACAACCCGCTACATTCTGCGTAACGCCGGTACATACCACATGTATGAATAAATCATGCATGCATGCAGTGTCATCAGTATACATGTACACTTAAGATAGACATGAGGCCGTCAGTCAATCGAAGACACCGATTTTGAGTAAAGCCCTTCTCCACACGCTGGTTATAGCTAGGGGGTAATTACCTGGCTATATAAACAGGTTTTTTATTTAAATGACTACTACTTACGGACACCTGTTCATATAGTAAGGAGTAGAGACCAGCCTTCGGCAAAATTTCTATTTTTTTTCTTTTTAATGTTGATTAATTTTTAGGAAAAACATTTTTTGCGAATGCAGAGCACGCGCAAATTTGCTAAAAATTTATCTACGGTAAAAATTTCCAGATTTACGGTATATATATATATATATATATATATATATATATATATATATATATATATATATATATATATATATATATATACATAATGTTTATGTACATTTGTTATTTCTTTTTTTTCATACAAACGATACATATTTCCTCGCATTTCGATATAACTTGCAATAATGATTATATGTAAAGATATAAGAATGTCCCAAAGGTTTATTCAATAATCAAAACTTGCAATACAAAATGCAAAATTCGATATTTTAGAATACATATCCGAAATCCAATATTTGTATTAGACAATCAGAATCATTGTATCAAGTCACTATACAGTTCCCGCAACGTTATTATTTAAAAGATAAATGATAGGATATAATTCACGCACTATATGATAGGATTAACGAACGATCGAACAGTATACACGCACAACAAGATAGGATTGATACACGATAGGAATGGATAAACAATATTCATAATAAATGTATAATCCCGTTAATCGATCTTCACGATTTACGAATAAAGATATACGCAACATTTTATAATTATAACAAATGCCGAGCTGTTACTCTTAGCTGCATTATTTAGAGAATATAATTCTAACTGGCCAATTTGGCCAGTTAAAATTTTTTGAGTAAAATATGAGCTTTTAAAAATGATCAATAAATTATCTGTATTGTTAACATTGTTTTGATAACCAAATTCCCCAGCCGATTTCTGCGAACATATCAGCGCGACATCAACACACACATGGATAAATGCGGGGTCAATTAAAATACAACTCTTATTATCGATAAAGTAATGTAAAATATCTAATAAATGTGTTTGTTTTTGCAAAAAATAATGCATAAAATTACGAATTATACTACATACAAATTCTTGTTTATGTAGTAGTACACTCCGCGTACAATTCAATATATTCGATAAACAGGTAAATATGTAACCTTGTTTCTATAAACTTCAATTGTTCCCATTATTTTTTCATTTCCATTTCTTACATATATGATCTAATTTCTACTTAAATTTGGTCTAACGAATGCAAATATCAGTATTGAAGAATACTAGATTAAATTGTAAATTATTTGTTCGATGAATTATTGCATGCGGCTCACTAAACGACTTCTAACTTCAAAATAAAACTACAGTACCGATCAGACCAAACTTACCAGAAATTAAACTTCAACTAAACTCTGGGTTTACTTTCTGCGTTTACTCCGGGTTTACTAGAGTGGACCCAGAGTAAACCCAAAGTAAACCCAGAGTGGACACGGAGAGTAAACCCAGTCAGAGATATACCCCTGAAAGCAGACGCCAACTGTGTATTCGGACTATTCAAGGGTCAGGAATTACAGGCAGTAGGGTGGTAAGATGAAAGACGGGTCTGCCTCACACTTCAGTGCATACAGTTGACCTCAAAAGCAATTTCCAAATACACCCAAAGTAAACCCAGAGTGGACCCAAATTTTTAAAAAGTACAGTACCGATCAGACCCAACCTAACACCAGAGTAAACCCCAACTAAACCCCGGGTTTACTTTTGGGGTTTACTTGGGGTTTACTCTGGGTTTACTTTTTGAAAATTTGGGTCCACTCGGGGTTTACTTTGGGTTTACTCGGGGTTTACTTTGGGTTTACTCTGGGTTTACTCTGGGTCCACTCTAGTAAACCCGGAGTAAACCCAAAGTAAACCCAGAAAGTAAACCCAGGGTTTAGTTGGGGTTTACTTTCTGTTAGGTTGGGTCTGATCGGTACTGTATACCCAGAGTAAACCCCAAGTAAACCCAAAAAGTAAACCCGGGGTTTAGTTGTGGTTTACTCTGGTGTTAGTTTGGGTCTGATCGGTACTGTACTTGCTTATGAAGAGGCACGATACGATTAACACGATATGATGAACGAAACAAAAACCTGTTAAAATTGAAGTATTAACCTGGTTGCATACACGTACGATACGATAGGATTGATACACGATAGGATAGGACAGGATTGTAAAAAATAGCGTTGCTGGGTCTGTATGCATGTACTTGTATAATTAAAAAAGTTTAAACAGCTTTAAGAAGGCTAGTCAACTATAATTTGTTTTACAATGAAGCATCCAGGTTTTTTATGTGTGCGATAAAGAGAAGATATTACGGATTCTACACAATTGCAGATAAAGATGCAGCTGTTTCTAGGTGTACCTGATATTGATATTTCAACGAAATGTTTCTTCATTTTCATAGCATTCGTTGTGAAAACGATATACAACAATTTTGATAATTTACTAAAACTATAAATTAATGATCACGCAGATTGTGTTTCTGGTTTTTTTCTTTCAATATACATATGGGGCAAATGGAAATTTTAATTTGATAAATTGATAGTGAAGATAGCTAGAGTGAATATGGATGTCGGCTTATTCATATTGTAACGAGAGAGAGAGAGAGAGAGAGAGAGAGAGAGACATAATTTAATAAACGTGTAAACTTCACCCTTCATACTGCAGATAACATGGAATTTGGTTCAGGCAAAACAATTAGCAAATAGGTTCGTTAGGATGCCAAGTTAATAATAATTTGCGGTTAATTGAACGCAAGTTGTTGTAGCGTGTATATTGTTGCCGGAAACATCATGTATTTGGGCCGCACGTAACATTCATTGTAAAATCATTTTATTTATGACAATAAATATAACCTTTGAACACTGATGACACAAGTTTGCACAAAGTAACGAGTACCTACATTCCAAATATCACGCAGCACTGTTAAGGTTGCAAATTCCTAAATTACTAAGAAATATGTCTTTAAAACAAACCACAAATGTGATGGTCATATAAATCAAAACTCGCATACAACTTATAAAAATTGGAAGGGGGTACACACATCTCGCACATTAAAATGAAAAAAAAAATGCATTAAATTTACTCATATACAGTATCTTGAAACATTTTTGTTTATATCATATGGATATATTGAATAATTACATGAAACATGCTTCTTAATTTAATCTCAAAGAAAAATATTTTTAATTAAACAATATTATACAACTATAGCCTTTTGATGAGGTCAATACATGGTTTTATAGACCTGATGAGAGTATATCGACCGAGAACGAAGTCCGAGGATCAGGTCTATAAAACCATGTATTGACCGATATCAAAAGGCTATAACTGTTTTATCATAATAAATCAAAAACCAATTCTCTTCATTCTCTTCAAGCATATACTAGTAAAATATTTTGTTCATAATGTATAGGTGTTGATTTCGCTATTATGACGTCACAAGGTCGCACGTGCCAAAACCAGTATTTTGTCATGAAAATCTATTTTTAGTATAGTGAGGTCAATAAATTTTCTATGTTTAGTATAGTAAGGTCAAAAAAACCTGGATGAGGAGACCATTCTGGAAAGGTTAAGCCAGCTTAAGATTCCTGTGCCTTGTGAGCCATTGAGCCTATGTCGGCACTTGACGAGCTGATGAAAGTTGAACACACCAGAAACTTATAAGTTTGGCATGACAACTCAGACATCCTAAATTATAGTTATGTCAGCTTCATGATTTCTGCCCTCTATGACGCCGCAGTCTTTTTAACAGATGAAGAAAACAAAGAAAGGTATCCAAATAGACCTCCAAGTGTGATCAGGTTTCAGAATTATTTTTTTTTCAACACAGGGATCAGTGGGCAACAAAAAACGACGTTTTTTCTGCAAAAAAGTATGGTTCCCATAACTTCTTTTACAATTTTTGGAGTAGCTATGTCATCTCCTGGGATATGATTGGGGCTGTACTATAGATGTGCAATAAGGTTTTAAAAATTTAAATTTCATCCAGAAAGTCAAACAGTAGCAGAAAATTGACGTTTATCACTCCTAAACAAAACCTACATCCCAGAACTCCTCTTATGATTTAATGAATAGACACATCATATCTTGGGATATGATAGAGGCTGTCCTAAAGATGTGCAGTAAGGTTTTAAAAATTTAACTTTCATCTAGGGAGTCAAATAATAGCAGAAAATTGACGTTTATCACTCTTAAAAAAACCTAGATCCCAGAACTCCTCTTATGATTTAATGAATAGATACATCATATCTTGAGATATGATAGGGACTATACTATTGATGTGCAATAAGATTTTAAAAATTTAATTTAATCCTGGTAGACAAATAGTAGCATGAAATTAACATTTATCCCATGAGCAGATCTAGAGGGGGGTCACGGGTCCAGATCCATGATCCACAAAATCCTGAAAAAATTTTCTGGATCCACTCATGTACGTATCCCTACTTAGACTTTACATTTACACTTTTCTTAATTGTCGAATGATGTATTAAAATTAAAATATAATTTGGGGTCTAAAAGTTTTATAAACTGGTAAAAAATGTTTTTCTTTAAAAAAATCACATAACACCTTGCATAATTGACAAATGATCTATTGAGATACGATCAGAATTAGTTAAATGTTACACATGGAGAGAGACTCATCACGAGAAAGAATGGAAACACAAGGAGAGAGAGAGAGAGAGAGAGAGAGAGAGAGAGAGAGAGAGAGAGAGAGAGAGAGCGTTAAAACAAATAAATTGTACTGGTTCGGACTGGGGTGGTGGGGTTGATTATGGGTGCTGATTCTGATATGTTAATCAAAGTAACAAACACTATCAAATATACATGGATAATTAGAAAGATAAAATGATTGGTATCATTCACCTTGGGACTTAAAATTGAGTCTTTCCTATATAAAAGGTACTAAATTATAGCATACTAGTATATATACATGTAATACATGTTGTTGAAAAGTAACAGAATTTTTAAAAAATGACTGAAAACTGCAACATTGATTTAGGTTTAAAAAATGTGTATTACTACATTTATAGAAACATACATTTATTTCTTCTGAATTTATGCTAATTTAAGTGATATGGGGAATCCAGGTGGACACAGGTATATTATACCTGTACCCCCTTAGAGGACCCCATAATTGCCTAAAATAATTAGGTGTTTGTTTTGGCTAGTAGCCGTTTGGGGAATAAACCATCAGAAGTCTTATTTTATGCCTAATATTCAAGTTAAAATTAATAACAATAAATGATTAAAATTAAATGTTTATCTTCACACCCCCATCTGATTCAGAGTCTTCTTTCATACATTTTAACATGTGTACTCTAGCAAATCATTTCTTGATTGGTATTTTTCTCAAGATGCACATTAAGATTTAGGAAATTGCTTTTTAATTTTTATTGATAAGATAAACAAAATGTTATATGTATTCGGGGCAATTGTAATCCTAAACAAAGCATGGGTCATCATTAGGCTAGGAATTACCCACATGGATCAAACGCTATACATATGAATAAGATAAAATACTTTATTATAACCAGTCCTGGAAAGTCAGGGTGTCTCCAAAGGGGCATAACCTATATACAATTTGATGCACACAAAGAGCAAGAATAAATATGGTTTAGGGATGGGGGATCTCAAAAATTATCAAAGTATATCATCATTTCCTATTTCAGAGGGGTGGAGGGTGGTTTAAAGACAACTCCTGGGGGGCATGTACTTACACCATTTGATGCATCATAATGATATTAGAAACAAGAATATAGTTGGTTTAGTGGTGGGGATCTCAACAGTTTTCAAGATATTAATGGTATTTTCCTGTTTCCAATCCCATAGGGTCATGGCTTACATTTTGTTTGATGCATCATAATACATTAAGAAAAAAAAATCTTTTCCTCCCTATTAAATAAAACTCAGATAGACATGATAAGTCTCTACTCTTATTTAAATGTAATACAAATTGTCAAAGGGTCAATATGGGGTCAACTTAATATTTTAAGTCTGACAAATGAAAAAATAACTTTTACAATTAAAATGACAGAAACTGTACAAATGCGATAGGATTGGTAACAATGATGAGCTTATTTAAATATTTTAAAAAAGATGATGATACAGTATGCTGGCAAAGGGAGATCACTTATTTAGAAAGTGAAAGTAATACTTATGTATACCGGTGTCTCATAATATTGCGCGAGTACTACATGTATTATGCTTACCTATATTGGTCAACATCATAATGATAATCCAATTAGAGCACAATATGAATCCATTAATTAGCTGATCATCACAAAAGAAACATTTATGCATGTTAATTAATCCTATTCTGCACATGGAAAACACATACCGTTATGTACACCACGTGATACCCATCTAACCGGAGAGCTTGGTAAAACTAGTACCCGGTAATGCGACCTGTAGACCTGTGTTGTGTACGTAACTTCAGACAAAGATCATTTTCTTGTAACATGCATGTATTTTCATGACTTTATTCTTTAAAACCCCTTGTACTGTTTTATTATAGGTAAAAAAAATATGTAAAGCACACATTTCAGCGTTAAGGTGGTACAGGACACCTGCATATTGTAATGAACTCCCTATTGCAGAAATATTAAACAAAAAAGTATAAATATAATATTTCCCCCCAAAATAATGTTACCTAATAGTGAAGTGCAATGGGTTAGAGCGTTAACTACGTGTCTGTAGAGAGTTCAAATGCTGCTGGGCTGCTGGGGGCTTTTCTATTTTTTACTTCAGATTCCAAAATTTTAAAAATTTCTTTTTTTGTTTAATACATGTATTGTAAAAATTTAAAATTATAAAACGTCACTGTGAAAGAATTTTGATTATAATGCACTTTACTACATGTACAGGCTTTCGTTGTTGTCAAAAATATTCTGATGTTTATTTAGTGTGTGTGGGGGGGGGGGGGGGACAAAATAATACATGTAACTGTGTTTGCAGAGGGTGGGGGGATTGGGGTCCGAGGTGTATTGTTTGGTAATTTTACTACATGTATTAATATTAAGGATTTTTTTTCAAGGGTTGGAGGGTCTGGACCCCCCCCCCACACTCCTATCCCTTCTCTAAATCCGTGCACACGATGATGTTGGCACCTAGAAACAAATCTAAATCAAGCCGGCAACCGCCTAGGGAAGGGAGCATAATTTAATTTTGTTTGTAATAATTATATAGACCATACTTTCTATGAAATGAAGTGAAAAGATTATTGATTAACTGAAAATTCACATGCAAACAGTTCAACCACATAATTGTACATAAAGGGCCGCTCATGTGTATTATCATCGTCGGGACCCACAGGTTTTCTATCCGTTACACTGCAGTGTAACGGATAGAAAACCCGTGGGTTCCGACGATGGTGAATTATGTGCACCTGGCCTTCGTTTTTACTAAAACTGGTACAAAACAGTGTTATTTAGGGGCAAACACATGGTGCGGGTATTACTGGCTAATGACAGCATCTAGTTTTTACATGTACCTGTAATGTTTCTGTAATAATGATATTACTTTCCATATAAAAAAAACATGCAAAATTATGATGGATTTGGAAAATTAAGCATGACAGCAAAATATGTCAGATATTGTATAAAAGTCAGTTAATATAACACTTACGAGAAGCATTTTATCATTGGAAGGAAAGTGGTTAATTATTTCATTAAGTAACAGCTATACATGTTTGCATTTAAGGTCTAGCAAAAGGACTTCTTGATATGTATGGATTTTTTTTAAGAAATAAAGGAATGCATTACTTAATAATGGGATTGACATATCAAATAAAATAACGTAGATGCATGTAAGTGTTAATTATATATTTACAACGGTAACTTGATCAAACGGGTCGTACATGTAAGTAAAAAAGGGAAATTATTTATTGTGTACTACGTAATTAGCTTCAGAGAGTTATGGTAAAAGATGTAACTTCGCTTCGCGTCTCGTTTGATATTAGGATTCAGGCCTTGCGACTTCACATGATCATAGACGCGCGGACTTTATTTCGCGATTAACTTCTGGTAAACTGTTTCGCGACGACGCCTTATCCAGACCCGTGTTGTGATACATGTGTCAACCACACGACAATGAATGGTTCGTGGCGGGAAATATTCGCGACTACGAGGCTCTCATGATCTCGCGAAAATTCACGCACGCGAATAAATGTTGGTTTACAGTATATGCACACTGGAAATAAATGTATAAATATTTCACTTTTTAAGCGGTTAGCATATACGTTGAACGCTTTATGCCATATAAATCAAAACAATTACGCAATTGAATGCTTAGTCACAATGCAACCTATAATTGAACAAAATATTGAGCGCACTGAAAGCTGGACCAGTTAAAAGTGTGTGTATCACATTTTTAAAACAAGATTTCAGATTTCCTCTTTTATCTGATATAGTTATTTTATAGACCTTAAATACATTTATCGAATTTTGATCCACAGTTGGGAAACAAAACGACATATTTAATGAAAAGAATAAACAGTATCAGTAAGTAGTATGAATAAAAAAGTGTTTTAAGTCTAGTGAATTCGCTGTACACGTGTTTTTCTTCAAGATGACTATCATTTGTAACTACTGAAGTATCAAATAAAATTAGAAACCTTAAATACACACAATGGTTATGACCTGCAGTAGTGTACTATTTTATGGAATACTTGTTGCAATGCTAATTAATTCTAAAGCCAGTGTGAACGCCAAAGAAAATATATTCATCTGTTATAATTAAACATTTATTCAAAATAAAAATTATTTCTCGTCCCCAACACCTATTCCCAACAAAATATGTTCATTGCATGTACAGTGTATATCGATCCGTGCATTAGCATCATTAAATGTAAACAATAATGCAAATTTAGTTCACTTTTGTTTTGCGATTTTGAACAGCATTCAAAGACCGATTCATTATTGCGGTGTGTGTCTGTGCGTGTGTATGGGGGTGGGGGGGGGGGGGTGGGTGACAATAGCTCAATGATTTGATTGCACAGTCTTAATATTTTTGCTTTGCATGATATAATTATTGCACTAAACCGTGCAATTACCGTTTGATTTTTTATATCATGTTGTTCATTTGTATAATGTCTAATATGCAGGGCAGAAATCCGAATAAAATCTTAAAGGGCGATCAATTTTGTCTTTTTTTAACTGTGACGGCAAGTGTACAGAACTATTCCTAAGAAAGAACTATATATGATATGAGTTAAATTTGGCCCCCATAATTAGTCACTTTTTAAAGTGTTTTGTGTACAATAAAATGTTATGTTATTTGTTAAAAGAGTTGATATAAAATATATTTTTCACCTTTTTATTTGATTTATTTGCACTCACTGGCAGTATATGACGTCAGAAGT
The DNA here is from genome assembly GCA_020458035.1 of Magallana ariakensis. Lineage (NCBI taxonomy): Eukaryota > Metazoa > Mollusca > Bivalvia > Ostreida > Ostreidae > Magallana > Magallana ariakensis. Next base: position 36,040,153 of record CM035811.1, on the reverse strand, counting down.
GATGCTATTTCTATAATTCAATCAAAAATCAGTCCAAAATTGACATTTTTCTTATATTTTTACGAATGGGAAATATAGAGCGCATGCTTGAACAAGGAAAATATTTTGGTCACTTATTCGTATTGGCTAGATACATCTCTCAATAAAATATTTTGTTTGTTCAAGCATGCGCTCTATGTTTTCTGAAAGAAAAACTGCTTGAAAACAAGCTGTTTATGCTAAAAATGCAAAAATGGCGGGAAAAGGTTGTTACGATGACATATTTCTAAATTGTGGGTACTTGAATCAAAATGAACATTATGTTAAAACATCACATATATAATATGTACAAAGAAAACAAAGAATAACAGTAAAATGACGATGTTCATTTTAGGGGGCCATTTTGGGCCCTTATCATACATAGTCCTTTCCAAACATTTTTTACACATGTATACATAATGTATATGTACATGTACATGCACAAAACAATTCATCATCGTCATATACAGTACCTCTCTTCATCCATGAATTTCATTCATACATCGAACAATTATATTGCAATTTTTAATTTACCGGGTGAAAGTAAATCAACAGACTCAAATTGTTTTACTAAAAACAAATAGAAAAACGGACATCCTATACTTCACAAAATTCCGCGTAGTTACCCCCCCCCCCCCTCCCCTCCAACAAAATCTTATTATTTATTTGAATTAAATTTGTATCCCAGTTATCATAATGTAAAATTTCAATTTAAACTCGCCTAAAGTAATTTCAAAATTTACAATTTGAAACAAAAATATATAGTTATTTTAATGGTATAGAAAGTCATAATAGCATAACTGGTAGAACCCCATGGCCATGCACCCCTCCCTCCATCAAACCCCCTGTGGCTGAAATCCCAAAACCCAAAACATAGATCTCGCACAAAATTAACACTTACATTGGCCTAATTGCCTGAGTGGATGTACCCACCCCCCCCCAAAAAAAAGCAGCCGGTTCCCATAGACAATCCCGCAAAAATCACGCAGTTGTTTCAAAAAATCTACATATACAAGGTTTTTATCCGCTAATTTACTTGTGTATAAAGACAATCATGTAAAAGTGTGTATACATTCGCTTCTTTTATTTGATTACAGTATCATCTGCTTTTTTTATTCAAAAATTTGTTCAATGTACATGGTTATCAATATTATCAAACAATTTGTTAAAATATGTATAGAATATGGATTACATATTGTAATTAATAAGGGTAATAGTATTTCAGCGAACATCATACATTTACGTTCTCATGTAAATTTAAGAGAAATGTTTGTTGAAATATTAGACCATTCTTGTTTAAACGCATTACGTAAAATGATGAGATTATACGATGTCTACATACATAATTTCTTTTGTTAGCATTGAATGCTTATTTTTGGATGTCGTCGGTACCATGACCCACCAATGCGGTGCAGACAAATTGAATACAGCGCGTTAGCGCGGTATGATAATTTGTCTGCACCGCATTCAATTGGTGTGTCATAGGACCGACGACATCCAAAAATAAGCATTCAATGCTTATATTTATATTCATACTGATGTTTTTTTTGCATGAAATATATGTGTATCGTCGCTGTAAAGCCATTATATACGCTATCAGTCAGGGATATGAAACATACATGGAACAGCCACATCAACATGTTTAGTGCGCTTCCATGGCTAAAAATATAGTGCCATAAACTTTGTAGAGAAAAATATGTTTAATTAAAGAGTAGATATAATATAATGATTATTTATCAAAAATACATATCAAATTGGTTATGTAAGGTTGAACGTTTCATTTAATCTTACAAAAATAAATATACTCAAAACACGTGGTGACGTTTATAGTTGTGCTCATATGGCGCATGAATTAGCCAAGTGTATTCATAGAAAATTGAACGTCGCAGATTTCCAATGCAAACATAAGGGGAACTATACACTGAATGTAAATAAACTAGTATGAATACAGTATGGATATACATCTAAATCATTTATTACTATTCCTTATTTGCTCAAGATATACATCCTATTGCTTTATTAACAATAGTGTTATTTCATTCATTTTTACAATGTTGTATCATTAACGGGTGCAACTGCAACGCTTAATGATATAAAGTTTGTATCATTAGCGGTTGAGGATGTCGATATTTGCTTGTTTCATTAAGCGGCGATTTATCATTAACAGTTGGACATGTCAACTGTTAATGCAAGAATTTATAGCATTAAGCGTTGCAATTGCAACGCTTATTGCTATTTATATCATTAAGCGGTATTGTATCATTCACGGTTGTTACAACTCTCTGTGTAACTTGAAGAAGGAAGCCCTTACTGATGAGCTTGAAGCATGGGGTGTTGACACCTATGAAAAGTCTTTGGCAGAAATGAAAGAGAAACTTGTTGAAATTATCCATGGCATTCAAAGACCGCCTGCTCTCTTAGGTAGTAACATCCATTCTTTGTCATTGTCCAGATATGAAATTCCACATGTCAGCCTCTTCATGATCTTAGCAATACTGTGCACAATTTAATCACGGAGCTCCCAACACACATTGAAGACAACAAGGTTCAAGTTGATTTTGAGAAGTTAAGTTACGTGTTTCGGAAGTTATGCCAATACAACCTTTGGATTCCTTGAGGGCGTCTAATATCAACTTATTTTCCGTTTCTAGCTCGCTGATATCAACAGATTCGAGAACATGTGCCAGCACTTCGCCATACGACTCAATTTTTGTTTATAACCCGCAAATACCATTTCTAACACTTGCTCTGATTAGCTGAAATAACTCATGAATATTCCTTATTCGAAGTTCACCAGGAGGTGACCTCAAATAACCTAAAAAAAGGAGCGGATCGAGGATCTGATTTAAATCAGATTGGTTTTTCGTGGAACAGCAAAAAAAGTAATCTCTTTTTAAGAAAAGGTTTTAGATTAACCATATTAACAAATTGTTTTACTCTGACCAGACATTGGATTTTGTGTTGTCCGTGTTTCTATAGATGTCGTCAAATCTGATGATTCATGAAAAATAATATTATCACTTAAGGACGACGGACCCAATTCAAGATTTGGTTGGGGGAGAATATGCTGTACCCTCGGCGTCGGCGTCCGGGCCTAGTTAAAGTTTTTGGTGCAGGTCCTGTATCTAATTTATTACTTGTCATACCTTCAACAAAATCACATAGATGGTGCATCTGGACCTACTTATGAACTGAACAACTTTGGATTCTGAATCTGAGTTTTTTGGACCAGGTTAATGTTTTTGGGGCAGGTGCCCTTTTATAGCCAAATCTAAGTTACTACGGGTCCTATCTTAACCAAACTTGCATGGGTGGTGCGTCTAATGATACTTATGTAAATGGAAGGCATGAATACTGAATCTGCGCCATAGATTTCGGATGCTGGATGAGGTCAAGGTTTTTGGAGTAGGTTAAATGTTTGGAGCAGGGGCCCTTTGATGATTATATCTAAGTTATTTCTGTTCCCATATTCACCAAACTTGCATGGATGGTGCGTCTTATCATATTTATTCACCCCACAGGCCTGGATGCTGACTATGTTAGTTTTTTAGTAGTTAAATTCAAGTTTAAATGTTGAAAAACATGATGTCCTGACTAAATTTCATGGTTAATACAACTTTGGATTAAAAACATAAGGCTAGCTTTAGATACAGAGCCTAATCTCCTTTAAAAAGGCTGCTAAGAAAACCTTGTCGTACCTCACTTAAACATACTTGATAGATGTGTTTGTTGTTATATGATACACCATGATTTTTATGACATATTACCGTCTGATATGAAACGGTATTGTATAATATGATGCAATATTTTGTTTTCCCTTGGACTGAAATGTCAAACTTTCATTGGTTTAAACATAGCACGTGATTGCCTCATATATCTCTATGTTAGTTCGGTGAGAATTAAGATTAGGCAATATGGCCGTCATTGGCCGACGCTTCGCCTTCTCATTTCGACATTTCATATTATTTTATTCATTTTATACAGAAACCGTATGCCGAAAGTTCTTAAATATTTGGAGTAGTTGCCCTTTGAAATTCTTCAAAATTAGAATGGTTTTCCTTTGACTATAGACATCACATTGTTGTGTCTGGAGCAGAACGAAATGATAGCGTCGAAATTTGCTCAAATCTCTGCAGAGGAAAGGGAGAAAACGTTAAAAAATAAATAGCAACAAAACATTGTAAGTAAACATGGGTGAAGCGAAGATTTTTAAAGAGTATTTGAAAGGTGGGATTGTTAATTTTGGATAGTTTAAATGAGTTTAATTGGACGAGATCTTAGTCATCTTGTACATGGCTTTGCGTAGATCATCGCTATTTGTGAATAAATATGTCACTTGATAGTCCTCAGGAAAACAAAACACTTATAAGGTTTGTTACTGACTGACTACAGAAATAAATTGGGTTGATCAATCTCATAGATGGCGAGGCGAAGCCGATCCGTCGAAGAGGTTGATCAACCCAATATATTTCTGTACTAAGTCCGTAACAAACCTAATGAGTATAAAATAATGTAATATTGTAAAATAGTATATTATACGACATGCTATTGTATCATTTTTTTATAATATGATATTATATTGTATCAAATAATATTGTATTATATGTTATTGTATCATATGAGTTTATAATATATTGTATCATATGATATTGTTTCACATGATATTGTATCATATGACAATATACAATTTTGTATAATATCACATTGCATCATATGGTACATCATTTACGATATTGATCATGTAATACAATATAATATGATACAAAAGCACATGATACAATGCCATATAATACAAATATGTTGTCAACTTTCATTGATTAAATATTGCACGTGGCTGCCGGATATATCTCTATGTCCTTCTTGTGAGAATTTTGATTTGACAATAAGGCGGACGCTTCGCCTTCTCATCTCACATTTCATAACATTTGATACGAAATCCGCAATCCGTAAGTTTTTTAAATATTAGGAGTAGTTGCCCTTTTGAAACTACTTTTGAATTAAATTGGACAATTGAATTGACGTCACACTGTTGGGTCTGGAGCAAAATAAAATGGCAGCTTCGAGATTTGCTCAACCCTCTGTGGAAATAGGGAGAAAACGTTTAAAATCAAACAGCAACAAAACCTTATAAAAGAACACGGGTGCAGCAAACATTTTCATAGATTATTTTAATGGTGTGAATGAGATTTCGAAGAGATCGACTGTGTTGAATTGGACGAGATGTAAGTCACTTTTATACATGGAATTTTAAAGATCATCGCTTTTTGTGAAATAAATGTCTCACTTGATAGTCCTCAGGAGAACAAAATAACACTTATTAGGTTTGTTACTGAAAGACTACAGCAATATATCGGGTTGATCAGTATCATAGACGTCACCTAGCCGTGTATGAGACTTATCAACCCGTAATATTTTTGTAGTCAGTCAGTAAGAAATATAATAAGTAATAATATCATAACATATGATGCGATGTCATGAGATATACAATATCATATTATATGTTACAATATGGTTATGTGTCAAATAAAACGATATTGTATCATATAATACAATATTGAATTTTACAATATGATACAATATTGTATTTTATGATTTGATACAATTTTGCATCATATGATATTATACAATATTGTGTCAAACCACATTTCAGCGTCCGATCTTATAGTTAAGAGCATTAATTATAGTTTTTATATGACAAAAGTGGTTTCGCAAAGGTGATTCCTCGTCTCGGTGAGCTTTGTAATCTGTGATTGCCTATGTTTATTGTTAGGAATAACAAGAGATACAATTGTTCTAAACTATTGTTTTCCTCATAAATAATTTAATTTACTCTCCGATTAAGCATAATTACCAATAGTTATATTCTGATCAGACATTGGATTTGCTGTTGTCCGTGTTTCTATAGTTGTCAAATCTGATGATTCATGAAAAATAATATCATTACAGAACTTTGAAAATAATATGTTCATCATTTGTATCAATTGGCTAATAGTTGTTAATGTTAGGAATACCAAAATATATACATAATTGTTTGAAACTATTGCTTTCCTCGAAAATCATCCAATTTACACTCCGATTATATATTTTTTTCAAGGAGGCATATTATTAAATCCCCAAATAAGCAAATAATGTAGTACTGTTGAAGAACACATGTATATAGTGGATTTTCTATACATATTTATAGGTAAATCGTTTATCGATGTTATAATTATGCAAATATCAAAGTAAATTCACTGGTCCTACGGACTTCATTATTAGATCCGATTACTTAATTTTGCAAACAAACGACGCAAATGAAGACAACTGACATGAAACCCCGGATAACAAATGTGTGGCATACATTATACATTATGAAATTATTAGTATTTTGAAAAAAAGAAACATTAATTACAATTTAACCTACCTCTGCACATGCCTTGCTCCTTTTTAAAACTGTTTACTTGGTTTTCAAGGAAAATCTCTCGTTCTAAATAATGATAACATATAGTTAGTACAAAAAGCAAAATGAATTAATGATAGCTGTGAACAGTTGATTAACAATTTAAATGTATAAATTATCTTGCTCAGATCATTGTTGAATATATTTATTAATTTCAGGTACATTTGTATTTCTTAAAAATTCAGTAAGTTTTCATATACAAATGCCGACAACAGATATGATTTTCAATTACAATTTTAAATCTCAATAACCTGCAGGCCACACGAACGATACAGAAATGTCCATTCGAACAGAAAAAAGCACCGACTTAAACTACGATATAACAATAAATTTTTAATGTTGCAATAAGTTTATTGTTAATGTAAAGAAAAAAAGTAATCGTAAGAATTATTCATTTTCCGTCTGTTTGAAATTAATCTGTGTTTTAGGGTTTCTTTTTTGAATAATTTTAAACGTTAAATATATTCTCAACATTTGAAGACTGCATTTATGCAAAGTTCTGTTGCCAGTGTCATTATATGGAGATGAGTTAATCAAAAAGAAAAATGAAACAAAATTTGAAACAATAAACATCCTAAAACTAGATTAAATGCACATTCTTACATTTTCAGGCATGTACATTGTATGTCTACGTATTGCGACAATATATGCACGAGACTGGTATACTTGACTAACATCTGCTCACCAAAATCAAAATAAAATAGGTGAGTTGTTTAGAACAACTGCCTGTTTGCATAATTAAAGACAACGAAATGAAATGGAAAACCTTGTGACATTGTTCTGGTTTACCATAGAGTTTCTGGTAATACAGCTCTGTCTGCTTTGTTGTAACTCGGTCTTCCCGATGGTTTTCGTATATAGGTTGGCTACTGATATCACCATACAGAATAATAAAAAATATAATCCGAAATACCATGGAACAAGCTAATTTGTCCATCGTTGTTTTACAACTAAAATGCATCAATTGGATATATTTTATAAATATATACATATCGAGTGGAACTTATTATTTTCTATATAAACTACAGAAGAAAAACAAGATATCTGTGAGCCAATGCTCACTAGTGATACCCCCGCTCTGATGTGAATATGCAAAATAAGCAAAGTCGACATTTAACAGAAAGCTGGCATCCGATTGGTACAGAAATATATCCCACAATATGGCATGCCTAAACAAATAGTGTGTTAAAATTTCAAGCATCTGCGATAAATAGCTGCTGAGAAATCTTTGAGGAAAATTTGTTTGAAAATTTTGGCTAAAAATAAACAAAGTCGTCATTTAACAGGAAGTTGACGTCCGATTGGTACAAAAATATTTCCGACGATATGGCACGCCTTAACAAACACTGTGTAAAAATTTCAAGCATCTGCGATACATAGTTGCTGAGAAATCTTTGACGGAAATTTGTTTGAAAATTTTGGCTAAAAATAAACAAAGTCATTATTTAACAGGAAGTTGACGTCCGATTGATACAAAAATATATCCCACAATATGGCATGCCTTAACAAATAGTGTGTTAAAATTTTAAGCATCTGCGATAATTAGTTGCTGAGAAATCTTTGACGAAAATTTGTTTGAAAATTTTGGCTAAATATAAACAAAGTACTCATTTAACAGGAAGTTGACGTCCGATTGGTACAAAAATACATCCCATGATAAAGCATGCCTATACAAATAGTTTGTTAAAATTTCAAGCATCTGCGATAAATAGTTGCTGAGAAATCTTTGACGGAAATTTGTTTGAAAATTTTGGCTAAAAATAAACAAAGTCGTCATTTAACAGGAAGTTGACGTCTGATTGGTACAAAAATATATCCCACGATATGGCACGCCTATACAAATACTGTGTAAAAATTTCAAGCATCTGCGATACATAGTTGCAGAGAAATCTTTGAGGAAAATTTGTTTGAAAATTTTGGGTTAAAAAATAAGCAAAGTCGTCATTTAACAGGAAGTTGACGTCCGATTGGTACAAAAATATATCCCACGATATGGCATGCCCTAACAAACACTGTGTAAAAATTTCAAGCATCTGCGATAAATAGTTGCTGAGATAAATGCGACAGAAATTTTTGTTACGGACGGACAGACAGACGGACAGACAGACAGACAGACACACAAGGGTAAAACAGTACACCCCCTCTCCTTCGGAGCGGGGGTATAAAAAGGAACATCGGTCCATTCTCTGAATGTATACGTTACAACTATAAACTTTGTTCCGTGTTATATAGCACAAACGTTTGTAAAAAGAAGTTATATCTCTTTGTCTTTGTTTAATTCTGTGTAAGCATTAGACTGTTTTACGGATAGAGGAATTATATTGTACATACACTACCTGTAAAACGTACACATTTTTCTTAACCGTCTTTATTAACCAGTCGCAGTTAAATAATAGAACATATGCAACAATTCACCGTGTTAATACAGAGAGAGAGAGAGAGAGAGAGAGAGAGAGCACAGAAAATAACCCACAAAATAGCATACATGTTCCGAAACTTGAAAGAAGGTACGATAAACTACACGTCGCCTTGAGTTACAGGTGTGCAGCCATGAAGAACCAGTTAAAATTGCAAACATCATATGCATTGGGCTGATATCGGATACAACTTAATGATATCGTTTTAAGAATGTTGTTTATCTTTAAGCCATTCTTGTTTAAATACCATAGAAGACAAACAATATATATTTTGTATTGTGTAAGGTACACACGCCATTTGGTCCTTAAAAGTGTCCAACTTAATTGTTTTAAATCTTAAGCACGATGGCAATGGGATATTTAATAAATATATACGATCATAAAATAAGTAATACAATCATAAACGAATACGATAATTTTAACTCTGATTCCATATAATATTAAACTTGGATTATAAGCAGTAAAGCATGCCTCCTTCTCTAGCGAATTCCAATTTTCAAACAGTTACACGTTCAAGATCATTTATTTTGTCTACAAAAGTACGTATATTCAACATCTTAAAAAATGATTATGTACAAACCAAAAAATTAATGTTGATTTGCATTTTAAAAAACCCGTGGATTCGCAATTACCCAGACCTACCTATTTTCTCGTCTCGTTGAATTTATAGCCCTTTCTTGTCGTAGTGACTTCGCTAAAATGCCAATATTAAACATGATCTCTTTTTCGTCTACATAGTCACAATTTGGTATAAAAGGAATCATATTTACTGCCTTGTTTGACGCTTCGTTGATTTGTTGTTTTTTTTTGTAAATGGCTCACCAAGCAGGTGACACGTACAAAATAAAAGATATATGAAATGTTGTTATTAAAAATGTTTCTCATCAAATGAAAGAGCAATTAAATAAACATGATCAACATATCATGATTTTTTAAAACAAACTTCGATGATTTAGATCTGAGATTCATACAGTGTCTCTTTACATCCCAATGGAGATAAATATTACTCCCCGCATGTTCTGATACCTGATTAACATGGTTCAATTAATCTGAAAGTCAATGGTCTGGAAGACATTGAATAAAACGATAATATGAACCTTGGGTAAACACATTTGCCTGTAATGCACCAACTTATTCCCGACAAGGGTTGCCTGCTATTTCAAAATAGTAATAACTGTTGTTGACAAAATAGTTAAATTAACATTCTGAATTGGTCTCAGAATATATTATTTGAACATTATTCTGATTAAAAGTCAGAATCGTACAATGAAATTTTCCACGGACAGTAAAGTAATGACAAAAAGGGCGTTGTAACGAACCAATCTGTCAAATGCTTAGGTATACACATTGGTCATGATAAAATCGAGTGTTACAATAAACACTGGATGAAAATCTTTCATGAAATGGAAACGTTATTTGAATCTTGGAAAAAAGAAAACTAACAATATTTGGAAAATGCACAATAAACACATAGCAATCTCTAAACTTATATATGTAGCTAGCATTATGGAAATACCCGACAATGATTTCATAAAAAATATTAAAAGGCTTATATTTAATTTCACGTGGAATAAAACAGATAGGATCAAAAGAAATACGATAATAGGTGAAGTATATGAGGGAGGAATAGGCCTTGTCGATATAGAATCTAAATTTACGGCCCTAAAGGCTATGTGGATTCCACGTTTACTCAGTACAGAACACAATATTAAGCAGTTCTTTAACAGATTCTGTAAGGCTACAAAAATTGATATCAAATATCTGATGAATACCAATGAGACAGTTGCTAAAGACTATGGTATAATTAATAACTTTCCAGAGTTCTACAAGCAAGCTTTTGTATGTTATAATTTTTGTAAAGATGATACCCAAACCAAAATACCTGCCATTTCTACTAAATCTTTTTTATTACAACCTATTTGGTCAAATAAAATATTTAATTTTAAAGGTAAGACAATCTGCTTTGAAAATTGGATTAAAAGTTGAATTCTTTATGTTAAGGATATTTTTGAAGAGAGTGGAACTTTAAAAAGTTCCTCTGATATATTCGATACATTGCGCAAAAGAACAAACTGGCTATGTGAATACAAAATAATAAAACAAATATTTATCAAATTTGAACTCAAATATGATTTTTCAAAAATTCCATATTTACAAACAAAACAAATACCAATAATTTCCCCTCAACACAACACCAAGACTTTTTACTCAAGATTGATAAAACGTAAATTTCAAGCACCTTGTACACAATCTAAATTAGAAAAAGAATTAAAGTTGGAAAGCAAAAATGCATGGAAATTAATATACACACAGAAAATTAAAAATACCACAAAGACAAAGCCTTAGCGGAGATTAATTACAAACTACTGAACAATCTTTTATGTAATAATCTTTTAGTGAGCAAATGGAATAAAAATATCACTGCTAAATGCAATGAAATTGAAAATTCGAAACACCTTATTTTTTATTGTGTTAATGTAGGAAAAATTTGGAAAGCGGCAGGCGAGTGCTTAAATTTTGGTATTAAATGGAAAAATATTGTGGTGGGGTTCTACCTGGAAGAAACACAGGTCACCAAATTATATAATTATTTTTTGTCATTTATTGCATATAGAATATACAAATGTAAAATGTATTGTAGACTTGAAAATTTACCCGAATCAATTTTATTGATAAAAAATTCATTCAAAGAGTATTTTACGAAACACTGTGCAGTTCTGACAATGCTAAAAAATACAAAAGAAAATGAGCTTTTTCAACTTTTGATAGCTAAACTTTGACATCTGTAATTCTTTTCAAAACAATAATATACCCGATACACATAGGGACTGTCTATGTGTATTAGCGCTTTACCCGGGGACGTAGTGATGGACTGTATGAATATGTAGATGTTATGTCCACCGGGTAAGCCAGGCGTTCAACTTATTTTACTACGTAAACCGATGAATGTAACATTCCTATATTCACATGTACTATTATGTTTTCGTACGATACATCATGTGTTATCATGTATGTTTTCTTTTATATATCATTGTGTCCGTAATAATGTTTTCATGTACCTATGTACCTATGTACATGAAAATGAATTATGATTTCAATTGGAATTCATATTCATGTATAAGTTATTGATGATCACAATTTTGTAAATTGTTTTATATAAAATTAATAATAATAAAAAGGGCGTTTTTTGGAACAATATTTGCCTTGATTGTACTCTCCACTTCTAAGGCTAATCGCGAGGCCGTGCAGTATGGCATGTCCTTTTTCTATATGATACACTTACATGTACAAATACATGTTCATCCGTTGTATATTTATAAGATCAACTTTTTAATTATATAAGTAATTGGCTTTAGATTGTCTTTGGTCATTTGCGAAAATGACTTTAAACACTTTTCCCGCAATACCTTTCCTCATTCAGGAAATGATCTAAATGTAATTAAATGCCTAAAGGACTGGATATATAATGTTTAGATTCATCGTAAACATTACATGATGCTTATCAAAGTACACACATTTGTACTTAATGCAGATAATGATCATATGATGATTTGTATTTATTCAATATGATCATATTCAATATGATTAGTTATATTAGACCTAAGACAGTTTTTTTGGTTTGGTTTTGTTTTGTTTTGTTTTTGTTGCCATTATGCACAATTCGGTTGTCTCAAATCAGTAACTTCAGTTCAGGTAAATATTTGTTTCTCACTACAGCTGGATCCTCCCATTTAAATTAACATAGGTTAAGATATTATATTTCTTCGGGCTAAATTGGGTTTTTTTTTGTGTATAAGCTGTTACATTTCTGTTTCAGGCAGGTGTGGTTTATATTTGACAATATGGCTGACACTTTGAATGCTAATGCCGACTTTCAGTTGTGATTTTCATAGTTTTGGCTAGGGTATGAAAATAGGATTAATATTGCAACTTAAAAAATATATCGGTTACAAAGCCTTCCTAAACTGAAGTTAATGTTGCTGATAGGCAACAAAGAGTGCCCTTGAAATATTTGTCCTCTACTTAAATACTTCATTTGCTGTTGTTTCTCTTTTGTTGTCCAGCTTGGTAATTTCCTGTCTTCTTATACATAGATAATATTAATTGCAATTGACATGTCAAACATTCGATTCCATGCTGAGAATATGTTTTGTTTCTTTGGTGATATTGATATGAACAGTGCACAGGTGGGTTAAAGAAGCATTTGCACAATTAAGCGTATTATTCATAAACAAAAAATATATAGAAATTATTTTGATTCCAACCAAATACTTAGCATTTCCCCTTTTTAAATTGTTAAACAGTACATATGACTTACATGACAGACACCTCGGTGGATTATACCGTGGTATTTATAAACAGCCATGATATATTCATACACAATTTAATCGTTGTATAAACAGGTTTGGTAAGAATCATATATTTCCCTCAAACAAATGGTTTTCGTCAAATTCTAATTAAACTTTCCGACTTATTTTCATTGTGTACAGAGAACGGTGTGTTGCACCAAAGGAATACAGAAAACATGATTCTAGCAGCTTTACTTATATGAAGCAACGGTCAACTCGTGATACGTGTTCAATGTTAAATTCAAAATGTATTGTTTTTTTTAGTCAGATTTTTATATCGGGAACAACGACGGAGAAAATTTCTGGCCAGAAACTAGCAAAATACATTACTTTCAGCGAATATTTAAAAGAAAAACAACCATATTTGCAATGATTTCGAAATTAAATTAAACTAACACGACATTCCACTTCAAGTCATGACGTCATCTACATGTAAAACTACGTACAATGTAATACTATTTTAAACTTTAAATTTCACAATTTAGGGAAGTTTTACAGCGATTTACGTAGGTTTAAAAGTAAAATAAATTCCAAAGAAAGGATTACATATACAATAAATCATCAAAAAAGTGAAAATCCTCCAGATTTCCAACAAATTCTATGTTCAAGAAGTAAAACTTGATAACTTTTAAGAATAGTTTATTCAAAAGAAACTAGAAAGATATGGTTTAAATCTTAAGAAAAAAACTGATAAGGTCGTGAAATTTTATGCAAACAATTAATTAGAACACTTTGGGAAGACAAATTAGAATATGTTTTTTTTTTAATATGAATCATAGTTTTACATTATTTGCGTACATATTATACTAGGATCACTCTCTGTTTAAAGATAATTAAAAACAAGATGAAAACAAAATTTATTTGGTCAAGAATTATATATTAAAACACAATCTCATATATCTTTCTCTATCAATCTATCTCCTTAAACTATCTATCTATCAATATCTCTGTCTCAACTCTATCTATCTACCTATCATAAATTTTTTGGGGGTTAATACAATGTAAAATTGCCATATGTTTAGCTGCCTTATGAAAAAAAAATCAGTATCCATAAAATACATGTCTATTATTTTATAATCTCATATATTTATAGTTGTCATTTTTCCAGATTGTTTTAAATTTAAATTTTTCGTATAATTAATCAAATGACTATGTAATTTATGATTCGTTCTGCACGTTAAGAGTGTCATTACTTATGTGTAACCAATAAATAAGAATAATTGCAGGAACTTTATGTTGAATTTACTATTATATACCAGGAAGCTAGAGCTAAGTCAATATCATTAATCCTTGTTAATTAATTCAACTTGATGGCTGAGCGACTAAATTGTATATGGAATATAGATTTAGGACGAAAACAAATTTAAAAACAAAAGACCTTGAACAGTCTTTCCATGGGTGATCCCAAAATATGCGGAGAATATGGTACTCCCAAGCATGATGCTTGAGATGTTTAGAATTCCCTCCACAACCCCCAATTGGACATCTCGATCTTCTTTCCCCTGAAGATTGAGGTTTTGGATCACAAGTGTGTTCCGAGGATGACTGGGATTTTGCAAACTCAATGGTGGTTTCAGGTACCGATTCAGATAGCCGTCTACCTTTTGTAACGGGACACCAGTCGTTATCGTCAGAGGTTGTGTCTAATTCTGACTTGGACGATTCGTTGTATCTGTCCAACTGTTCGGACGTGCTGTCTGTATCTTGGTCCATCTTATCTGACAAAAAACCCATTTAAAACAGAAAATATTACAAAAAGAAATAAAAATTTACGCTACGTGACACTTTTGACATATATAGGTTTTTAAGGTATCTGCTACCTCTTGAATTATCGCGACACAGGTTCCGTGATACCAATTATCTCAAGAATCGCATTGTATCATCCGGTTTTTGACATATACGTGTTGGGAGATTCGTCAATCTTTTCTCCATTTTTCAGACGATGCTGGTACTGATTTAGTCAAAAAGGTATTTTTCTGTCATTGCATTTTTTCAATCTGTCATGGTTGGTTACAAAGACTGAGTTTTGAAGTCTGACCTTGTAGATGTATGATAGTAGTGGAGGGTGCTCATATATATCACGGTTTGAATTTCGCGCGGAATGACGTCATCAAACTTTAGTCCAATCAGAGGACAGCATTTAAAATTGACTCGCGCGGAAGGACGTCATCAAACGTTAGACCAATCAGAGCAACAAGCAGCAATAATGTGCTTCATCCATAACCATAGCAACAGTTATGTCGTCATCCATAACCATGGAAACCAATTCATACGGTCTTTGTACTAAATATTACCCCCCCTTTTTTTTTCAACCATATTAACTTTTCTTCTATTGTTTACTCCCCATCATATTTATTTTTAGATTTTATATCCCTTCTTCCTTCACCTTTTTTCTATCAAGCACCCTCTCCGAGTCTTTATTTATTCCAACAAATATTATTTAAATGTGCCTAAATGATTAAAACCATTGTCAGTAAAGGAGCATACCGTAAAATATGGAAGGAATGATTGTGGCCCCTAGTGGGAATTTTCCGTGACGTAAACAGTAAATCTCCAATAAGCCTAATCGATAAAAAATCTATCCAATGATAGGGACAAAAGATCCTATTGGAAGAGAATAGTAAAACCTAAAGGGGATTCTTATAGCCCCTAATGGGAGTTTTCCATGACATCAACAGTACGACCTTTCGTCTAGTTGAAAAAAAAGACGTATACGATAAAGGAAGAAAAGACACTATTGTCGACACATTTGAATAGAGATTTACTAGACCGCAATACTACAGGTAAAACATGTCTGAATATATATACCTCGCAAAAAAAAAAAACCAGGTAGAAGCACGTCTCAATGAACTTGGGCATTTAAATGCCCGCGTTTAATCGATAAAAGAAGAGTACACCTCGTGTTTATTAAACGAGATTTACTCGAATGGAAAAAAAAACTACAGGTAAAAACGTGTCTATATCCACAGACCGTGACCAAAATATTACAGATATAAACACGTCTCAATAAACCTATGCAATTAAATGTCTGGTGTTTTCACACACCGTAAATTAAGTCATTTAAAGCAATATGAGCTGTATTTTTTAGAATTTTATTTTGCTGCATAAAACTGCTAGTATGAATAGTCTGCATAAAACTTTAACTTTTATGATTAATAAGATTTGAAAAAAAAACATTAATTTTTGTCAAAGGAAATATTTGTCTTCTAAGGAATATATAGCAAATCAATTTCTGTACAGACGACAATAATTCAATTTTGTTTCAAATAAGGCTTCTTAACGGTCTTTTCCACAAAAATATGGCTAACAAAAATTTAAAAACCATAATATTTTTGTCATTTTAGTAGAAAAGAAATTTTAGTAAAAAAAAAAATTCAACATAAAAAATGCAGCTCATATTGCTTTAAATCAAATGTACCAATTCTTGTACTCTATATTGTAATCCATAGGAAAGGGAAGTGAAATACATTTGTAAAGTCCGGTTCTAATCCCCCACATCCTCCTATTATGAAAGAGACAAACTACATAATGCCATCAAATAAATAAATAAAAATAAAACATTGATCATTTAACTATGCATGTCTCAACACGTACAGTCTATCAAACAGATCTTGGTTGCATATGGGTATTTAATAAGCAATAGTCGTAAAGCGCGATGCGTCCTAGTTTTTATAAGGGGTCGCCGTATCGGTGCGTCCTTGTTTTTATAGTGGGGGAGGGGGGTATACAATAGTTAATCCCTCAAAAGAGATCCGAATGACTGATTTTCATGAAAGAAATGATAGAACAAGATGACAAAGAATAAAACTATACATGTGACAATAAAAGATGGTGCACGTAAGGTTGATAAATAATTATAAAATGGATTATATGTCTGCAAGGACTAGAGCAGCCAATAAAATGAGCGAAAATGATATGTTTCTATGGAAACAAATGTATTTTTTGATTTGTAGCACTTGTCACTATATAGAGGTACACTACAGGAGAAATTGATATTAAATAATATATTTAATGACCATTAAGTAACCAATCATGTCACTTGCTTTTTGTTTGTTTCCATGACGATTTTAAATTAGTATATAACTTTCGGAATTTGGATATTAGTGCGTCATAGATCATTAAATAGATTATTAAATAAGAAACGATTCTTTATTTTACTTTTGATTAAATGAAATATGACATGTACAAACTTGTATATTTTCTTTCTTGCGTGTTCATTCATCACCGGCTAGTGTTTACAAAAGCTCGGTAGAGTAGGCCAGGAATTTAATACAAATCTGTTTCCAACGGGCTCTTGAGAAATTTGGTTCAGCTACAGAATTTGATAAACACCTTATAGAATAAATTTAAAACCATACATATCCAAAAGTCGGTAACATTTTTTTAAAGAGAGAAATTCTTTAATTTTTTTAATAATATTCTTGAAAGTGAAATGAAAATTAGGTTTAATTAAACATGATAAAAGTATTATTATAATATAGTGCAAAACAAACGAGTTACAGTATTTTTATTTATTCATACACAGTAAAATGTGCAACATATGTTTTTCATATGTTAAACATATGTTTAACATATGTGTCTTCACATATGTGATACGTATAAAAAACACCCCGTATGTTTCACATACGTATTAAAACGCATGTTCTACATATGTTTCACGTATATTTAACATATGTTTTTTTTTATTTCCACATGTTTAACATATGTGGCTAACTATATATTTATCATTTTTAAAATCAACCCATTTATATGTACTAAGGAATAAATTAAGATTATTTACATTTAGTTACTTAGTAAGATTTAAAAAAAAAATCAAACAAAGAACTGCAATAACACATATGTTCAGATCACATTAAATTTAATTTCAAGCAGCTACATTACAAAATCAATCTTTAAAATCGTCTTCAAAATTTTGTTTCTGAAAAAGAAGATAATACTATTTGTAAATTCAATAACATCATATAATCTACATTTGTAATAAATCTACTTAAATAAACAATCCTAGCTGTACATTAATATGGTGATGCAATAACCATAACAAGCATATTGGATTGTCTGAAATGTTATACATGAGAAAGAGAGAGAGAGGGGGGGATACACACACAGAGAAAGAGAGAGACAGACAGTCAGACAGACTGAGACTCTGTGGCTATATAGAAAAGACAGAAAAGTTAAACATTTATATACAAGTATAAACATTTTACCTCTAGTGAATATATTCTGCCTCGCTGCCAGATTTCTGCCCAACTTTCTCACTTTTCAATGTTTTTCCTTTAAAAGGCACGTTTGGACTTCTTTCTAAAATGTTAATTCAAAATTAGACACAGTGCCAATCATAAAATATTTTTAAAATCAACATGATACAAAAAGATATCTTATAAGTGAAAAAACATTTATGCATAAACATTTTCTATAAGTCAATAAGTTTGAATCAGTTGTGTTAAGTGAAATTTTAAACACTTACAAATATCAATGAAATAAAATTCTTAACATTAATCTATACAGACAGAATTTAAATTTATTTACCATTATTTTTCACAATTATTGCAACCACAGTGCAGCTTATTCTGCTATCTTTGAACTAAAGTCTTGATCCTTGATTGTTCTTCACAATGTCTTCAGACTTCATCCAGACAATTCTTATATTACATCCATTTGTTACAAAATATATTACATTAAATAGTTTAATACATACATGTGTACATCAAAATGAGTTACATATTTTAATAAATTTGTGTTATTAAAGCATTAAATTATACTATAGTTAAAAATGAATATGTTATGCATACATATAAATTATAATGAATATAAAAATTATGTTTAAAAAATGTTTGAATTGAAATTCCATGATATATGTACTAACATTTTAACAATTTAGAGAGACATCTGTCACTGGGTTATAGTTGATATCCTACATCCGTCCAATTGATGCATTCCTATAAACTTTAAAAAATAATTCAATTAGCATTTAATAAGACTATAACTTAATTCAGACGACTTACTGAACATTCAATCGCTTTTTGTAATATAAAAACATATAAAATTAATTAGGTGTATTGATTTTTTGTGTTCCCTCCGCTGCAAATGGAAGTCATGTCAAGACCTATTCCTTACTTTGCAACGAGCTTTGCTCTAGTTCTTTTGCTACTTTCACTTTTCAACTTTTTGTTTTGATATATCTTCAAATCAACAAATGTTTTATGCTCCCCATACGAATTAATTATCCTAATTCAACTGAAACCCGTTAGCTGCTGAGTTCTTTCGGGAAAATTATGTTCAGTTTTGAGCACGTTGAAAGACCTAACTAGGTAACCGGCCGTTTGTTTTCTGAAATATTCTATAAATGTGTGATTCAACTACTGGTATTTCATTTACTATAGCTATACTTTTAATTTTTTTATCAACGTAAAGTTCTTTTTTTATAAACCACAAAATGTCCGTCGATCGTTTATCGTCGTTCAACCCGAATTTTCTTTATATGTTCCTTTGATAACTACCAGCCATTGTATAATGAAATTTTAAAATGCCAGTAAATGAAAACGAATGTTTGACAATCCTTACCTTAAGCTAATTCGCCCTTCAGCTTGATTTTCTGCTTTCGTGACATAAAAATGTGAGAAAAAATTGCAGTTAAAGGCAAATACCCCCCCCCCCCTACGGATTAGGAATATCATGAATATTGGAAATGACGTATATTTGTGAACGACAAAATTAAAGTCGATTCCGGCTCAAATCCGGATTAGTTATTAAATCAATATTTAAAGAGAGTACTTGTTTTCAGTTAATTTATTAATTCAGTTATACATCTATTCATTACTACATGTAAAGCTTTAGCCATTTACAAACATGTATAACATGCGCGGATCTAAAGGGAGGGAGATCCCCAACCCCACCCCTCTGAAAAATGAATTTTTTTTTAAATTTCAATAGTAACATTATCGCAAATATGCCTCGTACCCCCCCCCCCCCCAATGGCAAACACAGTTATTCTTCGGACCCCTGCCCCCACCATCCCTTAAAAAATTTTCTGGATACGCGCATGTAACGTATACTGGCAAGGTTTTTCTTCACACATGTATCTCATGTGTTAAAATAACGTATGAAATACATATAAAAAAAAACACACATGAATTACAGATGTATAACATATGTGTAACGTATGAGGGAAAGTAACATATGTTACACATGTGTTTATTTATACATGCGTTTATACACACATGTTTACCATATGTTTTTGAACTCATGTTTAACATGCGTTAAAAATCACGCATGATTTACATATGATACACATGAGTTATACGTATGTTTGATCACAACATATGTAAAACATATGTGGCACATTTTGCTGTGTATATTTTTGCTGTATTGATGTATATATTAATAAGTATTTAAGAACCATGCTAAGTAATTTTTGAATTATCTTGGTATACACCAGCTGATGTGTTTAAGTACCCAGTAAATATTCATTTTTTCGTGTTTTATTTGTTAGTAGAATGTGGAAGCATACAGATGTGACGTTTGTGGAAAAAAGATTTGCAAGGGAAGATAATTTTGAACAGTACAGAAAAAAACACGATCTGTATCAATGTTCAGATTGTCCTCAAGCCTTTGCAACACAAGATAATTTAGAATTGCATCGATATCGTCGCCATGGTCAATCTGGGAGAGGAAAAAAGAGAGCAAACGAATCTCCTGAATCTGGACCTTTAAAGAAAAGACGAATCACTAAAATGGATGATCCTACAGAAAATTACAGAGTTACTCCTCTTGGTGAACAGAAAATGCCGAAATTTAGTACCACGGCAAACAGATATCGAGTTAATTTTCAAGACCTGGAAATCAGCAGTCTGTCTAATATTCTGCAGAGTCTGCGTCGACTCTTTTCCTCATTGATAAACGATTTGACAGGTATAGGTAACTTTAAAATATGTTCACATCCATGGATATTGCACTGATAAAGAGCTAGAGCCCTAAAAAAGTGCCCTATCAACAAAAATAACCATATTTTGGTGAAATATAGTGTAGAATCTTAGCTTTTCATAACTGTTTTTCTTTTTTCGATATCTATCATACTTTTTTATAAACGGAGTTTACAATATGGCACTGTTTTGATGAAAAAATGTAAAACAGACGTCATTTTTGTTAAGTAACGTCATGAAATGATAAAACTATGCATGACTTGAATTTAATACAATAAACAAAAACAAAATACAATTATCTTGTAGACATTTTAATTAATTTAGGAAAATAAATGTATTGATGAAAATACCGTGAAAAGCTTATTGACAAAAAAGTTTTTAAAAAATACAGGGATCCGTGCTGAAGGTCAATATAACGGCGATACATTGAAATATGTTGGTGTCTTCAAAGTTCTTTTTTCTGCAATTTGAAACTGCATGAAGTAATGCTGATGATGCGCAGTGTATAACTGATGATAATTCATTGAATTATACCGATATAATACCAAATTATTAAAAATAAATAAATAAATATGACAGAAATACGGTAATTGAATTTACCAGATTTATATGTAATCTCGAATTTTGATGCATCACTGTAACAGTCTGTGTAAATTATTCTGCATGATTATTTTACTTGTTTCAAGGCTTCGATATTTTCGCCCAAACCTGGCTTTTTATAGCAGTAAGATGCCGGGGTTCAGTCCCTGAAACGTTCTATTTACCCATTTTTCCGTGCGTACAGAGTGCGTTCACTTGCGCTCTCCGCTCCCTTCCGTTCGCGCTCATCATTCACACAGCCCCCACCGTGCATTCACAAAGCGATCGCCTTGCGCTCATCGTTCGTTCAGTGTTCACTTATTGTTCAGTCAGATAATATTATATTTGGCTGATAACAATACATACATGTAGTTTATTTCCTGATTACCAACGAGACACAAGGTAACAATAACTCCCGGCAAACTCCGAATAAATCGTTTATCTTGCGTTCACATATCGTTCACCGTGCGTTCACCGTTCATTTTGCTTTTTCCCTGAGTTTATGCTCTGCGTTCTCTCACTGTTCATAAACGCTCTCCAATTCCGCTAAGCGTGCGCTAACCGTTCGCCCAGAGTGCACTCACTGTTCAAGTGGGAAAACCTTTCAGCGACTGTATATATGTAATGGATATATGAAATAATATTAAACAGTTTCGAGGCCCGTTACAGCCGAGAACTGTCTGATATATTTTTCATACAAAAGTGTTTAAGGCATATCTATACTACTATATTAAAAAAATAGACTCGAATTTTTGGGCTTTAATACCGAGAAATCGAAGAAGTACTGTCTTTTGTTTTATATATTTTAAACATCATTGGTACTTGAAGATTACCAATTTGTTTTTATTTTTCCTCAATCAAGCTTCGCTAATTAATAATCAACAAATAATCCTTTAAAAAATCCGGAAATCACCTGGATTTTTTGGATTTTACAATCTTGCGGATGCGCATTACATTCACGCTTCATCACGGGATGCTCTTTAGTTCATGTTTCCACAATATCACATTTGCATGGATAAACTCAGTAACGATAATACAAATACGTGTAAATTTTCATTGGAAATTTGCTATATATTCTGTTTATCAGAGAAAATAACGGGAGATAACTCTAACTCAGTGCATTTAATATGAAAAATCCCGAGAGTTCCGAATGTTAACATGGTGTGAAAAAAAAAGTTAGTGAAAAAGTGTTGAATTCTTCATTAATATGAATTAAATTATCAGATGAAAGGTATTTACAGCCTCAAAATGGTTTGTTATGAATTATTTGACTGTTATTTTCAATGTAGCTTCATTAATTTTCTCCAAAATCGTTTCGGAGCGATTCTGCAATTATTTGCTACATCACGGGTATATGGGAGGCATTTTAACTGTGGCGAAGGCCTGTCCCGAGACACAGTAAGATTATTCTAACTAAGCAGAGTGTAGTGAAATTATTAATAGCATAATTGTAGGCCTAAAGCTTGGGTTATGTAAATGTCAACAATACGGTATGTCGATGTATCTATTTCGTAAATTTCCGTTATCATATGCAATTTCAACCCATGCACGCACGGGTCAAAGTCTAGTATCGTATTTAAAACACTGCCATTGAATTTCATTGTTGATATATATACCTGAGAAAGCCCTATTTTAAAGGATACAAGTATTGTAACCACTGGTAACGGTCTGATATTAAGAAACTCACTAATATCGGACTGTCACAAGGAAAATTGTTAACTGCTGGAACAAAGGAATGATATAAAAGCAGCGTTTTAATGTTCATTAATTAAATGAAAAAAGAATATCGATTTCTCAAAAAATATTTTTATGAATTAATCGTTACTTGTGAATGCCGTAACATAAGGTCTATTCATTTACATTTCATGTTTTTCGAGTGATATGCATATGTCTTTTGAGAATTCTTATAAGTAATACACCATCCGTAAATGTCTTGAGAGAGAGAGAGAGAGAGAGAGAGAGAGAGAGAGAGAGAGAGAGAGAGAGAGATAATGTGGGTTCACTATTTTGAAGCGAAGATAGGTTACAATAAACATTTTTATAAACATTTGATTTTTCAAAGCCAAGCAGTAGCACATGAATAATGTCGTAAAATTGTCTTGATAAGCCGAATTCATAGCGAATTTGTGTTATAATATATAAATCTGTAATAACTCGACTGGTACATAAAAATAATACTTTTAAAAAATGCAGACTTTACTAGTAAGTTCTATTGGCAAAATACTGAAAAAACTCAAGATTCAGTGCACAGATTCAACAGACGTCACAAACGTCAAACTATGACGTCATTAATGATGTACGACGTAAGCATGAATACACAGTATAAAATTACTAGATAAAACATGTTAAAGTTCAGTTTATATGCATTTCTTCCTCAAATATTCAATAAAATGATGATTTTGTAAATAATCACAAATAATTTTTCATCATTATTAAACAATTTCTGCTATTTCAATAAAAATTAAGCAAATAATTACCTTAAAATAGAGTGGTCTGTTTTATTTTCTGTTACTAAAATTTTCAAAATTTGTAAAATACATATTGGCCACACTTGAGTACCTCGAAGAAATTTTGCAGGCAGATTCATATCTGCAATATCTCTTAGTTTTAAAAGTTTCAAAGAAGTACATGTAGCCGTTAAAAAAATAATTAAAATAAACATCATGCGTCATTTCTTTTCAAATTTCTTTAATTTTTCAAACAAAATAATACATATTAACGTTACAAGAAAAACCCAACAACAGTAAACTGTCTTCTTGTATCATTTAAAAGTTACACTTATTAAGGGGTATAAAGTAAGGTAGTATTAGGGATGTCAAAACTTAATAAAATGACACTACCGAAACTATCATGAGGTGGAAATCCAACATCCCCCACCAAACAAAGCTGACTGAGTTCATATTTAGTGTAATCCAGGCACAGCAGTTGTAAATATGTAATATACTGGACTATGTACTTACTGTAAATAGTGAATTGATTTATGATGAATATGAAAAGCGAATCTCTATTAAAATTGGTTTGAAATTTTTGAATGCACACAAGGTGCATCTGGTTTTTTTTTTATTATTATGAAACTGAAACTAATACACTGTGTTGGTTTAGTTTTCAGTACAGATGTTTCACCACGTTTTGTAGAATAGTCGATATCAATCAACCAAAGTTCTAAATTAACTAGAAGCCGACGCCCTAAACCAGATTCGTAGTATTTGTTGGTAGTATTAATATAACAATACATATTATGGTAGTTGTTGAGTGTTTTGGCGGTTTTCTGAATTAGGAAAAGCTCGATCGCTTCTTCAGGTGTGCATGATTGGATGAAGTATATTTTGTTGAAGTGATCTGGATAATATGTCGTTTACGCCTATTTATGCCTTGCTGTAGGCAATAATTGGTTCCTATTTAAATAACTCTCTGCAGATCGGGTTTGTAATTATTTTTTTTCAATATTATAGAACGTGTCTCACAAATCCTTTAAAACTTGGGTTATATTAGGTAATTTTGACATCTGGGTGGTAGTGTTTTTGTTTAATTTTTGCAGCAACATCTCCTTTTTTATGTTGACTATTCGCATTATTACAAGGTCTAACTAGCAGAGTAATCTTTTTTTTTTACATATGAGTCTTAAATTGGTTTAATTTAGAAAAAAAGACACATAGAACAATAAGCGTCACTCAGAGAGAGAGAGAGAGAGAGTGAGAGAGAGAAAGAGAGAGAAGTTCATTAAAAAAAAGATAAATTTAAGTAGTTAACAGCGACGCCTTTTTTCAATAAATAGTTCATAGAGCCGTAAACAAATTACTATTGCAGAACTGTTGAAATATGAACAGAAAATAAAATCAATAGTTAAACACATTAAATAGATTTTAATTTAGTGATATAGAAGGCTGCCTTGCTCCCTATGCCGTCTCCTTATAAATGCAACTTACTATGATTTGTTTTTACTCAACTAGGAACATGAAATACTAGAATTATGTTATTAAATAAATTTAAAAAAAACTGTAGTGTCAGAGTTTATGTATAGAAGGAGCAATTGGGCCCTTATTGTTAGCCCATTTATGCATCAATGAAATTCATAACACGGTTTAGTTTCGCAGTCTGCCATGGGAATTTAAATATACCAGTTATATCTTATAACTCTAAAGATTACACGCAAGACCGCTTTAATTTATGTGTCACTTATTTTAATTTGATACTTTTCCTTAACGTCGACCATTTTCTTTTATATTATTTATATAGTACTGTACTTTTAAAATGACGCAGGGTATATAATGGACATTGGATATTATACAACCCAGCCGACATTTATGACACCCTATCATAATGTCCTTACCTTGTAAGTCTAAACCTGTATTTTTCTGCATTGTATTTCAACTTTTTTTACCTAGCTGTGCATCATATCAACACATCTCGGATATCAAGTGCTTTCGTATTTAGTCTTACAATTTTTATTTTTTTAAAATACAATTAACAGCTACTTTAGAGACACAAAATTCTTTTTGTTCAATGTCTGAGCAACTAAGGTCATTACGGCTCAATGTATAGCTTTTGACTTCATAAATATTTTTTCAAAAAGTGTATTTCAATCAAAAATTCCTAACATAGATAACATTTAAGTACCGAAGCAATGCATTTTTTTTTGGGGGGGGGAGCAAAGGAATGCGTATATTATTACAGACCGGTCGTACTATGCCATAAAACAGAAATAGTTTAAGTCAATGTTCACTTGTTAATGTTGTTTAAAATCAGGACTGGTATTGAATACCAAACTATTGATTAATAAACGACCTAACTATTTTGCTGATATTCATAATTCTACAAGCTTGATAGTTTTTTTTCAAAATATATATAATTTGTCATTTATTTCAAAAATTTTGATCCTTTCAAAAATTAAAATGTTACAAAAGTTAAAAAGGCTACAATAATGCAAGATGAACTGTCTCCAGATATTATTAAAAAGTTAACGAACACATGTAAATGGGTCGAAAGTATAGTAGAATAAGGGGTGTCAAAACTGCTAAAAACATCGCACTACCGAAGCTCTCATGAAGTTTAAAGCGTTTATATTTGTAGTAATCTAAGCACAGCGGTTGTTAAAATTTAATATGTTGGACTATGCAGTAAACATTCTATTCATTCAAATAAAATATGAGTAGCGTAGCGCTATTCGCTTTATTTAATTTGAGTTTGGCACACACAAAGCGCATTTTTGTCCTTGTTTTTTAAAGGAAAACATTTTGATGGGAAACCCAATTTTGTTGGTTTCGTTTTTAGCACAGACGTTTACTACGCAAACTCAAGACGGATACATACGCGCACTCATTTATAAGAAGTAATTATTTCGCTACTACAGATTTCAAAATGGCCGAGGTAAGAATGCTTTTAATATTTAACAGTACTTTAATGCCTTATAAATAAATTACATATTAATGAAAAGGCTTCGAAACACACCCTTCCCGATTTAAACAAAATAACACAACTGTAGCAGAGCAACAGGTAGGCGTACTCGTAGTAATTGTAGGCTGTAACTGCGCTCATAATTTTTTTGTTGTGTACCACTAAACTGTGCAATTGTGTTTCAAATACAGTTCTCAATGTTCCTTTCTTATTTGTCTAGATTTTTTTATAACCACAGTCAAGCTTTGGAGATTATTCGTAGAAATGTATTGATTATTGTTCACTGTCGTTGAAAGTTATCATTAAGGTCTTCCGTTTCCAACGGAAGACCTTATTGTTTTCGTACTGTTTCTTATTATTAGGGTCTTCCGTCTCAGCGGAAGACCCTTATATTATTTTATTGTTTCTTTTTCAGGTTTATTTTTTTTTCTTTTTTTTTCTTTACAATTTTTGTGCAGAAGATTTCTCGGAGATGGATGGGTGGTCCGATTTTCGTCAAATTTAATCGTTTTAAAATGACCTTGGACTAATTTTAAAACATGATATCTAAGTTGCGCTTACAATTCTGCGTCTGATGACATCTTTCTTGAATTGATTAGATGACATTTATTTTTTTTTTAATTTTTAAAGCCATTTAAATCGTGTTAAAATGACCTAAAACTGATTTTAAAACATGATATCTAAGTTTCGCTTGCAATTCTGCGTCTTATTACATCTTTCTCAAATTGATTGGATGAAATTTAAATTTTTCAAAATTTTTAAACTCATTTAAATCGTGTTGAAATGACCTCTGGCTAATTTTAAAATATGATATCTAAGTTGCAATTGCAATTCTGCGTCTGATGACATCTTTCTCGAATTGATTGGATGAAATTTAAATTTTTCAAAATGTTTAAACTCATTTAAATCGTGTTAAAATGACCTCAAACTAATTTTAAAAATATGATATCTAAGTTGCAATTGCAATTCTGCGTCTGATGACATCTTTCTCGAATTGATTGGATGAAATTTAAATTTTTCAAAAAGTTTAAACTCATTTAAATCGTGTTAAAATGACCTCAAACTAATTTTAAAACATGATATCTAAGTTGGGCTTGCGATTCTGCGTCTGATGATATCCTTTTCGAATTTCTAGGATGAAATTTAATTTTTTCATATTTTTTTAAATTTATTTAAATCGTGTTAAAATGACCTCTGACTTATTTTAAAACATAATATCTAAGTTGGGCTTGCGATTCTGCGTCTGATGACATCTTTTTCGAATTTCTAGGATGAAATTTAATTTTTTCAAAATTTTTAAATTTATTTAAATCGTGTTAAAATGACCTCTGACTAATTTTAAAACATGATATCTAAGTTAGGCTTGCAATTCTGCGTCTGATGACATCTTTCTCGAATTGATTGGATGAAATTAAAAATTTTCAAAATTGTTAAACTCATTTAAATTTTTTTTAAATGACCTCAGACTAATTCTAAAACATGATATCTAAGTTGCGCTTGCAATTCTGCGTCTGATGACATCTTTCTTGAATTGATTGGATGAAATTTAATTTTTTCAAAATGTTTAAACTCATTTAAATCGTGTTTAAATGACCTCATACTAATTTTAAAACATGATATCTTAGTTGCGCTTGCGATTCTGCGTCTGATGACATCTTTCTCGAATTTCTAGTATGAAATTTAATTTTTTCAAAATTTTTAAACTTATTTAAATCGTGTTAAAATGACCTCAGACCAATTTTAAAACATGATATTTAAGTCGGGCTTGCGATTCTGCGTCTGATGACATCTTTCTCGAATTGATTGAATGAAATTTAAATTTTTCAAAAATTTTAAACTCATTTAAATCGTGTTAAAATGACCTCAGACTAATTCTAAATGTGTTAAAATGACTTCAGACTAATTTTAAAACATGATATCTAAGTTGCGCTTGCAATTCTGCGTCTGATGACATCTTTCTTGAATTGATTGGATGAAATTTAATTTTTTCAAAATGTTTAAACTCATTTAAATCGTGTTTAAATGACCTCATACTAATTTTAAAACATGATATCTTAGTTGCGCTTGCGATTCTGCGTCTGATGACATCTTTCTCGAATTTCTAGTATGAAATTTAATTTTTTCAAAATTTTTAAACTTATTTAAATCGTGTTAAAATGACCTCAGACCAATTTTAAAACATGATATTTAAGTCGGGCTTGCGATTCTGCGTCTGATGACATCTTTCTCGAATTGATTGAATGAAATTTAAATTTTTCAAAAATTTTAAACTCATTTAAATCGTGTTAAAATGACCTCAGACTAATTCTAAATGTGTTAAAATGACTTCAGACTAATTTTAAAACATGATATCTAAGTTGCGCTTGCGATTCTCCGTCTGATGACATCTTTCTTGAATTGATTAGATGAAATTTAATTTTTTCAAATTTTTTAAATTTATTTAAATCGTGTTAAAATGAACTCAGACTAATTTTAAAATATGATATCTAAGCTGGGCTTGCAATTCTGCGTTTGATTGGATGACATCATGTTCAAAATCTTTGGATGAGTTATAGGATTTTCGAAATTTCAAACGCATTTAAATCGAGTTACCATGACATCAAACAGATTTAAATCTCAGTCAAAAATCTCATTTCATTGCATCTGTTGAAAAATTGGACGAAAGACCCACTCGTTGCTCGCAACGAGATCGCATCTAGTTATTATTATTTTTTTTTTCCACAAATTTTGTGCACGCGATTTCTCGAAAACTATTCGACCGATTTCGACCATTTTTACACAGATGATTGCCAGTGGTCATAATTCTAGAATTTTTTTGAAATTTTGAAATCGTCACTTCCGGTTCCGATTTACGGCCGATTTTGTAAGTTTTTTCGACCAATTTTGTGCAGACATAAACTCCGAGACTATCAGAGATATAAATATGAAATTTTCAGGATAGGTAGACCATAGTTAGAAGTTGTGCAGAATGTAGTTTTTTGGCGCCTGTGGCGCCATTTCTTGGAGCTCGCCTAGGCACGAAAATTGGCTACGAATTTCGAATCAAAATTTTCACACGTTTTGATCTATATCTTTTTATCAGCTGATATTTTGTTAAGACATATATAACAAAAATGGTAGAGAATCAAAAGTTCTTTCCAACAAAATCATGAAAAAGGGGCTGGCCCCTTAAATTAGGGGCCAAGACACTCGTAAAGTCTATTACAAATAACTTAAAAACGATAAAGATTTTGTAATGCATTATAGAAGCAAAGTTGTTGATCGTACCAATATCTATCAGGAAAAATTAATGCCACGCCCATTTATGACGTAATTAGGGATTTCTAGGGGCCAAAATACTGAAACTTTGATGCAATATATTTAGAGATGGAGACATATTTTGTTTAGCAATGTAGAAGAGAAAATCTTTGCATTGATGAAACTAATCGATTCCACTAATCAAAACACCAATGCCTGTCCCCATTAAGGATCAAGAGGGCTGGCCCCTAAAATATTAAATCATTTGTATCTCAAAAATGAACAACAATTGTGAATAGGTTTATGAACAAAAAATGTAAGTATTCGTAAGACCTTTCCAACAAAATCAAGAAAAAGGGGCTGGCCCCTTAAATTAGGGGCTAAGACACTCGTAAAGTCTATTACAAATTACTTAAAAACGATAAAGATTTTGTAACGCATTATTGAAGCAAAGTTGTTCATCGTAACAATATACATCAGGAAAAATCATTACCACGCCCATTTATGACGTAATTAGGGATTTTTAGGGGCTAGAATACTAAAACTTTGACGCAATATATCTAGAGATGGAGATATATTTTGTTAAGCAATTTAGAAGAGAAAATGTTCGCATTGATATAAAATGACATACATTTAGACAAAATCAATACACAAGGGTCTGGTTCTTTGATCCACGTGCTGTCTGCTAGTTGACATGCTTTGACACTTCTCGTTGCGACGTCTGCTGGGTTCAGTTCAGATGCTATGTACTTCCACAGCGAGGGTTGGCTTGACATTGTGATGCGACTCACTCGATTTCCAACATAGATGTAGAACTTTCTATTCTCATTTGTTATGTACCCGAGTACCACTTGGCTGTCGGAATAGTAAGAAAAATCTTCTCTGTCTATCTTCAACTGCTCTTGAATGACATCAGCTAACTGAACCGCTAGAACTGCAGCACATAACTCAAGTCTAGGTACCGTATGCCCACTAGAAGGAGCAACCTTTGCCTTTCGTATAAGGAAGCTTGTTGTGCAGGAATCTGGATCGCTGCCATACAACTTCAGGAATGCCACTGCTGCAATGGCTTCTTTAGATGCATCAGCATAGATATGCACCTCTCGCTTCTGTGCACTCTGGAATGGCTGGGAACTATACTGTCTGGGGATCTGGAATTCCTCCAACTCTGGCAATGACTGCACCCAAGATTTCCATTCCTTGTAGAGAGAGACAGGTAAGAGGTAGTCCCAGTCCAACTTTGATGACGAAGAGATCTCCGCAGTATCAGCAGTATCTTGCCTTTGATTATGACTGGTTGTGCAAAACCTATCGGATCATAAATACTTTTGATAATCGACAATGCTCTACGTTTAGTGAAAGGTTTCTGCTCTTCTGATACTCTGAACAGGTATCTGAATTGGTATCCCATAAAAAGTCCTAGTGGAGATCTTTCAGATGCGTGGCTAGGTCCTCTGACGGAAATAAGTCAAGGAGTGTTCTGCTATTCGATGCGAATTTGTGAAGCCTTAACTTTCCTCCTTCATTGAGTGCATCCTTGGTCCTGAGTACTAGGCTAATGGTTTCTTCTCTCTGTTACATGACAGTAGCCCATCGTCAACGTAGAAATTATTGTTTAGGAGGTCTCTCACATCTTCGCTGGATGATTCCACTGATTTTCTGAGACCGTAAGTGGCCACGGAGGGAGACGGACTGTTTCCAAAGACGTGCACTGTCATACGATACTCGGTAAGTGGACGGTTGAGATCATTATCCTCGTGCCGCAAACATCTCAAAAAGTTTCTCTGTTCTGGGGTAACTTTGAAATTATAGAACATTTGTTCTACATCCATAGTCACTGCTACGGCTTCTTCTCTGAATCGCATAAGAATTCCTAGCAATCTGTTGCTAAGATCAGGTCCTTTGAGCAGCACATCTTTAAGAGATACGTCGTGGAACTTGGCCAAAGAATCAAAAACCATTCTTATGTTGTCTGGCTTTTTGTGATGGTATACTCCGAAGAGCGGAAGATATTAGTATTCACTTCCATGGTCGTTATCAAATAACTTTTGCATAAAGTCGGTGACATGCTGACGTTTCTGTTCATTGTGCTTCAAACTTGCGTCAAAGGATCTGGCACGGCGTTCAGCTGCTTCCCTGTTGTTTGGCAAAGTTATCCGTGTAGATCGGAAAGGCAGTGGAGCCATCCACTGTCTTTGATCTGTTTTCTGTATTCCTGAAATTATAATCTTGAGGAAGTCATTATCCTCAACTGATAATCCTGGCTTCTCATCCTGCTCAGTCCTGATGAAAACTGAGTCGAAGTCAATCTTGATTTCACTATCACACGGAATCATCGTGGTGGGACGTCCACTTCTTAAGGTGGCACGGGACAGTTTTTTTGATACAATTCATTGTAGCCAGGGGATGCGCGTCTTCGGAACTCTGTAACTAGAATTCCCTCAGTTCCTACTGAGCACAAATACCTATAATTCACTTGTTATAGGGCCAATCACTTATTTCTGAAGAAAATTACTAGTCAAAACCTGTAAAATTGTCTACATACTGGATTTAATGAGATTTTGACCCTTTTATATTTTGCTAATTTTTCATGATTTTTCAGCTTTTTAGACCTCCCCTAGCTAATTCCCTGTAAAGGGTTGACCTTCCGTACCGTGTGCATGTTGCACCATCACATGTCAGAAACTTACCGGTGTATAGTTTACAATGTACCATCCACCTACTTTTCGTGTTATTTTACCTCCCGTCTGTCACTTGCAATTTCACTGTATAAAGTCAACACAACAGTCATAGCCGCGGTTTAGCATTTTACTTCTGATTCTCATGTACCTAACATATGGGGCCTACATATTGCATGTCAATTACAACAAAAGACATCCCTCTAACTAATGATAATCATTCTAAATAATTTCATGAATTTTAGCAACACTCGTAAGCCTTCAAGTACAGCAACTCTCAATTTTACAAAAATATTGACGGGTACTTTATCCGAAACTGTCCCTTGCTACCTAAGATGACGGTCTTGTTAACGTTGACAACATCCAGACTATGAACTGTCCCGAGGCAGAAGTTTCCAATGATAACCCACCTAAGTGGCAGTTGTTGTCCATAAGGTAAGTCGTTCTTCCAAATTCTGTGATCCAACACATGATGTGCCATAACGAGGTCACGACCGATCAGTAGCTCTGCGTCCATCTGTGTTGAATCTACCAGCGCAAGAGGATAAGACGTATTCCATCTCATTTCCACATTCTCCGAAGGCGTTAAAGAACCGCGAGACTGCCAGGGATCGGTTACTCTGTTCATCTATCATACAATATAGTTCTCTGGACAAGCTTTTTCTTCCCTGAGGATACACTCTCACTAATATTATTTTGGCGCAAGATTTGGATGTGTTTCAAAGTGTTGCAAATTTTAGTACACTTGCTCATCACATGCACTTCTTGAGTAGAGTTCTCCCCCTCGTAAGTTTCCACAGGTGGAGACATCCTCAAGTCCTGATGAAGTGCTGATGGGTGCTTTGAAGAGTTACAAACATCACATTTCACAGTCACTTTACAGTTTGCTTGTATATGTGTTCTTGGTCCGCAGCACTTGAAACAGAGGCCATGTTCTTTGATGAAATCCTTCCTTTCTTGTAGCGGCCTTGTGCGAAATTGCCGACACGCATTGAGTGTGTGGTTGGTGCCATGGACTGGACAGCTCTCTGTGGTCACATCTGTTTTCCTAGAAGATATCTGTGTCTTGGTAAAACTTGTCCCTTTGATGCGCTTATGTCCATCACCCTGCTGTGCACTATTGGTAGTGTCATAAATTAAGCTGGGATCGTTGCGGATCTTTGCAATATTTTTCACAAACATAGCAAAGACAGAAAATGGTGGATAAACTACACTGTGCTTCTGTTTATATTTATTTGCTTCGTTCGTCCACTTTTCCTGGATGTTTATAGGTACCTTTTTGACGATTGGGTTTATGCCTACGGATGAATCATAATAGGCAAAGAGTTTTGTGTACTTCTCGTCTTGCATAATGGATTCTATCTCCATAATAATGTATGCCAGTTAAAAAAGTTCGTTCCTGTCTGTATTCTTAAAGATAAGAAAGGCTGCAACTCTGTTCTTCAGGGAAGATTCAATGCTCTTAAATCAAGCCGCTCCAATATCAGACGCAATGCTCTAGAGGGGTCACGAGGGTTTGCTGAACGAATATTGAGGACCTGCTGCTTCGATTTCACTCCAAGATTCTGAATCAAGAGGTCAAGTTTTTCTATTGTGGAAGCACCAAGTTCATTGGCAACATTTTCAAATGTAGACTTCCAGACAAAGTAGTGTCCTGGAACATCATCAAAGGTAGAAAGTCTTGTGGGTATAAGCTGCTTTTTTGCCAACAACTTAGCCAGTTCATTGGTTTCACTTAAAACATTTTTATCTTGTTTAACAGCAACGAATTCTGGAGCGTTTGGGTTCAATGGTGTTTGCTGATTTTCTGTTGGTGTACGTAGAAAACGTTCAATATGCTTTGTGTGTGATTGCGGCATTCCCATCGATGAATGCGGAATACATTCAATATGGTCAAGGTGTACACTGGAGTAAAAGGTTCACAGGTTCTCTTGGTCTTTCTGTAGATTCACACTGATTATGATGTCCAACTGTACAAGTGTTAAGAAGTTGACTTTGCTTCTCTGTATATTGACCTGCAGTTTCATCATGATTCTGAAGATTGGACTGCTCAATTGCGTACCCATTGTCCACTTCATGCGGATCATCTTCACTTGTGTCCTCTTCATACTGTGGTATGTAGCTTTCTCCTAGAGAGTCTTAATCAAGAACATCTTAATAGCACTCAGACTTGACTTCGCCGAATCAAATTCTTTCTTGACGGAGCTGCCTTAACCTCTGCCTCTTTTCGCATCTGCTTCTTCCTTAGCATATTTAAGCTTTGTGCGGGCTACCTCAACTTTTGCTGTGTGTTGAAGTACCACAGATGTAAGATGTAAAGATGCTGATCCGTGGCTGTGTACGGAGATTTGCGATTTCGTCCTAGGTACTGGTAGTACAGAGTTCAACTGTTTTAGCACTGCTGGCACTTTTTCTTGAAGTACGTTCGCAATGAGTGACCGTGAGATTTCCTCTCTCTTAGCAGCTTCATGACGCTGACTCTGCAAGTACGCCGCATATTCGCCAGAAGCCTTTTCGTATTGCATCATAAATTTGGTGAGCGAGATTTTGCACATCTTGGCTCGTTCAAAGTTCATGACAGGATTTTCAGC
Organism: Magallana ariakensis; assembly: GCA_020458035.1. Classification (NCBI taxonomy): domain Eukaryota; kingdom Metazoa; phylum Mollusca; class Bivalvia; order Ostreida; family Ostreidae; genus Magallana; species Magallana ariakensis. The sequence continues at coordinate 36,004,532 of CM035811.1, read as the reverse complement.
AATGTCCATGAAAATCAAATCAATGTCTCTCTTTATGTTTCATAACTTGAAAACGTGTCTGTTTACTTTTTCCTCGAATTGTTTCATCCCTGCAGAAGTGATGGTCCGATATTTTCTAAATGCCGGAACATCCACCATGATGTGTGACGAGTTTGTGTCCACGTAGAAGATTTTCTACTGTACTGTTTTATATTTGAGTTTATTCAGGACATACCTCTCGGAAGAGGGTAAAAAACTACAAATAAAATGACATACATTTAGACAAAATCAATACACAAGTTCACAATAAAATACTGACAATATTTACTAGTAATATTAAGATGTAGTTAGGAATGGTTAACATACTTTTAAGATAAATTGACAAATTTGCCTGCGTAAATACATAAAACGACCTAAACTGTCCGCCATATTTACGACGACCTAGTTACAAAATTAGCCGGTTGAAATGCAGAAATATGCAAAATATACCGCATGTTTACAAACTACACAGAGCGTACATAATATTTAAACAGTATTTAACCAATTTATAAACATAAAGAAAACATGGCAACAAAACTTACTCCATGAGGGGACAAAACACCACGTTGTGTAAATAGAAACAATAAAAACTAAAATCAAAACCGGGAACGGATATTTTCGGACACTACAGGTATAGTTATTTGACAAAATGTGTACTTGCTTTTTGTAGATCATATGAGAAGATAGGCATTGCAAATATTTTTTTTCTTTACACACCTATAAAATTATATGTAACAAATTGACTCTTTGTACAATACAATTTGTTTAAATAAACACTGCTCTGTGATATACTTATTTTTAGGAACTCGGGAAGTGAAGCATCGTTACAGTTTCTGTTATCAACATACTTCTCTATCTCTCTTATTTACGTAATATTTTCATAAAAAGAAGGTTAAACACACCATACTGCAAGCACACGTGTATCTGTGTGAATAAAGAGAAAAATATGCATTACATCATCAGTTTTGGTAGTGACAACACGTATTTATACATAATTGTCGATCATATAAGGGTGGCGGCTAAAATGTCCCAACAATACGATATAGACATGCATAATTGGCCTCTCGCGCTTTTCACTATGTACAATATATTAATATTAAATAACATCTGGAATACCAACATTCAAACAAAGTAACTGATAAGAAATCGATATCACAAACATCAACCAAAATTATCCGGCCCAAACTTCGTGCCAATATAAGCCTTTATGATATAGAATTTAACATCATCTTAATTTGTTTACTGATGCGCACTCATCCGTTTGTGCTGGTTTGAGCCGATGACACTGATGCAAGGCATACTATTACCACTAAGGGTGTGGGAAGGGCACCTTGAATCCATTTTTCAAAATAGCGACTCGTATTTAAAATTCACGATGTAAAGCAAGTCTATTTTATCTTATGTTTCCACAACATTCCTATATAAAAAGTGCCCACATACTCTTTAAAAAAAACAAGCACTTTGTCGCTATCTTTTAAAAACTATTTTGCGTAAAGTGTTATTAGTTCAAGGGTTTTTTTAAAATTCCAAATAGGACAAGTTTCTCTTATTCCGGTGATGGTACCGGTGATTGCAAAATCAAACCATGTGACAAATTTACATGCACCTATACCCAAACCAGTCGAATGAAGTGGGAGTATTTAAAACTAAAGAACAATATGTTTATATGATTTTGATCATTTTCAAGTTAACATTTATTTTAGGACAAATTATAGAAAAATGAATTCCATGATTATTCAGAAGAGACAGCTGAATCAAATCATATTTGTACATTTGTTTTTAGTGAAGATTGAAAGGTAGATATCATTTGGACTGTCTTTGAGGTGAATATCAATAGTCCTCCACACTACTGGGAACAGTTCTGCATACAAACCCCAACGTACTTAAATATATTGATTTCTATAATGCGTTCAATTTAAAAATCACAACTTTTAAAATTGTTTCGTTATTCAATAAAACAAAATTCATTGCAGTATTCGAACTCGGGACCTGCTGACTAGTATATAAAAGCTACAACCGTTGCGCTTCACGAATAGACACAATATTGTGGCGTTATAAACTGTTCTTTTAAAACGGGTAAAACTCGCCGTGTTTTGACGCACTGTCACAAATAAATTACGGGACGTCAAGGATCCTCAGATATTTAAGACTGATGAAAATCAAATATGAATGTGTCATTCCAGATATTTTTCGTATAAAAAATGTCGAATGCTGGACATCGATAGTCATCTTGGTGAAGAAAAAATGTTTCGTTTTCCATATAATTATAAATTTAATATAAAATTAGTCATCTTAAGTGCTGATACACGTTTGTATATACATTTTTTGAACTCTGAATTATTCTACTGTATATCCTGTGTGGATTGATTTTTTTGTCTGTCAGGAGTGAGCAAAAGAGATGGAAAGAAAATGAACAGAAAAGAAAACAAGAGGTCCATTGGCCACATCGCTCACCTGAGCACCAATAGCCATAATAAAATTAGCTAAATGGAGTCATACAATATATCTAGTCAATTTAGTAGAATTGATCCTGTATAAAAGGATGTTCAAAATTTTCTCCAGATATTGTTATGTAAAACATCGACCCCTTTTGTATCAGGATGATTTTATAGTCATATATATATATATATATATATATATATATATATATATATATATATATATATATATATAAAATAACAGAAAGCCGATTCAAAACTATCTCGGTTTCATTGATATCTTCAGGCGTTTTGAGCAATCACCTTAGACACATAGGTACATACATTTCAAATGATCATCGTGACGTCATTTAACATCAAGTATATATTGCGCTTTTAAGAGTTTATTATGACGTCATAGCATAAGCATTTTATAATAGTATGGGAAAAACATAAAATATATTTAAATATTCGATAACTGTAAATTAAAACATAAAATATGTTCAAATATTCATAATTATAGTGCATTCAGTTGTGGTTTATATTATGAAATGAAATGTTTTTTTATTTTGTTTCACGTTTAACAGTGTGTCATATTTACAAATTTTATAATACAACAACCGAAAACGAACCTGAAACTTTTTGTTGTTTTAAATGCTGAATTAGAATGGTTTTCAATTGATCTGTGACAATAGACATGGTTTTGAGCTGTTAAATTTACGAAATTTAGTTTATTTTTAATATAACTTTGATGCGCTTATCTATTTTGAACGATAATAATGATATGCCTACGATAATCATGTATTATGTAATGTACATTGCTTACCTGTTACTCGTTTTTTAAACATTGCATACTCAGCACATAACTTTTAATCGATGAACATAGATAAATCGTTAAAAAGTACAAAAATAATGCCTGAAAATTCTGTGAAAATCTTGGCTTGTTTTTTTTTCTTCAATGTGTAGAAATTTGACAATCTATCGAGAACCGGACATGTATTCTTTCAACATTCTAGGGATTTTTTTTTTGGTTTGGTTTAATTCAATAAACAATTTTGAAACTGCAAACATAATTTTAAAAACTAGATGCTGTCAATAGACAGTAATACCCGCACTAAGTGTTTGCCCCTAAATAACACTGTTTTGTACCAGTTTTAGTAAAAACGAAGGATACGTGCAATTTCCGGTAATTTTTAAAAATTACTATTTCATAAATTGAGATTCCATCCCATAATACACATAGCGGCCCTTTTATTTATGTACAATTTGGGGTTGAACTTTTTGCACGTGAATTTTAAGTTAATCAAAAATCTTAGCATTTCATGTCATAGAAAGTATGGTCTATATAATTATTACAAACAAAATTAAATTATGCCCCTCCCCTCGACGGTTGCCGGCTTTAGATTTGCTTCTGTGTGCCAACATCATCGTGTGCACGGATTTAGAGAAGGGGTGGGAGTGAGGGGTCTAGACCCTCCTCCCCCCTTGAAAATCCATTTATATTACCGTTATAGTAAATTTACCAAAAATACACCTCCGACCCCTATCCCCCCAACCCCCTCCCCCTGCAAACACAATTACATGCATCACTCTGAACCAACCCCCCCCCCCCCCCCACACACACACACACACTCCTCAGGGATAAAAAAATAAACATCAGAATATTTTGATAACAACGAAAGTCTGCCTGTACATTTAGTTGCAACAAAGAAGATTTTAAACAGTGCAATATAAATGACATAATTTTATTACACAATGATTTTCAATGGAAAACTGCAGGACAGAAGATAATTACTGATTTAAGGTGGTATAAGACATATGTTGATCTTTATGTGGATAAAAGTGCCTTATTATCAAAATGGTGATCGCAATGTATTAGAATTTTAAAATTTTACAGTACATGTATTTGGCAAAAAAAAAAAAAAAATAAGATTTCAAAATTTTTGAAACTTAAGTAAAAAATAGAAAAGCCCCAGCAGGATTTGAATTCTCTACTTACAGACACATAGTTAATGCTCTAACCAATTGCGCTTCACTGTTAAGTAACAATTTTTTTTTGGGGGGGGGGGGGAATTATATTTATACTTTATTGTTTATTTCAATAGGGAGTACATCACAATATGCAGGTGCCCTGTACCACCTTAAGACTGAAATGTGTGCTTTACATAGTTATATACCTAATAAAATAGTGCAGCGGGTTTTGAAGAATAAATTGTAAAAATACATGCATGTTACAAATAACCGATCTTTGTCTGAAGTTAACGTACTTAACACAGGTCTGCAGGTCGCATTAGCGGGTTCTAGTTTTACCCAGCTCTTTGGTCAGATGGGTTTCACGTGGTGTACATACCGTTATGTGTTGAAAGGATTAACATGCATAAACGTTTCTTTTGTGATGATCAGCATAAGGGATTCATATTGTGCTCTTATTGGATAATCATTATGATGTTGACCAATAGAGGTAAGCATAAAACATGTAGTAGAACAATATTATAAGCCACCGGTATAGGTATAAGTTTTACTTTCACTTTCTAAATAAGTGATCTCCCTTTGCCAGCATACTGTATCATCATCTTTTTATATTTAAATAAGCTAATCATCATTACCTATCCTATTGCATTTGTAGAGTTTCTGTCATTTTGATTGCAAAAGTTATTTTTTTATTTGTCAGAATTAGATTTTGTATTAAATTGGTGTATTACATGTAAGTAAGTGTAGAGACTTATAATGTTTATATGAAATATGATAGAAAGGAAGGGGTCTTTTTTTCTTAATGTATTATGATGCATCAAATATACTATAGACCATGACCATATGGGATTGTTCTGACCCCATGGAACAGGAAAATACCAAATATTTTGAAAACTGTTGAGATCCACACCACTTAACCATATATATATTCTCAATTGTTTCTAATGTCATTATAATGCATCAAATGGTATAAAGTACATGACCCCCAGGCGTTGTCTTTAAACCCCCACCTACCCCCCCCCCCCCCCTTGAAATAGGAAATGATGATATTTTGATAACTTTTGAGATTCCCATCCCTAAACCACATTTATTCTTGCTCTTTGTGTCATAAATTGCACATCAAATGGTATATAAGTTATACCCACTTGGAGACACCCTGACTTTCTAGAACTGGAAATAATAAAGTATTTTATCTTATTCAGGTAGAAAATAAGAAATATCAATAGATCATTTGACAATTATGCAAGGTGTAATGTGATTTTTTTAAAAACATTTTTTAACAGTTTATAAAATCTTATAAGACCCCAAACTATATTTTGAATTTAAAAGATCATTCGGCAATTAAACCAAATAAATGCAGGGTTTTATCTGATCACCCGGTCTAGCTGTACGTCTGTAAACTTTTCACATTTTTGACTTCTTCTCAAAAACCACTGGGCCAATTTCATCCAAACTTGGTACAAAGCATTCTTATAGGAAGGGGATTCTTAATTGTGAAAATAAAGGCTAAACCACTTTTAAAAGGGAGATAATTGCGAAACAGTGAGTATAGGTGTGTGTCTTTAAAAATCTTCTTCTCACCACTGCACCAGAAATGCCAATATTTACACAAAAGCTGGTATATATAGTGAAGTTTATAAATTATAAAAATCATGACCCCCGGACCAAAACTGGGACCCCAGGCGGGGTATAAAATTTAACAGAAATGCGTAGGAAAAATGTTTAAAAATCTTTTCAAGAACCACTGCACCAGAAATGCCAATATTTAAAAAAAGCTTCTATATATAGTGAAGAATCTAAATTGTAAAAATCATGACCCCCAGACCAAATCTGGGGCCCCAGGCAGGACTCAAAGTTTAACATATATAGAAAAATGTTTAAAAATCTTCTTCTCAAGAACTACAATGCAACGGTATGGGATATTACTATGAATACATCATTGGGTATTGTAGATTCTAAATTGTTAAAATCGTTACCACCGATTTTATACTGGGGCACCAATAGCGGTTCAAAGTTTATCAAAGAAATGTATAGGAAACTTGTTTTAAAATCTTCTTTTCGAGAACTACAATGTGACAGTTTGTGAGATTACAATGCAAGGATCCTCAAATAGTGAAAATTCTAGATTGTAAGGCCGTGACCCTGGACCAACACCGGGGTCCTAGAAGGGGTATAAAGTTTAACATAGAAGTATATTGGGAAAATGTTTAAAAATCTTCTCAAGAACTACATTGCTACAGTTTGTGAGATTACTACGCAAACATCCTCAACTAGTGTAGATTCTAAAAAGATAGATTCAAAGTTTAAAATAGAAATAGCATATGCTATGAGATAGAATTTACAACGAACTGTTGTTCAGGTGAGCGATGTGGCCCATTGGCCTCTTGTTTTATTTTAAGAATAAAAAAGTCATTTTATTTACAGTGTAAGGAGGGATACATGCGCAAATCCTAGTTTTCGGGGGGGGGGGGGGGTGACAGTTATTCGAGTTTGCAGGGAGGGTGGTACTGGTTTAAATTTTAAAGAAATTTGATTTTTGGAGGGGGGATCTGGACCCCCTCCCCCCCCCCCCTTTGACCCCATCTCTAGATCCGCACATGGGATAATGTTAATTTTCTGCTACTATTTGATTACCAGGATTACATTTAATATTTCAAAACCTATTGCACACCTATAGCCTATAGGAAGTCCCTATTATATCCCAAGATGTGACATGTCTATTCATTAAATCAATAGAGGAGTTCTGGGATCAAGGTTTTTTTGGAGTGATAAACGTCAATTTTCTACTATTATTTGACTCCCTGGATGAAATTTAAATTTTTAAAACCTTATTGCACATCTAAAGGACAGCCCCTATCATATCACAAGATATGATGTGTCTATTCATTAAATCATAAGAGGAGTTCTGGAATGTAGTTTTTTTTTTAGTGATAAACGTCAATTTTTTGCTATTATTTGACTTCCTGGATGAACTTTAAATTTTTAAAACCTTATTGCACATCTATAGGACAGCACCAATCATATCTCAAGATATGATGTGTCTATTGATTAAATCATAAGAGGAGTTCTAGGATCTTGGTTTTTTTTAGGAGTATTAAACGTCAATTTTCTGCTACTATTTGACTCCCTGGATGAAATTTAAATTTTCAAAACCTTATTGCACATCTATAGGACAGCCCCAATCATATCCCAAGGGATGATGTAGCTACTCCAAAAGTTGTAAGAGGAGTTACGGGAACCATACTTTTTTGCAAAAAAATGTCATTTTTTGTTGCCCACCGATCCCTGTGATGAAAAAAAAAATCTGAAACCTGATCACACTTCAAAATGACACACCCAATCATATTCTAGAAGATCAATTGGCTACTGCAAAAAAAATGACGTTTTTTAAACAAGATTTTTTGTAAAAAAACGTAATTTTTCAGCCACCAAATGACCCCCAGGGCAAAATTGAAATTCCCGAAACCTTATTGCGCATCTATAGGATACCCCAAAACATATTCCAAAAGATGATTTGTCTATTGTTGAAAATGTAGGAGGAGTTCGAGGAAGGTTTTTTGTGAAAAAACGTCATTTTTACCAATTATCTGACCCCCAGGACTACCAGAGAATTTTTGAAACCATTTTACAAAACAACATGACACCCCCAATCAAACTCCAAGAGTTCAGATAGCTAGTTTATACGATGTAAGAGCAGTTTGAGAAAGTAAAACGTGACAGACGGACGGACGGACGGACGGAACAGGACAACAATAATATACCCGAACTTTCTTTAGAAAGTGCGGGTATAACAATCAAATAGTTATATTTCAAAATCAATTACATGTAATACTTTTCCTTTAATTGGTGTTTTACGACATGTAAATCATTTTTTTTCATAACTGCACAAAAGGCGCGAAATTTATACCCGCTTCTGACCTTTATTCAATTCATTTAAAAATTCAATGGTTCCAAACAAGAGAAAACCACCTTTTTTTATCTGTCCAGCAAACAGCGCGAAAAAAAACTTGTTCATGCTTGCAATAAATCGTTTTATAAACGTTGGCTAATATTTTATTGTAGATTTAACATAATGGTTCATCTATACAATATTAGTTATCCTTTATTCCCCATTATATTGGAGGGTATTTTGTGTAAAAAAATAAATTAAACTTTAATGTGAAAAAATCACACAGTATTTACACATGCACAGTTTAAAACAAATTAACAGTATTTAATTTGTATTGGCCTACAGTCTGTTAGAATTGCATGCCAATATCTACACACGTATTTAGAGAAACAATTCATTACTTAGCATAAGTAATTTAATAAAAACTTGTGTTTTCGAAACGACCTTATAGAACTGATAATTGAAATGAAGTCAAAGTTGACATATTCATTTACATCTCAATTATCTAACAAGTCTTCATTCAATTTTTGGGGGTTTATTTTGTCTTTCTTCAAAGACATACGGACAACAAAACATAACGTGCATGTTAAAACTTCTAACTTATACTACAATGTTTGCACATTTTAGACACACTTTTCATAGATGGCAACGAGATTTCAATAAAAGAATTAAAATTGATCCCCAACCCTTGATTTTAGTTAATAATTCACAATATAAGAATCAGCTAACTTTTTTGTTAAAAATAACACATTCATAACTACTTGTTTTGAAATACATAGTTTTGTTGTTAACAATAATAGATGAATAAAAAAAGCATTCAGTGGGTTATAATTAATTGCTGTTTTAAGATTGCTTTTATTTGTAAAAGGGACGTTATTTTGAAAATATTTCCTGAATATTGAGACATAATAAATTTGTTACGAGAAGTTATTTTATATGCCCCTACCATTTTGCCTATATATATGACATCATATTTCGTAAGGTCAGTCAACAAGTAGAGAGGAGAAGTAACAACCCATATCAATATTTTAGTTGACACAAGTCTATACTTTTGGGAGTTGTTAATACCAAATTACGTGAATACTTTTTTACAAGCAAGTTTTAATTGGATTGTAACACACAACTGGCATAACTGACATTTTCGCAGTATAGTATAACTTTATGAAATGTATCATATCACAGTTGAATTAATTAAATTTCTGAAACGTTTATAAAAACAAGGAAGCATATTTTCTCGGATTGCAAAGAAGTTTCCATTTGAAAGGAAACACTTTCACAGTGTTCAGTGAATCTTTATGAGAACGAGGCGAGTTTCTAATGCGTGACATAACATAATTACTGGGATATGTCCATGTATATTACATAGCAGTAAGTCATTAATATATATATATATATATATATATATATATATATATATATATATATATATATATATATATATGTATATAAGAAAAGACAACAAAACATGTCTAGATTTCCGGTATTTCAAATTTAATCTACCTTTTTCGTACCATGTATTCTTCAAATTAACAAAATTTTGATTTCAATATTTTGATTTCAATATAGTTTTTTTTTCTTATTTACTACAGATATTGAATATTGAAAAACAAAAATTTTGAAAACTCGAACCCTGAATAAGCGTTATCTGTAAAGCTAACACACTTCATTTCCAAAATAAATCCGATGTTTTCCATAGTTTTGTTCTTAAAAAGTTTAAAGGTGGAAGATTAAATGAACAGTACATTTAATTGAATTTATAGTTGAATGTACGAATCTGATGGATCTGGCCTTACATAATCATACAATTTATAGAAATAAGGATCTATATTCTTTTTGCAGCTATGAGTTGTGTTGAGTTAATAATGCATCATATAGCTAAACAGAAACAGCAATGACGCGTGTTAACACATCGATATGTTATGCATTGGCTAAGTGCATTGTGTGCTTTGAACTATTGATATAAAAAAAATTGAAGGGCTTGAAGTTATGATTATCCTATAAACTTTATAAGTTACATAGGTATGTGTAGTGTTCATTTAAAGATATACTAAGTACATAAGCAAAGGCAGTATTAATAAATACTGATCAATTTTATCCATTTCATGTTTAACAAAATGAAATGTTTTACCCCCCCCCCCCCCGCCTTTCTTAATAATAAACACAAACCATAATAAATGCAGTAACGTTAAAAGTTTGTCCTCATCCCCCTAAAAGAAACTAAGTTAAAAAAATATAATTAACTAGTGACAGAAACAACCACATAATTCCTCAAATTCATTAACTTTTCTTAATATGCAGTATTATATTTGACCATTGGATTTTGTTTCATGGACGTTATAATTTGTTATCGTTTTAGATATAACCATTGCTAACCGTCAAACAATCCCCACACTTCTAAAACAAATTAGCATTAAAGTATCAAAATCAGAATATCTTGACAATTAAGTACAGTAGATCTTGCTCAAATTTTTAAAAACAAATCTGCCGATTTTTATCCACATATTTTTATGGTATAAAACCAAGCCCCTTTTGTTGTTGTACCAGCAAGGAAATGTTTCTCAGTTCCTATATATATATATATATATATATATATATATATATATATATATATATATATATATCCATCCCCCCCCCTCTGTGGCCTCATTTTTTTCTAGGGAATCATTGTTTGGTCAAACTTTATTCCCTGGAGACCATGATTTAAATAAACCTGAATCTACCCCATCTAAGGATGCTTCTACACCAATTTGAGCTTTTTTAGCCTAATAGCTTTTGAGAAGATTTTTTGAGATTTTCTTTATATATTCCTATGTAAAAAAAATCATCCAACATTGTGGCCCCACCCTAGCTTTAAACAAACTTCAATCTACACTATATGATGATGCTTCTACTAAAATTTGAGCTTTTCTAGCCTTATAGTTTTTGAGAAGAAGATTTGTAATGATTTTCTCTATATAATCCTGTGTAAAAATTCATCCCCCATTGTGGCCCCACCCTACCCCTGGGGACCATGCTTTAAACAAACTTGAATCTACACTGTCTGAGGAGGCTTCCACTCAAATTTGAGCTTTTCTGGTCTAATAGGTTTTGAGAAAAAGATTTTCTGTATATATATTTCAGTGTTAAAATTCATCCCCCATTGTGGCCCCACCCTACCCCTGGGGGACCATGATTTAAAGAATCTTGAATCTACACTATCTTAGAGGCTCATGATCTGTGGGATGTAACCCGAGGCTATTTCCGAGGCACAGATCTCAACCTCGAGCTCTGTCCTGATAAGGCTCTATGCCTATATCGTATGTACAGGGCTGTATCTCTGCAGCCGACACAAGCTGCATCCGGGTACACACAGTTAATAAAATGTGATAAAATATTAACACAATAAGCTTCATTCAATACGAACATTGTACAGTCGAATAATACTGTTCACCGTACCTGCTCATTCGACAGCCGAACACATAGAATATAACACCCGTATGAGATAATGCTATAGCAAGTATTCCTTTTAAAGGAATGATCGGCAATAATGATATATTGATAGCTAGAAGCAATCAACATGATCAGTTTGATGTAAAATAATAAAAAAAAGTACTGTATTTTTACAAAATATAGAATATTTTGAATCTGTACACCATAATTTCATTATTATAAACCGTCAACAAATTTAATTTTGAAATAAATTTGGGAAAAGCCGTTCGTAAACTCCTTGTCTAATTTTATATTTTTAACGTAATTATTAAATGTTATTGTATCTTCTTCTTCTTCTTCAGAATACTGAGTAGGGCTCTTTAAAGAGCATTAACACGTATACAAAGAAAGAGTTGTATTAAAATAATTTAATGCGACTGCAAAACATTGACTGCCATCATAACTTGCTATTGAGGTCGCATTATAACGTAACCTTGTTTATAAATCAAGCCGTCTTCCTAGCTACTATTATGCAACATCAATAGATTGAGATCAGTTCATGGAGCATATTCTTATGATTGAGGTTCAGTTCATCGAGGTCAACTGCATTACTGAATGAATCTTTCAATCGAAATTCTTACGCGTGAGACAAAATGTGCATTCTTGAATTAACAGGTCGAACTGTATTTTATGTATGTTTGCATCTCTTAAGGTAAATGAATTGAAATAAAACCGAGTAAAATGTTATATAAATACTTCAAGTTTTTATAAGAACTACTTTTGCAAGCGGAATGTGTGCGCACGTGGAAGCATTTGCCGGATGCCTCATATGGACACAACATTGATCGGCCGAAGCCGATCACAAAAATTATCAGAACCCCTAACCTGAGAGAGAGAGAGATTGCCAGTCATTACTACACAACATGCAGAATGACACATCAGAAGAGCCCGGCTTTCAGTACTTTAATTGTTTTCGTTTGATCGGCTATATATATATATATATATATATATATATATATATATATATATATATACACACACCTTAAAACAATTGATAAAATTATGCGCCTTGTTGATTTAAATGGCGCTTAAGCGTCGTCGTCTCCCGGTATTTAAAAATATACTTTAATTCGAAGAAAAAAACCGGACGATTTGCTCATTTGTTGGAGGCGGTGATAAATTTTCAAAACAAGAATTTATTGACAGAGCATCAAGAGAACATTTAAAGTATTTTTTAAAGTGTAATTTCGTCGAAAAAAATTTAAAGTGCCTATATGCCTATACATACCGCAATATGCCAATGTTTGAGGTTAAAAAATCGTTTTTGAAATTATTCCTGGACCAAACCACGAGGTAATTATAGTTTTTTTTTAAATTTCAATCTTTGGTAACTCTTTACAATACATGTAGTTTTAAAATCTTTAAAAGAAAAAAATCCCTAGGGCGGAAATTGTCGTAATGGACGATGAAGTTACCTGACAAATCCCTACATATATTGGGTAAATGACAGGATATGTCGCAGCACACGTCTGACAAGATGGAGGCCAGGGTAGAGAATTACATTAGATAAGTCGTACACGGAAGAGTCGGGCTGTGGTACCGATAATATCCATTGGCGAATCCAAAAATATTAAATAAGAAAAATCCACCCCCTCCCCAAAACTGTGTCCGGTAATGCTTTAGATAAATGACATTCGAATGCTTAACTTCTGCAGTACTCGGTGTGATATGAATGAAGTTCTGTGAGAGATAGAATCCCTACAAAGTTCAATCTCAATGGTATTGAAGCAGTATGTGGTGGAAGGAACGAAGAAAAAAATAGTAAAGTCTATATAACTGGATGGCCCAGATCACAACATCAAAAATATTGCTATTATATACTTTCCCTAAGCACATATGAAAACGCAACTAAAAAATGTATATACAGTGTACACCAATTGTGGATCATTTACAGGTTGACGATTTAAGGGCATCCGTAGATATCCATAGCATTTACGTTAGCCACCTTCAGGAGGAGTGAGGCTGGAGTGTTCCTGATGAAGGCGACTTGTTTGGCCATAGAATGCTTGACGGTTGGGCTAAGGACTGAGCCATTTAGTTGTGTTTTGCACTGGAACCCAAGTGGTGTTCTTCTCATCTTATGTTTAACAGATGGGTTACCCTTGGTGTCATTCTTATGATTAACTGATGTTAGACAGCTCAAGTCATGCTTAGAGAATAGATCATGGTACTCCACCAGCAATTGCTTGACACAACATCTCTCCCTGTCGTCGAGTTTAGGAGTCGACCTATTGTAGGTCGGTGAGATGTTCCGGGAGTTCATCATCAACCTGGGCAGAGGTCTGTTGCTTCCTGATGAGAATAGGACTTTTCTCCTCGTGGCCAATTTCTGCATATGCCTCAGCTTCTCCAACCACAGTTCCTTCTTTGATTTTCACCTCAGTAATGGAGTCATTTATAAATCCCATAGCTGTGGTATTGCCCCTTCCAAGGGTATGGAATCCAAGCAATTCCGAGTTTAGGCGTACAGGAGAGACAACATATTCACCTGTCAAGTGATTCTCTAGTTTAACAAGTACTCTGACTATGGTGTTTGACTGAATACACATTGTCCTCTGTATCCGGACATAAAAGCTAGGGTGCTGTGTTAGACCCGATATCAGCTTTACTGGAAATGTGTTGTTCTCCAGCGAAATGGTGCACTCCTTAATGTTGACAATTCCATGGTACGCTGCCAAAAAGTCGAGTCCCAGTATCATTTCATCATCTATTAGAACAGCGCAGCAGTCCCAGGAGGCATGAAGATTGCCAATTGCAAAAGCCACTCCTTTTATCAACCTGCCATGCATTATCTAGGATCCTATTCCTCTTATCTTGATAAGCTAATTCGTGGCTATCTGGTTATCTGGGATTCAGGTCTCGTTGTTAAGTGTTATCATTGCGGCTGTATCTATAATGGCGCTTAATACTTCTTCCTGAAGTCCGTTGTATAGTAGTAATATGATCTGTTAGGCCACTCTTATCAAGATTTTTCTCAAAGGGCAGGCCTCTTGATACTGGTGAGCTGGGTCGAACTTGATTCCTGCTGAGTGATTGTTGGACGCTAATTGTCAACTTCTCAACCAGGAAGGTAAGATGACTTATCTGCTCATCCAATGAAAGATTGTTTCTGCCTTCTCATTAGAGAGCTTGGGTTCAGCCCTACAAGGAAAAGAATCATGTGTCGGGGACCTCTCCCGGCTAGGAATAGAGACTTGGCGTTGAAAATAGGCAGTTGCTCCGCTAGTTCCTCTACTTCCATATAGAGGACGGTGATTGGCAATAGCAGGTTTACATATCTAACAGCTTTTTGCAATGTTGTTGGTTCTCGGTCCATGGTCTTCATGGCCGCCTCCTTATCTCGACAGCCTCCTAGAAAGGTTTCCATTGAAGTTTCCTCAGTCATGTTTCCTTCGCCGCTTTCATAGCCATCTAGTGCTTAAAAGTAGACGCGCTGTGCGACCTCTTCAACGTTTTAATTTTCCAGCTGTTTAGTGAAGGGTAACTGACGATGAGCAAGAATTGGCACTTCCTTCCTGCTGAATCTCTGCTTGAGGTGCCGTTTAAGGTCTTTGTAGTCGCCATTTTTATTTACTTTCCGGGCGTACTCTAACGCATCTCCTAAACAATCCAGCAGACGAAAAGCTTTCTTGTTTGCAGACCATCCTCTATGCAGTGCAACTCGCTCAAACTGATATATGAAAGATTCCCAATTTGGGCTGTCACTACCATTGAATACCGGTATCTTTTTCATCTGCGGACTTTTATTCCTTGACCTGCTTCTCGAGGTACGGGTCCAATTTGATGAAGCGTTATCCGATTACGACGAACTAGTAGACCGCGATCTGTGTTGCTTGTTTTTCTTTGTCGTTCTACCCCGGCTTGGTTCCCTGGGAGTCTGATACCCCACAGCACTGGGTTGGTTCTGTGAAGTTTGAGACCCGGAAATACGTGTTGCTAATTGTTTTTCAGAGGCTGGTTTTTCATTGCGCACCAATCTTTTGGGATGTGCATTGGGCTCTAGAGTGTATTTATAATTTAGCTGTATTGGAGAAATGGTTTTGAAATCAGCATTCTCCAGTACCCTATTGAGGGGTGTACTAGTTTTAGGCTTTAATCCCTTAAATGGATCAGAGATGAAGCCTGGCGAGGGAATAATTGATGTAAGTCTGTCTATGATCAGCTTCTGATCTGCCCCTTTGTCCGAAAGCTCTGTTGTTGCTTGGTCTTTACTCGTAGGAATGGTCAGTGTGTTGTCTTGGCTTTCCTCCGCGACCTCAAGTTTACTGGTCAGTGCGGTAGGTGTTTTGTACACATATTCATCCACCTCCGATTTTATGACAACTTCTGCCTTCAGAAACTTTACTTCATCATGTAGAAGCTTGATGCTTTTGTTCATCTCCATGAGGGTAGAGTGAAGCCCATTGGTGGACATTATATCGCTTATCGCCTGCGCAGGTGGGTTCACTGAAGACTCCGCCGTGAGTTTCTTTATACACACAACATCCGCCTTGCGCCATGCTATCCATTTAGCCAGCTCAGTCTGTGTGACGTCGGCCACGTCATCAAAATTAAATTTTTTTTTTTCAGGTCAGCCTCAGAGACATCCCAGAGGTTGCTTGTATTTGTGGCCATAATTGGTATATAAAATATTTTATGTAAATTTATTTGTTTACAATAGAAGAATGAGTGAGTGAAAGCAGAGCCTGTGGCCCCAATACCTACAAAAAGTAGGGGGCTATGGTTTGTAAGATTAATAGAAATTTTAAAAAAAAATGGATGAAAATCCTTTAAATTTCAGTATAACATGCTAAAATGAAAGTTGCTTCAGTTCCGAAATGCGCACCCTACTTACAAAAGTGAGGGAAACTAGGTCACATAACTAATTTTGGAAATACAAAAATCAGTCGAAATATCAAACTTACTGCATCAATTTCAAGAAAATTTACGGTTTTGGTAATAAATGTCACAAAAATTACTATTAATGAATTTACGAATCAATACTTATCGATATGGACCCCGAATTGAAAATCAACAAACAGGCAACACGTGTTTTGTGAGGGGCTGTCTGATTTTACGGGAAATAAAGTTGTTTGCAAGTTGGTAACTTGGAAAACGAGGTTATCGTAGATTCCTCAGCTACCGGCGACGCCAATGTCGTAATGGACGATGAAGTTACCTGACAAATCTCTCCAGAAACTGGCGAAATGACAAGAAATGTCGCAGCACACGTCTGGCAAGATGGAGGTCAGGGTAGTGAATTACATTAGATAAGTCGTACACGGAAGAGTCGGGCTGTGGTACCACAAAAAAAATAAAAAGCTTTCGAGATGATACCTGTTAAATCGAGGGGGGGGGGAGGTAAAAAGTTTGTTTGGATCTTAAAATATTTCATATAGAAGTAAAACTACATGTAAGAAATTTCATCTAAATATCTAGGGCAGAAATATTTAGAACAGGCCTCGTTAATCTCTCTTTAAGAGGACTTTTCAATATCTTTAAAGTGTTTAGACTGTTTAAGTAAGCTTAAAGTGCACTTAAACAATCTACTCTTTAATATTTTCACGTATAGCAAAAACAAACTATGTGTTTCCACCAAAAAAACCTTAGAACTATTTCGTTAAAGTATTTTTCCCTTCTAATGTCACAGACCATATGCTTTACTGTTTAAATTCTTTGAAAAAATAAACTAATGAACTTTTTTCCAAAAGAATAACATATCGTTAAGAAAATTCGATATATTAGATTGTACATGTTCCTAAATAAATTTTGATTTATTTGCAGAGTAGATAACACTAAAAAAAGGAGCTAGGACTCAAATAACTGGAAATAAAGGCTGTATAAAAAAGGTGAATAAGAAAAAAAGGTGAATAAGAAAAAAGAGATGAATTAAAAAAAACAAAACGATGGCTGAAACCAACTTATCTCCAACACAAGTAAATTTCACTAGTTTTTCAATAATTTGCCTGGATATTATGAAACGTCCACTAATAGACATTTTGGGTCTTTGGATCAGTCCCTCAAAACTAGTCAACGAAATAAGAAAGTGTGACAGTCTTCTTCGTGGAGAATTCAGACTTAATTATTATCAATTTAAAAAATGTTGCTATCGCACTACGGATACACCTGATTACGAACAGTTTGATGTAACGTTGCTCTGCAAACTGATAAACGCTTTATGTCCACGGAAGCAAGATTGGAGGAATAAACTAACACAACAGGAACTGAATGATTTACATGACGCTGTCGACCAAATCAGACAGCTCAGAAACGAGCACTTTGGACACGCTAAATCAGCAAGTATCTCCGACAAGGATTTTGCAAAGCTCTGGAATGATGCAGAACGTATAATCATTTTTTTTCAAGGTTTAATGATAAGCCAAAAAAAGAAAGCAGACTATAAGAAAGAGTTGATACAGGTACAAGAAAAGCAAACATGGACTTTCGATGAGTATACTTTCTGTAAAGAACGTTCTAAAGGTAAAGCTTGAAAACAATTACATATATTGCTTTTAAATGTCACTATGCTTTAACACTAACGTTAATTACTTAAATTACTTAATTACTTAAATCGATTACATTTATTGTAAACTTTTTTTTTTAGCTATTTTCATATCA
The DNA here is from genome assembly GCA_020458035.1 of Magallana ariakensis. NCBI lineage: Eukaryota > Metazoa > Mollusca > Bivalvia > Ostreida > Ostreidae > Magallana > Magallana ariakensis. The sequence goes on along the minus strand of CM035811.1, from coordinate 35,986,172 downwards.
GGAAATCCAGACGTACTTTGTGGAGAAACAGCTTGCTTTAAAGCTGAAATTAACATTGAGCAAGATGTCCATTTGATTGTCAGCTGGATCAGAATCGACGGGCCTGTCAAAGTAGACGGTACCTCCATCGTAGATTTAGAATTAAAATGCGATAAATACAAGGGGAGTGACGAAACCCAGCTACTCATACGCAAAGTGTGTAAGGAAGATGCGGCGGGATACAAAGCGGTTATCTCAAGAGGAAATGACATCAACATAAATAGCAATGAAATTGTTCTACGTCCATTAGGAGGTATTGTATTTTAACTGAAGTTGAAATATGTACATTTATGTTTACTTTAATACATAGTCTGCGAGAATTAACAAAATGATTTTTGTTTGTTTGAAAAACAAAACTGCAGCAAAGAATTACCCACTAACGCGATTGTAACAGTTCGCAAATAACTGCTAGTATAACCCGAAAAATACACTGAACATCCACTTAATTGTTGCATGTGTATTTATAAATGGTAAGAAACTGAAAAATAACAAAACATAATATTACAATACAATCTCTGATAAACGAAACAGACAATACAAACATACAAGATTGTGACAGGTACTGGTGACCATACTTTTAAAATTCAAACAAGGTTTCTCTTAGAAATCTAGCAATGTGAGCAAATACACAAATTTAGCTATTTATACAGCTCAGTTATCTCCTACACAGTAACTTATGCAGACTAAATAAAATACACACAATATCATGTCACAATCTAGCAATACACATTTTCTACCTATGTTTGAAAATACTCAACTAATCTAACACATGTTTACAAAACGTTTATACGTATAAGACGTAGAAATAAGTCTCGAGAATAAAGTTAATATACTTAGAATGAGATAAGAGTGCAATTTGTTCAGTTACGTATCAAGACTAAAATCGTTTCGAGTTTCCTCTACACACTATGTAAACAATAATACTATCTTTTGCATGTATAAAGTAGTGAATAATTAATTTACACAAATTCTAATGAAGAAAACATTATGAAAAACACTTACGCTGTGCGGGACATATATGACTGTAACAGTACTAATAGATATTAGATTGGACAAGAGAGATGTGTGTGTGCTCGAGAGCACATGGTTCAACGTACATACAACGTTCTTTTACAACATGAATAAAATATCAAGACCGGACAAATTTGGAAACAATAAAAAATACTCCGGAGACGGAACAGCGATAAAATGTATTTATTTTATTAGTTCTGAAATCAGTTAGTTACAGAAAAAAAGCCACAAACATACTCACACTTATTTCTCTTTTCAGAACCCCCAGATTTTAAAGAGTTCAATGTTAGAGCAACCAATAAAGACGTACATATTAACTATGTTTTTGAAGTCTCTAACCACGTTCCTGATGTCAAAGAAATAAAGTGGTCTAAAGACAATTTGGAGCTATGTTTGCCAAACGCTAAATATCATGGAGGAGGATTGAAGGATAGCTATTTTGCAATATTAAATGCAGGTGAAAAAGACCAGGGAATATATACCTGCATGGTTTCAAATGCTGTTGGATCTGTTTCAAAACAAGTACTAATAGGTTCGTGCTCGTCCTTTTTCGCTCAATCTATTCAAAACTAGTTAATACATGTATGTATTCAAGTCTGTCATTTTTTTTCAAAACAGTATATATTCAACTGCTCAAAAGTTTTAAATACAATATAAAATATTTGAGTTACTATTTGAATCCATTGAAAACAATCATTGAAAAAACCATTAACGAATTAATGTTGCAAACAATATTATTGCTACAACATGTAATTAGAGAACCAAGATAACAATATTCTAATCAAAATGATATCAAATTTGTAAACAAAAACCCAGATACATTAATGTTATTTTTTAAAATGTTATGATACATTTTCAAAATTTAAACAAAATGTTTTTTTTGATATGTCGTTAACACCCATTATATACACCGTTTTATAGATAAACCACGCGCAGAAGTACCAGAAAGCAAAACAGTTTGTTGCGGATTAGAAACTACATTGGACTGTTCTGTAGCTGGAAATCCTTGCCCCGATCAAGTGAAATGGCAGGAAAGTTTTGATGGAAAAACATTTAATTATATTGAAAACCCGAACGATGAAAATCGTGTGACCAGCGGAGACCCATTTTCACCTATTTTACTTTTACGAAACGTTTCCATCAATGATCCCTGTTACTATCGAGTCATGGTGTCGAATGTTTTTGGAAAATATCCAAGCAACAGTCTTCTCCTACACGTTACTGGAAGTATGTTAATTTATAAACATATAGTAAAAGTATAGTTTCTGTTTTCGACTCGTCAAAATATCAAACTTGCATCTGATAATGTGTTCATCTGAATAATTTAATATTCATGAGCTTATTTAGCACTTATAAAGCAAAACCATTAATGATGGATTTGTCAAGGAAGACATAAGAGAAAATGGTAGCTTTTGTTGAAATCTTATTTTTAATTTAGAATATAATCTGATATACATTGTGATATTTGATCATTTAATTAAAAAATAGAACGATTCTATCTGAAACAGATCTTCTACATAGCATATTATATCTGCATCTATATTATCATCCATTAAGTTGGGGAAAAAATGGTGACCATGACTTGTCCTTAATGCGAAAACAAGATGGCCAAACTTTGATTAACCTTATCCTATTATTTGATATATGAAATGTAGAATGTTTGACTGTGGTGTTAAACTTTCATTAATTTCTTATTATAAGGAGAATGTTTAATGACGAAATGATTCCTTTATGAAACACGACATGATTTTGCTTCATAAAATGCTGAATAAGTGTTTTCATCAAGAAAGTTGTTTTTTATTCAATTCAAATTTGATTTAGATAAACCAAATATCACTAAAGGAACATGCACTCTACAAGGTGACTCGGTCAAACTGAAATTTGATGTATTTTTATATGACGATTCACCGGCACTCAATGATGTGTATTGGACAAAGAAGGCCCTTGACGGTAAAATACACAACTTAGAGAGCAACAAAAGATATGAAGTGGATACTAATAACCGGCATCACCCGTCACTGACTATCAAGAACGTGAAGTCTGAAGACGCTGGATTCTACCGGCTCACTGCTGCCAACCCCGTTGGCGAAACTCAAAGCGAAGCTATAGTACTAGGTAACAGTACAAATCATTTAATTGATGTATTAATCGTCATAACTTTTTTTCATATTATGATTCAAGTAATAAGAAAACAAATAACTTGAATAGAGGAAATTCAATCTTACAGATGATTATATTTTGTTAAATTTCATTTGATTTTACAAGATTTGGTTTTTACTGTGTCATTCCGTCAACTGAAAGGTCTGAGCATGTGAGCGAATGACATACTAATACATTTAAGTCACCTTTCTCTTATCTTTTACTTATCTATCAATTATCACCTTTTACTTATCTTTCAGTTGACTGAATGGCTAATGGGAAAATGTGTTTGTTGTTTGACCGAATTTGAGTACGATAAGGCATAGTTCTTAGTATAGGAGAGGGCGTTTTAAGTTTCTAGAACTTGTGCCCGATCCTTTTGTATATACCATCTTTACAATAAAATATGTTCAAACCAGTTCTTAGTACATTTACCTGATCGTTTTTCTGCTGTTTCGTTGCCTATTCAGGGTATTAAGGTGGCGACATTGCAGAAAAAATAACGCGGGTTATGTATTTTTTTCTGCAATGATCGCTATCTTCATAACCCGCATAAATCATCAAAAAAAGTATTCTATTGTTTATATTTACATCTTTATTTGAACAAATTATTTAAATCATTTTTGGTAGATGTAAATATATAGTGATGATAGAAACTTATACAAAAATGTGAAACGGGGTTTTTAGTGTAGCGCCGTCGAGCGAAACATGTAAACGGCTTTATCAACGTTAATTAACATTTATAATTAAATCCAAGTTATAATAAATCCTTGATGTGATACCCTCAAGGCTTTAAAGCATGAGCTTTAGTTCAAATTAAACGCAAGTACAGCTATTTACAATTTATTCACATGTTCGAAAAACCGTAAATCTGGAGATTTTTACATCGATTATTTTTGCGAATCCGGGTCATAAAGCTATAAATTAATTTTTACGTTTAAATTTTTTACGAATTGTCATCGGCGCTAAAATTAAAAAGCTCTCAAATATTGAATGTCACACATATTGACACGCACAGTATTAGCTATCCTTCGGATATTGTATATTGCCGCCGCCTCTAATTTTCTCAGGAATCGAATATGTTTACCAACTTCATATAGTATCTCGTGAGAGTTGAGTCTTTAATTTATATCCTGTTCAAATTACCGATATATACATTAGCAATGCTCAAAAACAGCAGCAAATACAACAAAACTACCTAAAGGGGTATCTTGATACGGATTTATAAAGAGTTAATGTTCCAATTAGCAGTTCACACCTTCACATGCGATGGTTTGTGTACACTACGGAGGGCCACGTGCCAAACACGTGTGGTGTTTTCCGGTGTAATCGTATAGTGGTTATTGTAACGTCACGGCACCAATGTAATCGTATAGTGGTTATTGTAACGTTACGGCACCAATTTAATCGTATAGTGGTTATAATACCGTCACGGCTACAATATATTCGTATAGTGGTAATACTTTTATTTATACCAATGATCTCATGATATTTTTTACATCTCTAAACACCAAAGTAGTCTGATAAAGTCAGTCTAAAACAGTCAGTTTTCCTGGTCTAATTCGAAGTTCTAGCTAAATGAAAACACTTGTTATGAGATTTTATAGATTTATTATCGTGCATGAAACAGAGAATAACAACGTTATATACAAAAATATACAGTAACCTTCCCTTTACCATCCTTACCAAGTTATAACGTAAATGTAAGCCTGCCTTAATGTTACTAAAAATCCAAGTAACCCAAATCTAATGCCAACCCTGACTTAGCACGGACTAAGCGCCTAGCATGCTGCACAATGGAAATTTACGGGACAATAAACAAAACACTTAGCGAGACGGGAAACGGAGACTGGGGTCCACCCATCTACCCAGGGAAGTGAGTTGACTCGAACCTTAGAGAAGATTCCACGTCAACTGCCGGACTAAGGCAAATCCTGACTGTATATACACCGCGCTCTGGGGGTGTGTTTCTCTTAACCAATCAGAATGACTATATGTATTTATAACTCAAACCAGCGTTTTCCCAAATCGTTATGAATAACACAGACACTTTCCGAATGTTACTCAAACGAATACAACCAATCATATTTATCGTTACCTTTTGCTTAAGTTATAGACGAACATGTGCTTGACATGTGATCATGCTAAATATACTCCTAACACACCGGTGTTGAGCGAGCGAGAATAAGAGGAAAATGGAAACATTCAGCGAGAAATTCAAAATACTGTACACATCTTCATAGTTCGTGGATTTAGGTGTCCCGCCGGTAAACTGTGCATGGAGTAAAAACAAATTACGCTACATTCTGCGTAACGCCAGTACACATGATATGTATGAACTAGAGCCGAGCTCGTTGCAAGCAACGAGAAGGTCTTCCGTTACAGCTTTAAGTCGAGACAATCTGATTAAAATCATATCCTTGATCCCCTCCTTGTTTTTCTATTTTCGCTACAAGAGGATCTGAAGAAACCCCTCTTGAGGTCACCCCCTGTTGAACGTTTGTTTATAAATATACATGAGTTCTTCTAGCAATCAGAGCAAGTGTTAGAAACGGTAATTCGGGTTACAAACAAAAATGGAGTTGTACGACGAAATGATGCCACATGTTCGTGAATCTTTCGGTATCAGCAAGTAAGAGATGGAGCATAAGTTGATATTAGACGCCCTTAGGGAATCTAAAGAATGTATTGGCATAACTTCCAAATCATGTAACTGAGGAATGGAACCGGCGATTTCATTGGTCAAAGTAAAGTTCACCAGGAGGTGACCTTAAGTGGGATTTCTTCAAATCATCGTATAGCGACTATAGAAATTTTAATCAGATTGCAAGTCAAGAAAGGATTGTAATTCAGTCTTAATAAAACCACCCCTCTTCTTCTTACACTTGTCAGGGTCAGACAGTTATTGATAGGAGGTCATCTTCACACTACCTTAACTTCTGACCAATCAGGGCTTTAGAAAATCAATTTGAACTCTTCAAAAGGAGACAGAAAAATTAATTCATGCCTATTTTCTATATTACTGCAACCTCCAGACTGCATAGTATTGAAGAGTTACACTTCTCATAAAACAGATAAAGGCATGTCTGTGATAAGCTAGGGGTATATACATGAATTTAGATTGTATGCAAATTTAAAGGTCATAGAAAGATGACCTCTTATTGATACCTATCCGACCCCGTTGAGTGTAAGGAGAAAAGGGTGGACTGTCATTAAACTGGATTGTCAATACGATAATAGTAAGTTCAGAAAACGAGGCTCACTTTCAAAGTATTATTTTCCTACCAGACAAACTCTCCTTTTAACTTATTTCACGGTTATATCAATTTATGATAACTTAAAACACATCTCTTATAAGTACATGTATTTATTCCAACCAGAAAATCGATAAATACGTTTACATGTATGTACAACTGATGACAGGATTCAAACTACTGGTATGCCTATATCATAGTGTAATAAACACAAAATCCACTGCGCTGATGCATGGAAAAAAGTGTTATGTTTCATAAACATTTTGATTCCCTATATTCATACTTAAACCTTTACCGCTAAAACATGGAATAGTTTATGTAAAGTGCAGTGTTAAAATTAGAGATTGAAAAGAACACCAATTGTAAATAAACAATAATGCCTTCTCCCATCTGAGGGTGCGCTATTAGTATACGAGAATGAGGTGCTCAGTGGTAGAGATAACTATCCGTATATTGTTTGGCCATACAGGCCTCAGTATTGTTTTTGAAAGGATGAGCATATTTATCTGAAATGTTCACAAGCAAGTAAAAGAAATTCACAAATCTTCAAAATCATCATCCGCGGCAGTGGTAGGGGTTGTGAGGCATCTCTAACTTAATTTTTTTCAAATAGGATTTTGTTTTAAATATCCCAATATTTTTTTTTTGCCTTGAGAGTGTGTGGGGGTGGGGGTGTCAATACCCCAAAATTTAATTTTCTAAATGTAAATTTCAGAAAATGTTGGCAGGGGTGGGGGCAGAACTCCAACTGAATCAAAAATCCTTTTTGTCACTTTTGTGTGACAGGAAGAGATACCTCTGGTTTACAACTATTTCTATCATGTCACATATACATGTTTTAGTTATAATATTTTGGAATTTTTTAAAGATACAATGTCATTTATTTGATAAAAATCATATATTTATGCATACATGTATTAACATGTGACGTGTGAACCTAAAAGTAATCATATTTGTTCAGTTTTTTAATTGAGTAACAGAAAGGCATAAACCAGCGTTTTGTTCAGAGCACTGTGTACATTGTATATTTAAACCAAACCAAAAGAGATGGTGTGACGTCAAAACAATTTGTTTTTGTTTTTTAAACAAGAGTTCTACATAATGTCTACCTCCAGAAAATACGATTTCTCTAACTTTAACATTTACAACAATTAATAAAATCCGTCGAACAACACATATCTATACCATTTAATTGTAACTTTGAGAAGTGCATACATTTTTGGGGGGCAACTGTGTCGCTAGTCTGTAAGTCAAGTGAATTATGTCCTAAGGTCTTTTAAAGAAATAAGAAACTGTCAACACTTGCAGTACTCTGATGATTTCTATGGCGACCGACTGCATTGAATAACGTATTTCATAACTTCTAAACGTGAGAACAAATAATTATTATTTAACATCTTTGACTTAAAACTTTAAACTTATATTCAACAATTGACCACTACAGTGATAGCTCACTTCCAAGTGTATTTTAATTACATAACAATTGATGATCTGCATCCATAAATTACCTATGGCTATCTGTGTCCAGGGTTGTGTGCCGAGGTTTTTAACCGGTCAGTTTACCTTATGTAAGTTCAGGTCGGGGTGGAGCCTATATTGAAAGAGGTGTGAAACCCCGAGGGAAACACCCTCGCTTGTGTATATATGTCTATATACACGGAGTATTATAGTGCTCTCAAAAGAGTTTTTCCGTTTATTTAAAAAGAATATCGTATTTATACAGTGTATGTACTTATAAAACAAATTGTTCTTAGTTGAAATGAATATAAACGCATGAAAAACCGCGCGCGACATATGCAAAATCTTTCGTTTGATTGAACAAGTTTCTGTCGGGATTAAATGAGAATATATCCTGATGTTTTGTGAATTATACAATCCCCCACCGTACTCAAATACTAATGCAACTTTGCAACCAATGCTTGTAAATCTTTTCCGATCAGCTGCTAAATTAAAGTGCACAATAATTCTACCAGCTGCGCATGCACCAGAGCTGTCTGTACTTGTTTCTCTTCCGGTTTCAGCTCGTGAAATTTCTCAAAGAAATGTGATAACTAACGATATATTATAAATCGTGAACGCAATATTTGATTTTCTTTATTGATAAACGGCGTCTATCATGGATACATGATCGGCACCACATGATTTTGACAGACTATAGGTGATCAGCGCATTTAGCATGTTTACTGTGGTACATAACCAAGTACGAGTAAATTTTTAATTCATATCTTGAAATATTTCTTTTGTTTAAAGTGCTAAAAGATAGTGATTTATCGTCACGGTATGCATCGAATCAAAAGAAAAAAGTTTATTGCATCGTCGTCGCGAGCGCTGGGCATGGTATACACAGGACGAGTAAACAAATGCCAATCATTTACTAACATCCAAACTGGGGCCTCGATTTAGTTGATTAACAAGGGTTACACTGACCAGGTAAATTTGAAGGCGATGCTTATTTTCTCGGTCTTAAAGGGACACGAGATTTTCAGTCGCACGGGGTGATTGAATTAACACGCAGACTGGCCGAATAAACACACAGATTGCAAAGTGAAACACATTAGGAAGAACGTTAACAAATAAGGAGTCACCAAAAATTAATTTTCGACACATAAATTTTCGATTTTTGTTCGCCAATTTTTAAAATTCAGCTCGAGCACTGGAGGGGGGGGGGGGGCGGAGCAGCACAGAGATGACTTTGTTTTTAAACTTCCTAGCCCAGAACGCTTCAAAAATTAATGATTTTTTTACTATGTAAACCCTGCTAAAATTTGGTACAACTCTTAAGAAAACTTATTTTACTTTCTACACTATTTAATTTTTGCGTTGGTCGAATATTAATTCTTACACCAGTATATATACATATATCCATGTGCATATACAGACCATGAAACGTACTACTACACCACACGCTCGCTGCACGCTCGTTACACGCTCGCTAAACGGTTTACACGAAACGCTGAACGGTTTACACGAAACGCTACACGCTTTCCCCGAAACGCTAAACGGTTTGCACGAAACGCTGAACGGTTTACACGAAACGTTTCTCACACGTTTCGGTTTGCTCGCTTTTCACACGCTTTGGACACGCTTCGATTTTCGTTTCAATCGGGTTCTCTCGGATTTTTACTTTTATGGTAAGAGTTGTTTTAAAATGGTACGATATAATAGAAATAATGATATTTCACAAATAAATCTTTTTTAAAATCGGCATTATTGATCTTTAATGAAAAATATTTCAATCACAGAAATAAATAGAAGCTACAGAACATGCACGTACATGTATTCATTGCTCGAAAGAAATATCGCTCGTTTTAATGTCGTAGGAAAAATGAAAATTGTTCGTAAAAATAATAATAATAAATACAGAAAATGTAAATGGCTTACTAATTTTAAAACATTAAAATTGAAATCCGTATCATAACATACGTAAATCCATTTTTCGTTTTTCGGCGGCTTTATTTTTTAACATTAGGATTTGTTTTGAAATGGTTTGTGAGAATAAAAACGTAATAAGTGTATTTAAATAAATAGTTATTCAATTACATTAATAATTGACAATTATTTAGAAGTAAATTAATCACCGAATTTAAAAGAAGGCTATGCAATCAAACGATTTTTTTCCTTATATCGTATCAACCACATATTAAAATATGCTCCGCACATAAAACCAGACAGAAAACGAGACGATTGACATCAACAAGAAATAAAGTTTGTATCACTATTTAGGATATCTATTAATTTTCTAAAATAAATTCAATAAATTATATCGGATGGGAAAAAAATCAATGAATTAAATTTCAGACTCAATATACATGTACGCATAACGTCGCTTTTATCACAAACTTTTTAAAAATAGTACCATACACAAATATAATGTTTACACAATATTTTCCCCTCTATTCTTGTTCAATTTTGTTCTTGAGTTGATGAACGTTATATAATTAAAATGATGTTCTTTATCAAATACTGATTCCGACTGCTTTAAAGTCATTAAATTTTTTATTGGCTGTTGACAAAAAAAGAGACGCGTGACCATCCAATGAAAAAAATACCCAGTTTGATTGACATGTTTAGTCAGCTGCAAGTATGTGTTACCCGGTGTCCGAGTGCTAATTGTACACTGTCGAAAGGTTTCAGTTATCGATGTAAAAGAAACATCAAATACTACATGTTTATTTCTACTTGACAGTATCACAAAGAGTTGATTTAGTTTTTACAAACAAAATGTCAATAGTATACATACCTAAGTGTTTTGTTAATCACAAACTATTCCGGGAAGTCTTAAACTAGGGCGCCATTTTGAAAGAACTAATAACTGAGAAAAGTTCCGAATGAAATCTGATGAAACGTTTCACACGATTCTCGCACGCTTTGCCCGAAACGCTTTACACGCTTTGCCCGAAACGCTGCACGCTTTGCCCGAAACGCTAAACGGTTTACACGAAACGCTTCACGGTTCACACGAAACGCTAAACGGTTTACACGAAACGCTAAACGGTTTACACGAAACGATTCTCGCACGAAACTCGCACGCTTTTTTGGTGTAGTAGTACGTTTCAGGGTCTGTATGACTCTTTGGCCAGGCAAAGTTTGAATATTGTCTTAAAAGTGTTAAAGTCTGTAAAAAGTCTAAGCAATAATTAACAGAAATGATCACGAGTAACTACAGTCGATTCATCGTCGGACCCCACTGGTTTTCCATCCGTTACATTGCTTGAAATCAGTGTAACGGATAGAAAACCCGTGGGTTCCGACGATGCAGTATATTAATCTTAAGTTAAACACATATCAATTTTACTTATGCCGGTAAATATCTCGGAGTTTTATTATATTTAATCTTTTATTTATAGAATCGGCCTTGCATATTTAGAATCGAATTGATAGATTACTTTTATTCAATTAATGAGAGGTTTTTATAAGATTTTTCGCCCTAACGTTTAAATCAACGCTAAATCAACTGAATAAGGGATATAAATTCATCTTTCATCTAAAACCAATATAAATGAAAATAAAATAAACAAATAGTTTTGTGTTCGTACAAAATATCAACAATCAGGGATGATCATCATTTAAAGGGATAATCTTTGTGGTTTTTTGTTGTTGATCTAAAACATTATTAGTACAGTTCTTAGAACATTTTATACTTATAAACCCACCATTGATTAATTTATGTCTGACGATGTTTTGGATTAGAAATAATATCGGATTTTATAATTTTCAGAATGACTTCTTAATTTACATTTTAAATAAAACATTAATAACTTAAAATTAAAACAGTTTTCCTGTATTTGCGGCAATATAAACTTAAAACAAGTACATGAAAGACGCGAATCTGGTGTATTAGATAACCGCTGACCGCTTGGTAGTGCACCCGCGGCTGATCTCCTCGGCCGCGGGCTAGGAATAGGTTACGTAAAGTTACAACACACACAGCTCAGAACCCAGGAAGATTTGAAATGTTTGCAGTATAATAATGACTAAAATCTATCAAATAGAAGTTTGTTTTTTTTTTACTTAAAACCCACTTGATCTATGCCTGATATTACTTCCGATTGAGAATGACATTTCTTTTATTAATTAACAGAACGTTTTCTTAATTGACACTCATTCATTTAATTCAGTTTGAGAAGAATAAACGTCTATGTGTGATCAATATTAAAATAATTCTTGTTTTCGGCTAAATGAAATCATAAATTGAGAGACGTGACTCCGGTGTATTAGATAACCGCTGACCGCTAGGTAGTCCAGCCGCGACCATGGCGACCGACTTTCTCGGCCGCAAGCGAGGGATAGCTTACGTAATGTTTCACACATACAGCTTTGATTCCAGATATATTTTAAATGCACGCAGCATAATAACTAAAATGTATCACATAGATTTATTTTTTTTTCCGGTAGTTTGTGTGATTTACTAGAAAAGAAAAAGAATGTTTATATTTTCTGTTTCTCGTTTTTTAGGATTGTGCAGAATTTACGAAGATGACTTAAACTCCTCACATAAAAGCATGTACCCTTAAAAAATTATTTTTTTCTTATGAATTAAAACCTCCTTTTTAAACAGGCATACTGACTGTCGTAACATAATGTCAGTTGTACGCACAATGACTTTCGTCAACTTGCCAAATAAACACATGTACATGTTAACATGTAAAGCTTTTTACACTCATACTACACAACTCACCAACAAAATAACATTGTAACGATATTTATAGGATCTCGACAAACAACTTTTTCAGCGACAGCTATATCAAAATCCTAGCCGTTTTTTAGTTATTTAGCAAAAACTTTCAAGGGCCCTTGGCCCTTAATGTAAGGGGCCAATTTATTTTGTTTAAAAGATACAAAGGAAAATATGTCTAAATTTTCGCACTTTTTGGAACCCTGTTTTTTTACCCCTACCTTTTTTCTAAATAAAGAAAGTAATCCAAAAGCAAAAACCGATGTGCATAATTTCAATGTCTCTGTTATTCAAATTCGTTGGATTCACATTCCCTGCTATCATAGTATCGGAGCCTTTGTCTGGAAACGAAAGGCCCTTCTTTTTTTTAAAAACGGGGAATAACTCGTTAACGGAAGAGGATTTTTTAAATTTATGAAATGGTTTAGATAGTGTTTTGTAAAGTCTATAAGCCCTGAAAATTTGAACAAAAACCGTTCAGAAAAGAGCAAGATATGAAGCCTCAAAGTTCGCGTCTAGGAAGAAAAGAAAGAAAAAAAAGAACTAGAGCAAAGCCCGTTGCCAAGCAACGAGTGGGTCTTCCGTTAATGTCAAAAGTAAAGTTCGAAGTTCCAGTTCTTAAACTAGTAACAAAAGTAACTTAAACAAAAAGATAAAAAAAAAAATTGAAAAATTCTTGTTACGACTTAACAAAATCCGAATGATTTTAAGTACAAATTAACAAAACCCTTAAAGATTTTAAGAACGACTTAACAAAAGAAATCCGAATGTGTTCAAGTACAACTTATCAATTTTCGAATCATTTTAGGTACGAGTTAATTTAACTTTGAACTTAAGACTATTTTCTTAACCCAGAATGCGGAAGCAAAATTTCCGGAAAAATCAATTTTTAAACCCCAATATCTCTGTAATGCATCGTCCGATTTTAAAACGGTTTTCAGTGTTTGATTCAGCTTAATAAGTTCTACAAAAGACATATACGGTTTTGATTTGATCAAAAAATTCAAATTTTCAAAAAATTTGATTCACTTCCGGTTTTGACCGGAAGTTACGGATTTCCATTTCCAGCCTTATTGCACAGGTAAAATGACAAATTAATAACCACAGAAAATTTCAAGACTCTATCTTAAGGCATTTTTGAGAAATCCTCCGGACAAAATGACTTTTTTAAAATTTTAAAAACGACGTAACGTAAAAACGGATGTGACGTTATCATCGAAACTTTAAAATCTTTCAGGCATAATAGTTGTACATAATCTCTGAAAGTTTCATTTCAATCGGTTGAAAACATTTTGAGTTATGAAGCCGAAAAGGAGTCAAAAAATAAAAGAAAAAGAAAAAAAAACTAGAGCAAAGCTCGTTGCAGAGCAACAAGTGGGTCTTCCGTAAATGTCGAAAGTAAAGCTCGAAGTTCCTATAAGAAGCAGAGTCCTTAAACTAATAACAAAGAAAAATTTTAAAAAATTAAAAAATCGAATAATTCTTGATACGACTTAACAAAATACGAATGATTGTAAGTACGGCTTAACAAAAACCTTAACAATTTGAAGAACGACTTGAAAAAAAAATCCGAATGTGTTCAAGTACGAATTAACAAATTTCAAATTATTTTAGGTACGAGTTAACTTAAGACTATTTTCTTAACCCAGAGTGCGGAATCAAAATTTCCGGAAAAATCAATTTTTAAACCCCAAAATCTCTGTAATGCATTGTCTGATCTTAAAACGGATTTCAGTTTTAGATTCAGCCTAATGAGCTCTAAGAAACACGTATACATTTTTAATTTGATCAAAAAATTCAAATTTTCGAAAAATTTAATTCACTTCCGGTTTCGACCGGAAGTTACGGATTTCCATTTCCAGCCTTTTTGCACAGGTAAATTAACAAATTCATAACCACAGAAAATTTTAAGCCTCTATCTTAAAGCGTTATTGAGAAATGCCCCGGACAAAATGACTATTAAAAAATTTAAAAAAACGACGTAACGTAAAAACGGAAGTGACGTTCTCATCGAAACATCTTCGAGGCATAGTAGTTGCACATAATCTCTGGAAGTTTCATGTAAATCGGTTGAAAACTTTTTAAGTTATGAAGCCGAAAAGGAGTCAGAAAAAAAAGAAAAAGTATAATAACTAGAGCAAAGCTCGTTGCAAAGCAACGAGTGGGTCTTCCGTTAATGTCAAAAGTAAAGCTAGAAGTTCCTCTAAGAAGCAGAATTCTTAAACCAATAAACATTAATAACTATAACAAAAAGAAAAAAAAATCGAACTACTCATGGTACGAGTTAACAAAATACGAATGATTCTACTCACGAATTAACAAAAACCTTATCGATTTCAAGAACGACTTAGCAAATACAAATCCGAATGTGTTCAAGTACGACTTAACAATGTTCGATTTGAGGTACGAATTAATTTCACTTTGAACATAACAATATTTTCTTAACCAAGACTGCGGAATCAAAATTTCCGGAAAAATCAATGTTTAATCCCCTATGTCTCTGTATCTCAAAAATATAAACATATTTTGTTAATCAAGTGTTCCCGAATTTTAGCCGTTCAAAAGATATCTGAACAACTGTGTTTAAGGGGCCGACCCTTCAACTCCCTACCGGGGCCACCAACAAAAAGATTTAAGGTATCATATTGTTAAGAACATTATTCTGAACAACTTTTCTTCTACAATGAATTTAAAAATATTTCTCCTTTCCTAGATATTAATGATTAAAGTTTTGGACTTCTGGCCCGGCCCTTGAAACCCATAATAACGTAACATATGAGTTAGGTATGATACTGTATAGATAAACAGTTGTACAATGAACTTTTTTGTTTCTATAATTAATAACAAAGTATTTTTCAGTAAAGAGTTACTATTAAAGGACTTTAGAGCCCTCCTGGCCCCTAATTTTAGGGACCAGCCCTTTTTTCCTGGTATCAAATAAAAGGTCTCGTAAATATAAACACGTTTTGTTCAACAAGTGTTCAGGAATTTTGACCGTTTTAAAGATATCTGAACAAATGTGTTTTAGGGGCCGACCCTTAAACTCCTTACTGGGACCTCCAACAATTTTTTTTAAAGAGCATATTGTTGAGAACATTATTCTAAGCATTTTTTGTTCTACAATGCTTTTCAAAATATTTCTCCTTTTCTAGATATTAATGATCAAAGTTTTGGACTTCTGGCCCCTTGAAACCCCTAATTACGTAACATATGACTTAGGTATGGCACTGTATAGATAAAAAGCTGTACAATGAACATTTTTGCTTCTATAATTGATAACAAATAATTGTTCAGTAAAGAGTTATTGCAAAAATAATTTACAGCCCTCTTGGCCCCTTTTTTGAAGGACCAGCCCCTTTTTCTTGATACCAAATGAAAGCCCGTGGAAATTGAAACAACTTTTCCATAACATGTTTTAACAAAATATTTACAGGTTTAAAAATATTTCAGAAAATGTGCAAACTTTTCGTAAAAAAAATTGGTTTCAATTTTCGACCTCAGGCGAGCTTCAACGCCTTGCGTATTATTCATATTTTAAAACAATGCGGTACATCTACAGACTTTCATCTACAATCCCTGAAAATTTCAACATTCTATCGTGAATAGTTTCAGAGGAGTTGCGTGGACAAAATGACCCTTAAAATTTCATTAAATCGTCAATATCTTAAATTGGAAGTGACGTCATCAAAACATGTAACTAAAACCATTTGTCCCCTCCAATGTTCTATAAGTACTGAAAATTTGGTGCAAATCGGATGAATAGTTTTCGAGAAATAAAGCTTTAAAGAAGGCAGAAAAAGAATAACTAGAGCAAAGTTCGTTGCAAAGCAACGAGTGGGTCTTCCGTTAATGTCGAAAGAAAAGCTAGATGTTCCTGTAAGAAGCAGAGCTCTAAAACCAATACGAGGAGTTTTAAAACTAAAGGATATAAAAAATCGAATAATTCTTGGTACGACTTTACAAAATCCGAATGACTTTAATTACGAATTAACAAAAACCTTAACGATTTCAAGAACGACTTGACAAAAAAAATCCGAATGTGTTTAAGAACGACTTAACAAATATTGAATCTCTCTAGGTACGAGTTAATTTAACTTTGAACATAACACTATTTTCTTAATCAAGAATGTGGAATCAAAATTTCCGGAAAAATCAATTTTTAAACCCCTATATCTCTGTAATGCATCGTCCGATTTTAAAACGGATTTCAGATTTAAATTAAGCTAAATAAGTTGAACATGTTTGCTTCAAAAATATATAACATATTTTTCAGTAAATAGTTATTATTAAAAAACTTTGTAGCCCTCCTGGCCCCTAATTTGAGGGGCCAGCCCCTTTGTCTTAATATCAAATGAAAGGTCTTGCAAATATAAACATATTTTGTTTAACAACTGTTCACGAATTGTTAACCGTTCTAGAGATATCTGAACAACTGTGTTTTAGGGGCCGACCCTTAAACTCCTTAATAGGGCCACCAACAAAAAAGTTTTAGGTGTTATATTTTTGAGAACATTATTTTGAGCAACTTTTCTTCTACAATGCTTTTCAAAATATTTCTCCTTTTCTAGCTATTACTTATCAGAGTTTTGGACTTCTGGCCCCTTGAAACCCCTAATTACGTAACATATGACTTAGGTATGGTACTGTGTAGATAAATAACTGTACAAAGAATATTTTTGCTTCTATAATATATAATAAAATTATTTTTCAGTAAAAAGTTATTATTAATAAACTTAAGAGCCCTTATGGCCCCTAATTTAAGGGGCCAGCCCTTTTTTCTTGATATCAAATGAAAGATCTCAGAAATATAAACATATTTTGTTCAACAAGTGTTCAGGAATTGTTTACCGTTCTAGAGATATCTGAACAACTGTGTTTTAGGGGCCGACCCTTAAACTCCTTACTGGGGCCACCAACAAATTTTTTTTAGGTAGCATATTGTTGAGAACATTGTTTTAAGCATTTTTTGTTCTACAATGCTTTTCAAAATATTTCTCCTTTTGTAGATATTATTGATCAAAGTTTTGTACTTCTGGCCCCTTGAAACCCCTAATTAGGTAACATATGATTAAGGTGTGGTACTGTAAAGATAAACAGCTGTACAATAAACATTTTTGCTTCTATAAGTGATAGCAAATTATTGTTCAGTAAAGAGTTATTGCAAAAAGACTTAAGAGCCCTCTTGGCCCCTAATTTGAGGGGCCAGCCCCTTTTTCTTGATTTCAAATGAAAGCCAATGGAAATTGAAACAACTTTTACATTACATGTTTTAACAAAATATTTACAGGTTTAAATATATTTCAGAAAATGTGCAAAATTTTTGTAAAAGAAATTGGTGTCAATTTTCGACCTCAGGCGAGCTTCAACGCCTTGCGTATAATCCATATTTTAAAACAATGCGGTACATCTACAGACTTTCATCTACAATCCATGAAAATTTCAACTTTCTATCGTGAATAGTTTCAGAGGAGTTGCGTGGACAAAATGACCCTTAAAATTTCATTAAATCGTCAATATCTAAAACCGGAAGTAACGTCATCAAAAAATGTTACTAAAAACATTTGTCCTCTCCGATGCTGAATAAGTCCTGAAAATTTGGTGCAAATCGGATGAATAGTTTTCGAGAAATAAAGCTTTAAAGAAGGCAGAAAAAGAATATTAAGAATAACTAGCAAAAACAAATCCAAATGTGTTTGAATACGATTTAACAATTATCGAATGATTTTAGGTACGAGTTAATTTAACTTTGAACATAACACTATTTTCTTAACCAAGAATATGGAATCAAAATTTCCGGAAAAATCAATTTTTTAACCCCAATATCTCTGTAATGCATCGTAAGATTTTAAAACGGATTTCAGATTTAAATTAAGCTTAATAAGCTCTTATTTTTTGCTCTTATGATTAATAACAAATTATCGCTAAAAAAAAGTTATCATAAAAAGATTTTGAAGCCTTTCTGGCCCCGGATTTTAGGAGTAAGCCCATTTTTTCTTGATATCAAACAAAGGGTCTCGAAAATATAAACATATTTTGTTCAACAAGTGTTTACAAATTGTTGACCATTCTAAAGATATCAGAACAAATGTGTTTAAGGGGCTCACCCTTAAACTCCTTACTGGGGCCACCAACGAAAAAAATTGAGGTATCAGATTGTTGAGAACATTATTTTGAGCAACTTTTCTTCTACAATGCTTTTCAAAATATTTCTCCTTTTCTAGATATTATTGATCAAAGTTTTGGACTTCTGGCCCTTTGAAACCCCTAATTACATAACATATGACTAAGGTATGGTTTTGTTTAGATAAACAGCTGTACAATGAACATTTTTGTTGCTATAATTGATAACAAATTATTGATCAGTAAAGAGTTATTGCAAAAAGACTTTAGAGCCCTCTTGGCCCCTATTTTGAGGGGCCAGCCCCTTTTTCTTGATATCAAATGAAAGCCCGTGAAAATTAAAACAACTTTTGCATTACATGTATTAACAAAATATTTACAGGTTTAAAAATATTTCAGAAAATGTGCAAAATTTTTGTAAAAAAAATTGGTGTCAATTTTCGACCTCAGGCGAGCTTCAACGCCTTGCGTATTATCCATATTATAAAACAATGCGGTACATCTACAGACTTTCATCTACAATCCATGAAAATTTCAACTTTCTATCGTGAATAGTTTCAGAGGAGTTGCGTGGACAAAACGACCCTTAAAATTTCATTAAATCGTCAATATCTTAAACCGGAAGTGACGTCATCAAAAAATGGAACTAAAAACATTTGTCCCCTCCGATGCTGTATATGTCCTAAAAATTTGGTGCAAATCGGATGAATAGTTTTCGAGAAATAAAGCTTTAAAGAAGGCAGAAAAAGAATATTAAGAACTAGAGCAAAGCTCGTTGCAAAGCAACGAGTGGGTCTTCCGTTAATGTCGAAAGAAAAGCTCGATGTTCCTGTAAGAAGCAGAGCTCTAAAACCAATACCAGGAGTAATTAAAACAAAAAGATATAAAAATTCGAATAATTCTTGGTACGACTTAACAAAATCCGAATGACTTTAAGTACAAATTAACAAAAACCTTAACGATTTCAAGAACGACTTGACAAAAAAAATCCGAATGTGTTTAAGAACGTCTTAACAAATATCGAATCATTCTAGGTACAAGTTAATTTAACTTTGAACATAACACTATTTTCTTAACAAAGAATGTGGAATCAAAATTTCCGGAAAAATCAATTTTCAAACTCCTATATCTCTGTAATGCATCATCCGATTTTAAAACGGATTTCAGATTTAAATTAAGCTTAATAAGTTGAACATTTTTGCTTCAATAATATATAACAAATTATTTTTTAGTAAATAGTTATTATAAAAAGACTTTGTAGCCCTCCTGACCCCTAATTTGAGGGGCCAGCCCCTTTTTCTTGATATCAAATGAAAGGTCTCGCAAATATAAACATATTTTGTTCAACAACTGTTCACGAATTGTTAACCATTCTAGAGATATCTGAACAACTGTGTTTTAGGGGCCGACCCTTAAACTCCTTAATGGGGCCACCAACAACAATTTTCTAGGTATCATATTATTAAAAACATTATTTTGAGCAACTTTCCTTCTACAATGCTTTTCAAAATATTTCTCCTTATATAGATATTAATGATCAGAGTTTTGGACTTCTGGCCCCTTGAAACCCCTAATTACGTAACATATGACTTAAGTATGGTACTGTTTAGATAAAAAGCTGTACAATAAACATTTTTGCTTCTATACTTGATAACAAATTATTGTTCTGTAAAGAGTTATTGCAAAAAGACTTTAGAGCCCTCTTGGCCCCTAATTTGAGGGGCCAGCCCCTTTTTCTTGATATCAAATGAAAGCCCGTGGAAATAGAAACAACTTTTGCATTACATGTTTTAACAAAATATTTACAGGTTTAAAAATATTTCAGAAAATGTGCAAAATTTTTGTAAAACCTCAGGCGAGCTTCAACGCCTTGCGTATTATCCATATTATAAAACAATGCGGTACATCTACAGACTTTCATCTACAATCCCTGAAAATTTCAACTTTCTAACGTGAATAGTTTCAGAGGAGTTGCGTGGACAAAATGACCCTTAAAATTTCATTAAATCGTCAATATCTTAAACCGGAAGTGACGTCATCAAAAAATGTAACTAAAAACATTCGTCCCCTACGATGCTGTATAAGTCCTGAAAATTTTGTGCAAATCGGATGAATAGTTTTCGAGAAATAAAGCTTTAAAGAAGGCAGAAAAAGAATATTAAGAATAATAATAATAATAGAAAGAAACAGTAGAATAACAAGAGGGTCTTCCGTTGGAAACGGAAGACCCTAATAACTAGACATGATCTCGTTGCAAGCAACGAGGAGGTCTTCCGTCCGATGTTTAGAAAAGGAAATGAAATTGCCTTTGATCTTCATCAACGAAACATATCAGGAAATGCGGGGGGATCTAAAGGAGCGATAGATGAAGGATTATATACCCCTTATATACACACTGGATCTTGAATTTGAAGACCCAGCCCCTTTTTCTTAACAACATAATAAAGCTCATGTTATGTCAAACAGATTTCGTTCAACAAATGTTTAGAAATTATATACCGTTCTCGAGATATCTGGAAGAGATCATTTTAGTGGCCGGCCCTATAATTCTTTTTAGGGACCGGGTAATAAAACGATAGTTGCATATTGTTAAGCACATTATTTTGAGCATCTTTTGTTCAATATTACTTTTCGAAATTTTTTTCTATTTTAATATATTGAAAATCAAACTTTCGGACTTCTGGCCTCTTAAACCCTATAATTACGTAACAAAGGAGTAAACAATTGTCATTTATAGGTGTACAGTGTTTCGATGAATACAATTGCTTCTATAATGTATTACAAAATATTTTCACAATTAAAACTTATTATCAAAAGACTTTAAGCCGCTTATATCCCCTAATTACGTAATATATGAGAATTTTTTTTATCATATATGGATGCATAACTATAAGATTAACATTCTTGCTTTTTAAACATATTACAAATTACTTCTCAGTAACGTCATATGTAAGAAAGACTTCAAAGCCCTTTTGGCCCCTAATTTGAGGGGCCAGCCCCTTTTTCTTGATGTCAAATGAAAGGTCTTTTGATATTAAACATATTTTGTTCAACAAGTGTTTAGAAATTTTTTACCGTTCTTGGGTTATCTGGGAAAGAGCGTTTTAGGGGCCGACCCCTTATCTCCTTATTGGGGCCTAAGAACGAAATTTTGATGGTTGAATATTGTTTGGAACATCATTCTAAGCATCTTTTATTCTATATTGCTTTTCAAAATATTTGTCCTTTTTGTGATATAAGTGATCGAAATTTTGGACTTCTGGCCCCTTAAAACCCCTAATTACGTAACGCCTGAATTTTTTTTTTATAATGTATAGTTCCATTAGTGTAAAATGAACATTTTTGCTTCTTAAACATATTACAAATTACTTCTCACTCAAGTGATATGAAAGAAAGACTTCAGAGCCCTTTTGGCCCCTAATTTGGAGGGCCAGCCCCTTTTTCTTGATGTCAAATGAAAGGTCTTTTGATATTAAACATATTTTGTTCAACAAGTGTTTAGAAATTCGTTACCGTTTTTGAGCTATCTGAGAAAGAACGTTTAAGGGGCCGACCCCTTATCTCCTTATTGGGGCCTAAGAACGAAATTTTGATGGTTGAATATTGTTTAAAACAACATTCTAAGCATCTTTTATTGTATATTGCTTTTCAAAATATTTGTACATTTTGTGATATAAGTGATCGAAATTTTGGACGTCTGGCCCCTTAAAACCCCTAATTACGTAACGCCTGAAATTTTTTTTTTATAATGTATAGTTCCATTAGTGTAAAATGAACATTTTTGCTTCTTAAACATATTACAAATTACTTCTCACTAAAGTGATATGGAAGAAAGACTTCAGAGCCCTTTTGGCCTCTAATTTGAGGGGCCAGCCCCTTTTTTTGGATGTCAAATGAAAGGTCTTTTGATATTACACATATTTTGTTCAACAAGTGTTTAGAAATTCGCTACCGTTCTTGGGCTATCTGGGAAAGAACGTTTATGGGGCCGACCCCTTATCTCCTTATCGGGGCCACAGAACGAAATTTTGATGGTTGAATATTGTTTAGAACAACATTCTAAGCATCTTTTATTCTATATTGCTTTTCAAAATATTTGTCTTTTTTGTGATATAAGTGATCGAAATTTTGGACTTCTGGCCCCTTAAAACCCCTAATTACGTAACGCATGAAATTGTTTCTATAATGAATAAAGATAACTTTAAGATGAACATTTTTGCTTCTTTAACATATTACAAATAATTTCTCAGTAAAGTGCTAGGGAAGGAAGACTTCAGAGACGTTTTGGCCCCTAATTTGAGGGGCCAGCCCCTTTTTCTTGATGTCGAATGAAAGCTCTTGTAAAAATAAATTTTAATTGCTCTACATGTCTTAACAAAATATTTTCGAGAAAAGAGATACATAAAGAAAACCGAGAAAAATCACTACATTTTTTATATCTCAATTTTCGGGTCCAGGCGAGCTTCGGCGCCTTATGAGCCAGACATAAATGGCTCACTTTAGACAAAACTACAATCATTCGTCTACAATTCCTGAAAATTGGAATTTGATATCTTTTATCGTTTAGGAGGAGTTCGACGGACAAGCTGACCCTCTGAAACGGAAATGACGTCATCAAAATAAAAAATTTCCAATAAGGTTCAGATCAATATTTATTAGATCTGAAAGTTTCATGAAAATCGGCCGAGCCATTTCCGAGAACTCGCGTGCATAAAATTTGTAAGAAAAAAAAAGAAAAATAATAATAGGGAAGAAGAACCGAAGAATAACAATAAGGTCTTCCGTTGGAAACGGAAGACCTTAATAATAATAATAGAAAGAAACAGTAGAATAACAAGAGGGTCTTCCGTTGGAAACGGAAGACCCTAATAATAATAATAAAAAACAGTAGAAAAACAAGAGGGTCTTCCGTCGGAAACGGAAGACCCTAATAATAATAATAGAAAGAAACAGTAGAAAAACTAGACACGATCTCGTTGCGAGCAACGAGGAGGTCTTCCGTTCGATTTTTAGAAGGTGAAATGACATCATCGACTTTGATTTTCGACAAGAAAACATGATCTGGAAAAAGGAGTGAAGTGCTAATGCTTTTCTGTATCGCTTTTTATAAGTTCTCTTACGTTGCTTTTTTAAATACTTGCATTTCTCCTAACTGAGATAGAAAAGATTAAACTTTTTATCTCTGGCCCCTAAAACCCCTAATTATATAACGCATAAGTAAACCATTACATTGTTAGAATATATAAGCGTTTTATACCAAATTTTGCTTTTATAACCTTTCACAAAATATCTCTCAGTAAACGGCTACAGATAAAAGACTTTAAAGCCCTCTGGTCCCTTAAATTGAGGGGCCAGCCCCTTTTTCATGATATCAAATAAAAGGTTATTTAATGAGAAACACAGTTTGTTTAACAAGTGTTTATAACCTTTCACAAAAGTTCCCTCAGTAAAGGGCTATAGATAAAAGACTTTAGAGCTTTTTGATCTCCTAATTTTAGGGGGTCATTCCCTTTTTCTTGATATCAAATGAAAGGTCGTTTGATTCTTAACACGTTTTGTTCAAAAAGTGTTTAGAAATGTGTTACCGTTCTTGTGACATATGGGAAAGAACGTTTTAGGGGCCGATCCCTTATCACCTTTTAGGGGCCGTTTAACGAATTTTTGAAGATTGCATATTGTTAAGTACATCATTTTGTATATTACTGCTAATAAATTATGCAATGACATCTATAGCCAAAAAATCATCCATTTTCACAAAATATACTACTTATGGTACAAAATCCACTCAAAATTACACTTAAATGAGAAATCTGAAAATACCATGTAGTCTTGAAGGTGGCACGTGACAGTTTTTTTTATACAATTCATTGTAGCCAGGGGATGCGTGTCTTCGGAACTCTGTAACTAGAATTTCCTCAGTTCCCATTCAGCACAAATACCTTTAATTCACTCTTTATAAGACCAATCACCACTTTCTGAAGAAAATTACTAGTCAAAACCTGTAAAATTTTCTACATACTGGTTTTTATGAGATTTTGACCCTTTCACATTTTGCTAATTTTTCATGATTTTTCAGCTTTTTAGACCTCCCCCAGCTAATTCCCTGCAAAGGGTTGACCTTCCGTACCGTGTGCATGTTGCACCATCACATGTCAGAAACTTACCGGTGTATAGGTTACAATGTCCCATCCACCTTCTTTTCGTGTTATTTTACCTCCCGTCTGTAACTTGCGATTTCACTGTGTAAAGTCAACACAACAGTCATAGCCGCAGGTTTCGCATTTTACTTCTGATTCTCATGTACCTAACATATGGGGCCTACATATCGCATATCAATTTCCACAATTGACATCCCTCTAACTAAAAATAATCATTAAAATTCATTTAATGAATTTTAGCAACACTCATAAGCCTTCAAATACAGCAATTCTTAATTTTACAAAAATCCAAAACTGTCCCTTGCTACCTTAGATCATGACATCATCTTTATTAAAAAAAAACCCGTACGTAAAATGTAATCATATTAAATTAACCTGTACAGTAGCATTTCGTTTGGTATAACCAACACCGTTTTTATTCAGTTGTTTATATAATATATACTAATATAGAGTATTATTAAATCACAATATGCTAAACAAGAGTTTTCAAGTAAAAGGGCTGTTCACCATGCACGTGTGTAATGCCGATTTAAAAATAGAGTAGCCATATGGCCATATTTGAACGGTGGATATAGGGAAGGGGGGGGGGGGTCATCGCAACAAGTTGTTACATATTGTCTATTACGGAACTGTAAGTAATAATTGGTATTGAATTATCTTCATTACCAAAGAATCATCACTTTGGATTTAAATACACACATGCATATATTCATATAGCTGGAATATTTACTGGAGTAATTGAATTGCTGTCAAGTCTGTGTGTTCATTCGATAACTATTTTTTAAACACCCGATCCAAAGTATAATATAATTATGTAGTTGTTACAAAACATATGTCATAAATGTCATTTGACCTCCTCCCCATAGATCTATGTCAATGGATGAGTTCATTGAATGATTCAAACCTCAGTCGTTGCGTGAATGGTAAAGCAGGACTTCGCGCCATAATATGCCCCATTCGTAGTTTTTGCGCGCTGATTAGTGGACGAGTCCAAATTGGGATCATGAGAATACTCCAGAGCACACGGTGTGTACGTAGCATCGGCGGGGGGGGGGGGGGGGTGTCTGCTACCCCTTTTTTTGCAGCAGAAACTTTTCTTAACTTTACGTAAAAAATAGAAATATCGTGAATTTGCCCGCCCCCTGTCGGAATATGTAAAAAAAAGAAATTCTAATTGAATTGAATTGGAATTACAATTAGGATTTTCTTACGTGATTTTGAGAATTGACCTTTTTTTCAATTGCTTGTCTGGATGTTTCGGATGAAGCTGCCTCTACACACTTTCAAAAACAATGTTGTATGTGCTTGAATATCCTTTCCTATTTCTTATGGGAAATAAAAACAAATGCCTTTCAGTTGATTTTGCATTTAAAAATAACAATAAAATTTGAAAATTTGACTGCTTTATCTTCCGTTTTTTCAAGCTTACATGAAATTATTTGATTCCTCGATTAATTAGAATTTATGAAATAATTTAATTTCAAGTGATATACATGTACTAGATGGAAAAAAGACTGAAATTACTTCTTAAATCTGCACGTTCCGTTTATGAATTTATGATCAGCAAAGAAAATTAAAATTCATTCCTTATAAGATAGCCAAATTGATACATGCATATGCTTTCATTGAATAATTTTGTTTAGTCAGGCTAGCTTTTTGGAAAGCTATCACTTGTGGTATATAACGGGATGTTTTGCACGTAAACATGTAATGTCCTCCTGATCTGATTCGCTCTCAGATGGTTCGCCCCGTGATGTTCCACATTATGTATATAAAACATATACATGTAAATGTAAAGTAAATAGACCACGATATTTATGAAATTAATATCCTTAAGAATTTTTGTTTGATATAAAACATTATTTGAAGTACATGTCATAACACATTATTAAATTAATATTATCATTAATGAAACAGTAATACAATAGATAATTGAAGTACATATTAATTATTATCTGATATAACACCATAATTTATTCATATAATTGATTAAAAAACCACTTATCTCATTATGAATTAACAACGCCTATTACATGTAGCTTGTACATGTACAAGTCAACACCGTCTAAATTAGCGGGAGACTTGAGCATGCTGATAATGGCGAGACAAGTGATAATTATGAGACCAAGGGTAATGTTTATATTATTTGGCCGTTAAATCTAATAAAAAATAGTGAGTAAGTGTAACAAAGTTCACAGAAATGATTTCTTTGTTTTAAAATGTTAAATTCAGTTGTTGATATATAAAGAAGAATTGAATGACATTATTTGTCCTCTACTCGCTAGCTCCCCTTCTGCCCGAATCTAGAGCTAACATAACTTATACACCGAATATATTAAACAATTTTTCTAACAGAATAAAAAAGAATGAAATCATAAATGAGTTTGCTTTTTAATGAATCGCGCGACCATTCAGAAAAGGTTAAACCGATAGTGCATGTGACCGCTATTATTTTACGGCCTGAATCTAAACAAATCTTGTTTAGAAAATCATGATTGTGTATATTACACCACTGGTTTCTTAAATTCTTCGGTGTTATTGGGCATCGGTTAGTTTTATCGTATCAGCACCTACCGCACACATGTATTATTGTAACATTTAAACTGCCTTATCTTGAACGCTTTTAAATTTTATTTTCAAAAATCGCTTTACTCCCTACACATTGCTTAACTCTCTCTCTCTCTCTCATAACTCAAAAAGAAAAGACCTCTAATATTTTGGTATGCAAATTAATCTTCACAGATTACAGACAAAAAAGATAGGTTGGATCAGGCATGGTGTGTATATATTTTACATTTGTTGAAGTGTGTAGTGTGAATGAATTAAATTCTGCAGCAAAATGTCAGAAATAGACACGGATAAATGTATTTATTTTTCAACTCGTACGATTGTTTGTAAAAAGTAGTATTATATTCATTGGTGACGTTTTTACACACTATCATTTGAATCAGTGTTAAATCAAAGGTTAGATGCATGCTCTTTAACCAATATGATTAAAAACAATTATTTTACACAAAGAATCAATGGACATTTACATGTGTCATCACACAGAAACACAAGAAGCCTGTGTCTTAGACTACCGTGGATAGCTTGTCCGCTAGCGCGGCATCTCCTCGGCCACATGTGCGAGGGATGTTTTATGTAAGTGTATACACAACGTGGTTGGTTTAAATCGTTTGCAATTTAACAAATTAATTTTATATTCCAATAATAAAACTATTTTATAACATATAGACAAGATCACAAAGAACACCATTTCCAATGACAGTTATACTACCTAACATTTTTAATAAGGAAGCTAAACAGCATAACTTCGTAAGTTAAGGTTTAATTTTTTTTAAACTTTAATATATCGCTAAAATCGGAATTCTTTGTGTTTGCATCTAAATAAATAAACCCATGCAACACAGCAAGGCGCAAATCTTGTGTATTAGATAACAGCAGACCGCTAGCTAGTGCAGTCGCGACCTATTTTCTCGGCCGCGGGTGAGTTATCGGATGCGTAATTGTTCACATACATGTACACAGCTCGGAATCCAGCTAGATTTTAAATGTTGTGCAGTATACGAATGCATTACATAGAAGTATTTTCTTTATCCGTAATGTATTTCACTAGAATTTAAATAGTATCTCTTTCCGTATGTAAGCTGGTAACTGTCTATGGTAGCTTTATGTCAGTTATACGCATAAAGACCTCGTTTACTATGCTAACGAGAACAGATACATGGTAACAAGTCTAGCTTTTTACACTCATATTACGCAATACCCGAACAAAATATTATTGACACGACATTGATAAGATCATAATGAGCAACTTTTCCAGCGACAGCCATATCGAAATCTTAACCGCTTTTGAGTTATAGAGCGAAAACTTTCAAGGGCTCTAGGCTCCTAATTTGAAGGTCCAGCTCAATTTGCTTGATGTCAAATGAGAGATCTTGATTTTATAAAAAAATTTTGTTCTATATGTTTTAACAAAATACTATCGAGAAAATAGATATTCGACTAAAACCAGGAAAAATTATGACGCTTTTTTAACCTTAATTTTCGAGCTAGGGCGAGCTTCGGCGCTATTGGTCAGAGAACAACATAAATACCACATGTCAAATCTACAACCTTTCGTCTACAATTCCTGAAATTTTGAACTCAATAGCTTAAATCGTTTAGGAGTTTACCCCTGGACAAACCGACCCTCTGAAAATCGTTAAATTGTATATATCTCAAATCCGGAAGTGACGTCATCGTTAAAAAAATTTTGCAATAAGGTTCAGATCATTGTCTATCAGATCTGAAAGTTTCATGTAAATCGGCAGTGTAGTTTTGGAGAAATCGCGTGCACAAAATTTGCAAGAAAAAAAATAATAGGGAAAAATAAACCGAACGAAAACAATAAGGTCTTCCGTTGGAAAACGGAAGACCTTAACAAGAGGGTCTTCCGTCGGAAACGGAAGACCCTAATAATAAAAAGAAACCGAAGAATAACAAGAGGGTCTTCCGTTTCCAACGGAAGACCCTAATATTCTAAATCTGCACAATAATATAAAGGTCTTCCGTTGGAAACGGAAGACCTTAATAAATCACGCATGCATGCAGTGTCATCAGTATACATGTTCACCTAAGATAGACATGAGACTGCTAGTCAATCGAAGATGCCGATTTTGAGTGAAGCCCTTCTCCATACGCTGGTTATAGCTAGGGGCTAATTAACTGGTTATATAAACAGGGTTTTAAAATGACTATTACTTACAGGCATAGTAAGGAGTAAAGGAAATTTTCTTTTTTTACTTTTTTTTACTGTTGATTAATTTTTATCTAAGGTAAAAATTTTGCGAATGCAGAGCAGGCGCAAATTTGCCAAAAATTTATCTAAGGTAAAAATTTCCAGATTTACAGTGTAAATTATCCCAAAGGTTCACAACTAATATGATATAATCTCACTGGTAAAATTAATGCACGTGACAGCTGTATATCCCACAAAAATAAAAAACAATGCTCACCCCAAGTCGTTTTACATCTCTTGTTGCAGCCACTATTGCTATAATCCCAGTATATACATTATTTACATTGCTCATCAGGAGCAATATTTTAATTTCGGGGTCGGTTATGGAACAGCATTGCTTTCGCGGAGCAATGATCTGTAAACAAACATACGTAACTATATACAATGCATTTTAGATACTTTTACAACTTCCCACTACTTTAACTTTTAACTCTGTTAAAAAACAAAATTATATTAAAATTAATCATCTAAACTAAAACTTTACACAAAAACATAAATAATTTCAATGTCAAATATGTATATAGTATATACATTTTATATTTACAAAGTTTCAGATTACAATTTTCCTCGAACAAATCTAACTCGGTTTGCTTCCAAATGTCTCAAGATTTCGTCTAGAACTTTGATCGTTATATCACGCACATTAATGTTCTCTGGATTTTAGTCCTCAGAATATATCACCTGAGTGTCTCAACCTTTACCATCCCGTCTGGAAATGTCCTTTGTATTTTGTTTCATACAAAACACATTGCTGATTTTCATTCATTGAGGATAATATTGGCTACCTCGCTATCTGATTCACAAATTACAGTACGAGTGTCCGCGCACACACTCTGGTCACCGTCATCACTACAATCGTCTTCTTCATTCACTCGTCGTTTATTATCGATTTCTTCATACACTCGCTGCCAATCGTCTTCTTCGCCATACACTCGCTGCTCATTATTGTCATTCGTACTACTGCGTTCATCGTCTTCTTCGCCATACATTCGCTGCTCGTTATTGTCCTCTTTACCATACACTTGCTGCTTATCGATTTCTTTGCAAAACACTCGCTGCTCATTATTGTCTTCTCCACACGAAATTTCTGAAACGAACGTCTCGTCCACGCTTCCCGGTCCCGCAAAATAACAAAAAAAAACTAATCGAGAGAAGTCCATCCTCACTACTGTGCGTTTTGTTCAAGGGTTTTTCTTCATCTGATTTGATGTTTTCATAATAGTAACTGAGTACATACACTGGCTTCTTTGTTTGATCGAACATCACGCGGTCAACAAGCTTCCTTTTAGAACGCATAGCTTTACTTAACTGTTCACCATGAAGTCAATGTATCAAAATTAAATGTCTCTTTAAATTCAATTTCCTCACAAAAGATCTTTGGCAAAAACTACAATTTAAGCTGTTCACACTGTCATTGTGTTGCTCTCTACGATGCTGATGAAAATTGCTAGATGATCTAAACGTTTTTTTCACAACCCTCGCACAACATTTGTCAACGACTATTGGTTCCTTATGGGTCGTACCCCAAGGGTCATTTTCATGCTTGGTTCTGATTGGTCAACATCTGAATCGAAAAAGCACATTACTTAGTCTTTTAATTATTATCCACGGTTCAGTCCGTTTCCTTGGTAGTTTTAATTCTTCTCCTTTACCGACTTTCGGCAGACTAATGTGACCGCGAAGATTCGTATGGTGCTAAGGAATTCTTCTGGAACTGCATCCGTCTTGTGCAGTACGATAGGGGCGAGGGAATGTTGGCGTCGAGGGTACAACGTATGAGGATGAGGCGCGCTGTGGGCTGTAAGGTAAAAACGAAGGATAGGTGTGCCGTATTCCCTATGGTCCAAATATGCAATTCCAGAGAAATTAAGGCAATTGATGCAGGAATTCGAATTTATTGGACGAGACTCAAGGATGGCAGCAATACAACAATTTAACAGACAGACATGTTACCAACAAGTCGGATATGACCAGTATTGGCCTCTAGACTCAAGACTCTGGGTGAGTCGGACGACTGACCGAGGCTGGCCGCCGTATTCCAGACTGACGATCATACATGTTAACCTCCAGTGATGAAAAATAGGTAGATTTTGAACCGAAAAGCGGTAGCATTGCGCGCGGCCGTTTTCGCGTATATTTCAGAGCACAGATTTTTATATACTACATTATGTAGAAAGGGTTTTCAATTAGTAATTAACAATATCAACTAAAATATAAAAGATTTTTAAATTTAGTAATATCAACACATGCAATAAAAATGTTTGCATGCATTTACCATCATATTGATTACCAGTATTAATGCTATTTTAGGGAGAGGAAAAAAAATTTGAGTGCAGAAACTTAAACAATTGCCTTTGTTTAAAATAAAATAAGTTAAGTTGCCAAAATTTAACATATAAGAGAAGTAATGACTAGTAGGAAATCGTATATTCTTTTTCAATATAAAAACGATGTTTACATGCTTATCACAAATCATGCAGCTTTGCAAGTCATGTTTACTGTTATGGTCAAGTTAAAAGATATAATCAGTCATCGTTAAAGCCACGTGTGGAATTGCAAAGCTTCTTTTTCCTTGGCGAGGATAATATCGACATGTCTTGTAACTAATGTAATAACGGGAAGTGTGGCTTCTTTCATCGTTCAATGTAAAACACATGCTTGAAAACTTGTCATTCACCAGACTTATTAAAGAAGCGTTTGTGTGCCTCCGATTCAAAGTCACGCGCTAATTTCAAACCCGACGAGATTTTTTGACCACAATGGCTTCCAAAATGGCTATCTATCAAAACAAAGAACGTATTTTGAAGAAAAGCGGTAGATTTTTAAATAAAAGCGGTAGGCGGGAGAAAGAGCTAAAAAGCGGTAGACTTCCGCGTAAATCGGTAGAGTTAACATGTATGCTGACGATTGACAATTTGACATGACTAAATATAATAATCTGAACAATAAGTATAAATTGACAGGTTATGACATAAGTAAGCTGAGTGAAAGATTGACAGATATAAAAAAATTATTTATAATAAACTTAATGAGTCGTTGATGTCCTAGACATGAAAAGCAGATAATTGCACGATGTTGTTTTAAGAGATTAGCAGTCGTTGAGACATGACATTTTGTCTCTTTGAAATCACACATGGAGTCCGAAAAGTGTCAATCACTAATTTAATTAGTAACTTTGTACGAAATAAACTGTGAGAAAATATTACAAATAGAACTGAATTTAAAAAGTAAATTCCAAAATAAAGTTATAATTGAACAGTGAATTTTGAACGGTGATACTTCTTCGTACTAATTCCCCGACTTCATAATTTGTATCTCGTACATTCCGATCATAATAGTTTTTCTGTCTTTGAGATGCTTTGAGATGCTTCTTTTGTAATTTTCCTTGCATGTTCATGAATAATGGAAAGTTTTTCCTCTAAATCGCGCACATAAACTGCTTTGTATGCCTCATTAATTAGTAGTATAGCCTCTGTCCCAAAAACTAATCTATATTGCAAAATCCGTGTGGTTTCATGCGGAGTGGTGTAATACGCAAGAACAATGCCGTCCACAAAGCGGCAAAGTCTGTTTGGTTTGCATTATTGTACTTAGATAACATGTCCTTAAAAATGTTTTCCTTGGTCCGTATCGCTATATCCATCTTCTAAACAAAACGTTAGCTACCGTTTCAGCTTCAATGTTCATAAGTTGAAATATCTCGGCAAGTTTTGTAAAATAATCATTTACTACTAAAATGTAAGAATATCCATTTTCTGACCATTTTCTGACTTCAGGGAATGGTCCAGAAAAATCCAGTGCTATTCTTTAAATCAATGTTTCCCCAACTTAGGAAGGTTTTCATACGCGATCTCTTTTTTTCCTCTCCTTACACACATCATACGCAAATACATAGTCGTTAACAAATTGACGCATCCTAGACCAATACTTATCGGAATTGGCCTAACTTTTCCCAGTCTTTTTAATGGTCATATGACCTCCAACGCTAGAGACATGAAGGTGCCATAACAAAACTGGACGCAGTTATCTTGGTAGAAATATCTTAAGTTCTTCACTATTGTTTGAAATCCAGCGAATAGACAGAAGACCTTAATCAAAACACAATAAATCCCAACTCGAAAACCAAAATTTCCACTCAAAGTTTTTATCCAGACACATTAGACTGGTGGCTTTTCATTCGATTTCATCTAATGTTAATTAACACACATTCTAGAGTTATCTTTTTTTGTTTCACACGAGTATTTTCCTCGGTTTAAGGACTCGTCCGGCTGTTTCTGAATCTTCGCTATCATTGGTCTATTTGCCCGATTCTTCTTAAGAGGGGACATAACTGCACAATCTACTGGTTTTTCTGAATCCACGCTGTCGTTAAACAATACACCTTAATTAAACAAGTGATATTTTTTTGTTCAAAAACATGTGAATATTTCTGACTTTCGCATCCTTCACTCTTCCCACATTTACACTGTCTGCAGCTCAACGTGACAATTCATCTGCATTTCCATGTCGTTTTCCGGCTCTGTGATCAATCTTAGATATGTACTGTCCAAGTATCTGAAGGCACCGCACAATTTATCTATCCGCTTCTCGGAAACTATCGGACGTTCAGCTACCCTTTCGGTTAGATATAACCTACTGTTGCTTATATATTTTGGTGGGACGTTATACTCCGAACCTATCATGCCTGAATGTACGGATTGCTCTAGTTTTCCTTTAATTGTCTCTTAAATATAAAAAATCCCATGGGATAATGGTGGGATTTTTTTATCCCATCTAAAATCCCACCAATATCCCATGGGATAAAAAAATCGTTGTGGGATATAAACTCCCATGGGTTTTTTTTCTCCCATCATTGGTGTTGATGGGATAAATAATTCTCTATAAAGCTTTTATAGGATTTAAATTCCTATGAATCACCATTATGGGATATTTTATCCCAGAGGATAAAAAACCCTGTATATATCATCTTAATAGATTGCATATTCGTGGGTTAAGAATCCATCAAGCGAAGGCTAGATGTCAACCAAAGGCGACACAGCAGCAGCGCTCAGCTAGCTATCCCAGCTGTTGAGACGCAGGAGGTTCAAAGTCAGAAGACACACCACAGTACGGAGGACCTCTATGCAGCTGTACAGTCACAGGAAGAATATATGCCTTTATTGGAGGAGGTGACAAACTCACAAGAGACCCCGAAGAGAATGGACAGGAAGGAGAAAATCGAATGACCTGCCATGCATGATAGAACCAAGTGGAACCGATTTGATGATGATTTAGAAAACATCCTGATCTCAGCTCTTTATGGTAATGTACAGAGGAAGATCAGAGCTCTGCCGGAAATCGTATTTGGGCTAGGACGGAAATCGTATTTGGGCTAGGAATCGAACATTTTGGAGCAGAGGAATCAAAATCAAAGAGTAATGCGCCAGCTAAACTAAACAGAAGACAGAGTGAATTCGTTATACACTGATTTAGGGTGAGCAGCGCCTATGGTGTAATGTAATTACCGTAAATAGGTATAGTATATAATATGTAATGAAATAAAGTTTCCAAGAGATAGGTAACAATAAAGTCTAATTACAGGCCTCTGAATTTGTATCAATAAGCCGTTAAATGTATGGAAAGAAAGATATTAATACCCTATCTATTTATTAATACACGTATTTATATATAGATATGGTATATATCTATCTCTCTTTATATACATTTAACGGCTTACTGATACAAATTCAGAGGCCTGTGGTCTGATTAGATGGATTGAAAATGAAGAATCAAATAATAACTTTATTTATTGAGGATTACAATCTCCATTTTATAGCAAACATGTACCAATTGAATTTTGGGAAATCATTCCAATAAATTCTCACATGTCTAAAAAATAATTTCAGATGAAAACATTAAATATTTATACAGTTGTTGATCCAATCAATGACTATAAGACAAAGTTTAATGAAATGTGCGAATTAAGTTGACGAAACAATAGAAAATTATTTAGAATGAGAAATCATGAGAAAAAAATATATGTAATATATGGGAAAATATATTCTATGTACAAAAACATGGGATATATCCCATCTTCTTTATTATGTGGGATTTTTTGTCCTATATGGGAGAATTAATCCCATCTTTAAACAATGTTGGGATTTTTTCTCCCACGTGGGACAATTTATCCCACAGTACTTTTCTCCCACGGGATTTTAGATGGGATGAAAAATCCCACCATTCTGTCATGGGGTTTTGAAATTTGAGAGACAAATATAAGAAAACTAAAGCAAGGCGTACATTCAGGTTTGCATGATAGGTTCCAAGTAAAAAGTCCCACCAAAATATATAAACAAAAATTAGTTATGTCTAACCGAAATGGTAGCTTAAGGTCCGGACTGTGTCGTGTCCGGACTTAAGGTAAGGTTTGCGGCTTGCATTTTTAGCTCACCTGAGCTGAAAGCTCAAGTGAGCTTTTCTGATCACTTTTTGTCCGGCGTCAGTCTGTCCGTCTGTCTGTCTGTCTGTCTGTCCGTCCGTAAACTTTTTACATTTTCGACTTCTTCTCAAGAACCACTTGGCCAATTTCAACCAAACTTGGCACAAAGCATCCTTAGGTAAAGGGGATATAATTTTGTTAAAATGAAGGGCCACGCCCTCTTTCAAGGAGAGATAATAAAAAAATCATTGAAAATTTGTTGGTATTTTTCAAAAATCTTCTTCTCAAAAACCATTTGGCCAGAAAAGCTGAAACTTATGTGGAAGCATCCTCAGGTAGTGTTGATTCAAGTTTGTTCAAATCATGATCCCAAGGGGTAGGGTGGGGCCACAATGGGGGGTCGAATTTTTACATAGGAAAATATAGAGTAAATCTTTAAAAATCTTCTTCTCTGAAACTGATCAGCCAGGAAAGCTGAAACTTGTGTGGAAGCATCCTCAGGTAGTGTAGATTCAAGTTTGTTCAAATCATGATCCCCAGGGGTAGGGTGGGGCCATAATGGGGGGGTCAAATTTTTACATAGGAATATATAGAGTAAATCTTTAAAAATCTTCTTCTCTGAAACTGATCAGCCAGGAAAGCTGAAACTTGTGTGGAAGTATCCTCAGGTAGTGTAGATTCAAGTTTGTTCAAATCATGATCCCCATGGGTAGGGTGGGGCCACAATGGGGGTCAAATTTTTACATAGGAATATATAGAGTAAATCTTTAAAAATCTTCTCAGAAACCGATCGTGCAGAAAAGCTGTAACTTGTGTGGAAGCATCCTCAGGTAGTGTAGATTCAAGTTTGTTCAAATCATGATCCCCAGGGGTAGGGTGGGGCCAAAATGGAGGGTTAAATTTTACATATGAGCATATAGAGTAAATTTTTAAAAATCTTCTCTGAAACTGATCAGCCAGAAAAGCTGTAACTTGTGTGAAAGCATCCTCAGGTAGTGTAGATTCAAGTTTGCTAAATCATGATCCCTGGGGGTAGGGTGGGGCAACAATGGGGTGGGGGGGGGAGTTTTTATATAGGAATATATAAGGAAAAATCTTTAAAACTCTTCTTCTCAGAAACTGATTGGCCAGAAATGTTATTACTTGCATG
Source organism: Magallana ariakensis (assembly GCA_020458035.1). Lineage (NCBI taxonomy): Eukaryota > Metazoa > Mollusca > Bivalvia > Ostreida > Ostreidae > Magallana > Magallana ariakensis. Next base: position 35,948,928 of record CM035811.1, on the reverse strand, counting down.
GAAGCATCCTCAGGTAGTGTAGATTCACGTTTGTTCAAATCATGATCCACAGGGATAGGATGGGGCCACAATGGGTGGTCAAATTTTTACATAGGAATATAAAAAGAAAAATCTTTAAAAACCTTCTTCTCAGAAACCTATCGGCCAGAAAAGCTGTAACTTGTGTGAAAGCATCCTCGGTTAGGGTAGATTCAAGTTTGATAAAATTATGATCCTTACGGGTAGGGTGGGGCGTCAGTTAGAGGGGGGGGGGTTGAATTTTCACATTTGAATATATAGAGAAAAATATTTAAAAATCTTCTTCTCAAAAACCGATCATGCAGAAAAGCTGCAACTTGTGTGGAAGCATCCTCAGGTAGAGAAGATTAAAGTTTGTTCAAATCATGATCCTAGGGGGTAGGGTGGGGCCACAATTGGGGGGAGGGGTGACAAATTTTTACATAGGAATATATAGGGAAAAATCTTTAAAAATCATCTTCTAAACACAAATTGTCTAGAAAAGATAGTGTAGATTAAAATTTGTCAAAATCATATTCTTCAGGAGTAGTGTTGGGCTACATGGGGGGGGGGGGGGGGGGGAATTCCAATTTTACAAAGGAAAACATTTAAATTATTCACAAAAACTCAAATGTTATTATATATGGTTTTACTTATATGCAAACATTTTGACATATTGTTGATTCTTTAAAATTGTTTAGACTCTGGCCCATGGACAATTCTTGGACCTCACAAGGGGTTCAAAATTTGATGTAGGTTTGTAATCCATATATAAATAGTTGTTTAAGTCTGATCATCTTCTTGAGAACTGTAATGCCCAATATGTGATATGACTGTAAAACCACCCTGTTACAAAGGGGCTCAATGATAAACATAAGAATATGCAGGGGAATTTTTTTTTTTAATACAGAATCTTTTATACGACATTGTTCAAATATTTTGTAGTGTGTTGAATATAAATTAATCATTTTCACCCATTTGACGTGAAAGTTTTATCAATTACATGCATATTTTTCACCCTCTGTTTACCGTTTGTTATTTAAAAAATAGATAAACCCGATGTTTCATTGGACGGATATGACGAAGGAAAAGATGGTGACCTGTGTTTTACCATGAAAATAAAATCAGCTCTAGTTCCACATTTAGTGCAATGGAAAATAAAAGAGAACAATTCGAAAACTTTTAAACCACTTGATGTTAATGCCGTGAACTACAAAGGAACATCACATTCTTTTCCCAACCCTGTGTTGGTTATAAAGCATAAACCAATACTAGAAACCTGCAGCTTTGAACTAGAGGTACAAAACCGTATAGGAATGAACACGGGTAAGGATGAAACATAAAAATAAAGATTTTATTTAAGGAATAAGGAATCATTCTTTGAGTATTATGAGGTGATAATTTCGGTCGGGGCGTGGTCAAATCCAATAAAGCCCGAACATTATTTTAAAACCATTTTAAAACATGGTATGACCAGCAATCATTGTAGAAAACTGTATTTTTTATGCAGACCTAAATTGAACAATGCACTATTTTTTGAATAGTGTTGTTAAGGTAGTACAAAACAGTATCCGAAAAACAAACACTTCGGAAATCCTCGCGCAAGTCAAATGTTTACGAGAAACAAATAAATGACGTACGTCATGTTCTAAACGTCTTATTATGACGTCACGCCGTGCAATAACTGTTCAAATAATACTTTGTAACAAAGTGGGGGAGGGAGGTTTAAACCTCTTTTTAAAAATATCTAGTGGTGGAATTGTTTTGGTATTTACATAATATTATCTACATATTCCAACAATTTATATGATAGTTTTTCGTGGAATTTGAATGATAGGAATTTAAATAAAAATGGTATTTAGTATGGCGAATAGCTCCAAAATAGGACCTTCTTGCATATACTTAGGACTGATTTTATTGGTACAAAAAATTATCAAAGTCAATGATTATTATTTTTTAACGTTTAACGTGTCTTAGTCTCTTTGTTAATAGACATTTGCAAAAAAAATAGTTTGACATTTTGTTTCTTTTAAATCATGTAATCTGATGAGACTAGCCCTTTTCTAACAGGGTGTCGGAATCCATAGTTGTGACCTAGATTACTAGAAAACTTATGGTGGAATTTTTTTAAAACTTTGTATGTGTATACAGTTTGATATGATTAGCATTTGGTGCAATTTAAAAAAAAATGAATGATGGGAAAATTTTTCGCTATCTGTTTTGTACTACCTTAAATTCCCATTTCTGCAAAAACAGTTAACAGCATGTTTAAGGAAAAAAAATGAACATAAAAAAAATGTGTGAAAAATGTTGTTAACATGATGTTAGATGTTAACATGGTTAATTAAAGATTTAAAAAAAATGGGTTCTCCTTAAAAATGTTCTCTAATAATCAAGTTATACTCACACATTATTTCCGAGAAAAGAAGAATAAACAGCTAAGGTTAAAAAAAACCCAAACTGTACCTGTCATTTCTATCCATAAACCATACCACATTACTTTGTTGTTTGTACATGTGTAGTTGTATATTTGCATTATCAAAGTTATGTCAAAGGGAGATTAATAGACAATCATGCGTTCATGGTTAAAATGAGAAAAAAATGCTTCTTCTTACTTTCGCTTTCCCTGTTGTAATCAAAAGTTGATGCATGTTGAATATTATAATTCACCACGTGTGATATCTCACCTCAGGTAACTTTGTGAATACAAAATTCTAAAACGAGACGTGGTAGCATGTTATGTGGTAACTATGACAATGTGTTCGAACACCTTAAGTTGTCATGCATTGAGTTAAAGTCTTCTGTACTTGCATGGGCGTGGTCTAATTGTTGAAACCATAGTTAATATTATACATGTACCATTTAGAATAGAGAGGGTAATGGTGAAAATGTAATCAAATATTTTTTTATACATGGCACTTTATTCATGCTAGTCTAATTTTAGTACCATTCTGATAATGTCAGCTCCACCTCTCATGTATATTAATATCAATCTTATATTTGATCAAGGGCAGATAAGCGAAAATTCTCCTTTTTTCGACAGTTGTAAGGCGAAAAACATGGAATGAGCTTATTGTATCACAGTCTAAAATCTTAATTCATGGTGGAAATTGACAAGACTCTTTAAAAAAAATTAACAAAAGTGATATAAGGTTAAGAGAAAAATTAACGGAAGCGACCGAAAAGGGCCAACACCCGGCGCTAAGTGCAGTCATCCTTTTTGTAAACACGCTAATGTGCATTTCTCAATTTGTGTGCACACATTGTTGCAGTTACGAGACTATATCTTTCAAAAAATAATGACGCAATGCTTAATTAAATCCTTTTTACATACAACACTTTTTTAATCTTTTATTTATAAGAGCAAACAAAGTTTACAAAAACTTCAATAAGTAGCGTACAGATATATTGTATAATTCCTTAATTTCTTTTCAGTTAATGCTGCATATTGATGTGCATGCTTTCATTGAGAGGACGTTTAAAAGTTTCTAACTGGTTATCTTAAAAACATGTACATTAATACATGTTTATAAATATTTATATATGCATAAAAATGATATGTTTAATTTTGGTAAATAATTCCTGATTATTTATATTGGAATAAGGATACATGTATGTCGATGATCTAAAGAGACAGACAATACTTAAATGAAAAACTAACCTGAACCCTCAGAACACATGACAAATGCATTGCATTTCCTTGGTGTCCTAAACTAAACATTTCTAACCTGCTGGGCATGATGAGGTGTATAAACTCCCAAGAATAATAGAACTTCCCTTTAACAGATATTGGCAGGTTTAATAGAATTGTAGAAAAATATAACTGGCCCGGTTCATATAATTAAATTATCTACTTATGTAAAGTGTCACAGTTTATATAGACACCGAACGTAATACATGTACTTATAAATTTGTATTTATAAGTATTAATTTGATAATTCCTCCATATATTTTTATTTATTAAATTAGTTGTGTGGATTAACTTTACTCAATTTGTATTATATATATATATATATATATATATATATATATATATATATATATATATATATATATATATATATATATATATATATATATATATGCTGAATTCTCAAATCTTTAGAGAAGATCTATAGATAAGATCAAGTGTAAAATTATCCGACAAGAAGCATGCACATTCAAATTTTTAACTCTGAAGTAAATCATGGAAATAGTAAGTAGTTGTACATGTATGTAGTACATTTCTTTTAAGCTTAATGTCTTAAGTGAGCATGTCTGTAAAGAATATTTTTTTAACCGTTGTGGAATTATATAAATTAGTATTAATTATTAAAAAATATATTAACGTACTATGACTTTTCATATCCTCATCTAGTAATGAATATTTCTGTTTGTTATATGTACACTGCAGTCTATAATTGTCCCTCTGCTCTTTAGCTAGCTGAATATGTTCATTGTATGACTGAAGGAAACTGGTTTTTCTTCCTGTGACAAACCCACTCTGAAAGTAGATTTGCAAACTCTTGCCATTTCTGACAGAGATCTGTGCATGGTTTTGAAATAACTATGTGGGGACAAAGGTTGTTCCATATTCTTAGGAACGATCGTAAACTTATTGTTTTGAGATTCAGTTCCTCTCCCACTTTTGAATATATTTTGAAAATGTCTTACTTTGTTTTGTCTGAAGGTAAAAGAAAAACTCGCGAGTCTCTATGGTTTGGAAAACGTCCAGGAAAAGGTAGTGCATTGTCTTTAGCATAATGAAACAAAATATTTTAATGCGTTCTCTCTGTCTGTGTAGGTCAAAATATGCAATGGAGGTTTACCAGCTCTACCATGAACAAGTGGAATCAAACCCCAAACATCTAACGATTTTGTTCTTGCTAACATTTTTTTTCTTTTCAATGCCATGTAAAACGCAGAAACGTTTCCTACATACACGTTTTCCCTCATCTTCGCTAGCCAAGGGTTTTCGGTCCACTCTGCTCCACATAAACCCTTGGCGGATTTCATTACGAAAAATCGGTGATGCGGTGGCGCTATCTAGCGAGCAACTTGAGTTGCGCCCCTTGTATATTTACATTTTAATCGAATGAAACAACGCGTAATACACACGCTACGGCATAAATACAACTTAAAAACATGTTGACTAGCAAGAATAGGAACATAATTAACAATGCTATTCAATGGGAATGAAGATATAACCTAGAGAAAGCAAGGAATGTTTTATTTATAGGTCTAGTGTTTGTAGAGACCTGTACCGGGAGTGAAAAAGTCACTATATAGAAATGCATTCAAGCCATCAAACCAGGTATCGTTGTCGTAATTATTGTGGACAAAAGAAATAAATAAAATACAGCTCATTGAACAATTAAAACTCTAACCATAAGCAGGGACGTACATGTATATACTAACGGGAAAGGCAACTTCTTCATTCGCCATGTTTACTTCCCATACTACGATCGCACGAGCCACGGCAAGTTTGTAAATCTCTGTTAAATCCAGTAAAATAAATCGTTTTTTAAAGTGATCTGGTTAGACCATCCTTGTAGAGATATTGTACTCGAGCACTTGTGCCTAACTTGTGAAAAGCACCGAATGATTTACCAAAGATCACACGTGTGTTTCTTTTAAAAGTTTATTTATTAGCGAATGTTTACAACGCTGCGATTGGATCAGCTACTCGCAGCTGCAGCCAATCATAAACGGAGCTAGACACCGAATTTTCGTAATGAAATCCGCCAAGGGTTTATGGGGAGCAGAGTGGACCGAAAACCCTTGGCTAGCGAAGATGGTTTTCCCTTGAAATAAAAATTCCTGAACTGGTCTTTCTCTTTATTTAATCTTCTATGAGCAAATAGTTGACACTTAGTTACGATGTCGTGTTCTACCCGAGACAATTCTTTGCATGATTATGGATATTCGATCATTTCATCTTAATCAACAATCACACTACAGGGTTTACCTTAGAATTCAGTACAACTACATGTCTCATTCCTAAATTGAACCTGCTTGATATACTCATATTTATCTTCATCTTAGGGGTCATCATTAACGACTGTTTCGTAATCACTTGCTGAGGAATTAGTGTCAGAATCATAGTTTAAAGTACTTTCACTTTCATATTCGACTTATGTAATGCTTCTTCCAAAATACAGAGTCAACTAATTTAAGTTCATATACAAGCTCTTCATCCTGATAATCCGTCAATTTAGACAGAACATAACTTGCCTGACTGTCCTGACTCATGATTATGTCACCAAAAGTCTTGCGCTCCTCTTCATCGCATGTCATAACGGCATGTCGAACTCGAATGTTTATATAACCGCTTATTATAAATTTTAGACGAAAAGTGAGAGAAAAATAATTGATATTGTGTAAATTAATCGCACTTACAAAAAGCACGCAGCACTGTTAAGGTTGCATATGCTTAAATAACTAAGAAATATGTCATTAAAAACGAACTACAAATGTGATGGTCGTATTAATCAAAACTCGCAAACAACTTTTTCCAATATACTATTATTTTAACTCTAGTGACCCATGCGTTACGACACACATGTGCATTTAGGGTCATCACGTGTCTATCACGTGACATCGATATTTATAAACATTTTACTAGGTCACAAATATTTTTCAATATCGCAAGGGCATACCCCCGTTGCATTTTTATTTGTTTTGCATGTATAATTTAAATGTGATCTCCTTCACCTAAAAATCACTGCGGCTTTATTGGAATCGAGTTAATTACAACGCCATATCCAAAAATACACTCGACAATCCATCATTTACTGGGGTATCACGTCATTTTTCATCAACGAATGAAACAAATCCGGAAAATAAAACAAAGCAGCAGCATTTTTCAGTTACCTCAAAACATTCTTGATCACTGTGTAAAATATCAAAAGTATCCATGCAGGTTATGCCCTTGCGAAAGTGCGTTGAAGATGATATACATGTATTTTCCTTAACTCAACCCCCTTTTCAAACGCAATGCCGATCTAGATGTCGGCTAAGGGAAATAACTCTGTAGATATAGTGTTGCGGGAAATTTGAATTACATTACAAGCATTTTGCGATATTTGCCCTTGGTTGTATTGCTGGAGGCAAAATTGTAACTTAAGTATAAATAAATATCATACATTTATATAATTTCAAGTGACAGCGTGGGTCAGTAATTCATCAACAGAAAAAAAACATGAGAGATAACTACGACATGCATTACCTCTTTATATAATAAAACAATGCATAAACTTACACACGTATTTAGTTTTCCATGCGCGGATCCAGAAAATTTTTCCAGGGGGGGGGGGGGGGTGTCCGACGGTTATATGAGTTTGCCCTGGGGGGGGGGGGGTCCAAGGCATAATTTTGGTAATTTTGTAATGTAATTTAAAGAAATTTGAATATTGCACCCCCCCCCCCCCCAGATCCGTGCATGTATTCAACGACAATCGACAAGGCATGCATTTTTTCATTTGATTTATTTTTTACCTGCTTTGCCTTCATCAATAAATGGTGAATGAAATATATTCTAAACACATTCTTCCTCAACATTGCTGTTTATTTTTCAGAACGTATTCCTCAACATTGCTGTTTATTTTTCAGAAAGTACAAGCAGAAAACTCTGACCCCCACCCCCTTCCTAATGAACAAATACTCAAACAACAATACATGAACAATGCAAATTCCTAGATTTTGAGTGTTGATCACAACAACAAATATATAGATTTTCAAACATTTATTATTCATTTTTCAAGGGAAATATTGAAGAAATAACTCATAGTTAAGAAACTGTTAACAAATAAATCATGTTTAAAGTAAATAATATTTGCATATTAATATTAATTTGACTGTTTAAGTTTTAAATATCATTGAAATTAATTTAAAAAAAAAACAAGAGTTGCAAAATCCTCAGCTCGGATTCAGCATATAATTATTAAGAGTAGGTTTGTACATTTATAATAAATACATATAATCACGTTAATATCTCTGTTTGGAGGTTATAAATGCACATAATTGCTTTTCTCGTACACAATCATGCCGATGGTCTCCACATAGGAAAAGCTGGGTAACAGGCAGATGAGGAACATAGGGAGGTAGAACCAGCCAATTCACCAAATGAAAGCAGATGGTCTCACGCATAAGCCTACAAAGTTTAACGAAACTTCAAGCACACTCATTATATATTTTTTAGCACTTGCACTTCACACCAGTATAAACTAAACAATGTCAAATGATGAAAAATGAATTTTCACCCTGGGAAATCTTTTTTGATAAAAGACAACCATATGAGCAAAGTATTAGCCTCTGATGTTTATTCAAAGTTCTTGTAAACAATAGTGAACACAAAAGATACCATAATAGACACACAATTACATAGAAGAATAATTAGAAATGCCACTTGGGCATTTACATATAATGTATTTTATGTTCTTTCCTCCTACATTTTGATTTCTTTATATAAATATATATTATTATTAACATTCGGATTTTTCTTGCGGCAATTAACAAATGTTCTAAATAGGCTGCAGAAAATCAAGAGTCAACTTAATACTCCAAGATGACTTAGGTATAAATGTTTACAATAGCAATCCCCCCCCCCCCAAAAAAAAAAATCTTGATCATCAAGGGATAATGCTAAGCAATCAATGTTTGTGATATAGTGTATACTCTCACAGCAAGTTTAATTACATCTCAGGCAGAAAGAAAACACACAAATACATGCAGGGTAGTCTCCACCCAAAGAATATATATGTAAGGCATTGTATTTTAAAATCTTACCAAAAACATGTTAAACGCATTTGGATGAATTCAACTTAGGTGCTGAAGCAGTTGATTGTAAGGAGTCACTCGACCATACAACACATATGGAATCAAACACCATGACACGGGTACATCGCCCCTTTCACCTCTTCTACAAAACACAAGTAGTATAGGAGTCTACAAATAAAGTACATGTATAAGCTACGGTGTAATTGAAATCATCAAATTACCAGTTATTTAGACTTGAACTCAAATTTTCTGCAGCGACAAAAGTAATAGTTGATCAGTATGCAGTCTTTGAGGCTGGCGATCAGTTAATAAAGGTGTGAAAGACAAAAAATAGCACCTCATATTTTGAAACCTCAAAGCTATCACTCTTTTTATATCTAGGTTATGTATTCCAATTCAAACAAATAAAGTCATAATTGTACAGTGCACTACATAAAAGCTTTGAATCGGCATAGCCGCGTTAACTCCAGATAAGTTTCAACAAAATGTTTTGACTGACCCTTGTCATTGAAAGCAAGGTGTAATTGCATGATGCAAGTTGAATGAAGGTGATGACAATTTAGTTGTAGCTATTAACAATGTAATGCTACTTAACAAGGATAATTGTATTGCTTTCAAAAATGTTTTAATTATCTGCAAGGACAGTCAACGTGCCTGACAAATAATTTCATTTAAAAATTGTTCTGATAAATTAAACATGTTAAAAAAACCCTGATCATGTTAATAGTTAATACAGGTCAGCAAAACAGTACAAAATTAGAGATAATAATTCTCACAGCAATTAACCTATACAAATTTTATCATCTTTTTTATTCTAGACCATAATTTTACATATACTGGTAATATAACTAATTGTGACACACTGTTATATTAAAATTAATTCTAAATAAATATAAGGTTATTTAATTTCAATGTAAACAAGCTGAGCAGTGACATTTTTATTTGAAGCCACATGGATACTTTAGAGCAATTTGTCAGAGTAAAAATGATTTCTTTTAATTAATTGGTACACATGCAAAAAACAAAATATTGATCATGTGTTGATGTCATGTAATTGTTTACATATATAATATATACCAGTCCAGTGACATTTTTATTTGAAGCCACATGGATACTTTAGAGCAATTTGTCAGAGTAAAAATGATTTCTTTTAATTAATTGGTACACACGCAAAAAACAAAATATTGATCATGTGTTGATGTCATGTAATTGTTTACATATATAATATACCAGTCCATACCAACACATTCTAACACATTTGCACTACTTATCATATACATTGATACATGTATGATGTCGCTGATTAAATAATCAATGTGGAAGGTTGTGTATTCATGTAAAAACTAATGTCTGATGGGGAAAAGCTGATAAATCGCCATCGCCATTTTTTTTTGTCCAAGACGTTTTCAACAAGAGGGATTTAAATACTCTTAAAATATTCTTTAAAATAATAAATCAAATGAAAATAAAGTACTGATATATTATCTTTTGTGTAACAAAATGATATGTTAGTGCGTTTGTTAAGTAATAAGACTTCATAATTATTTACAACATGTGGTCGTAGGAAAACACATCTCGCTCCGTACACCACTTTGTGATTACAGCACACACTACTGCGTTTACATCCCTTATCATACTGTTTGCGTTAGTTTATGGAATGATTTGTCCAATACTTACCATATCTCCTGCATACTTCGACATCCACACGCATAGTATCAATCCACAACATCTCGGCGCACATGTTTACATCTATGCCTGCCATTTTGCTAACAGCTAAAAATAGTCGATGCGTCACGGATCGATACAAGCGTCGAAAGGAAGCGGATCGGAACCAAACGACAATTAATGTTTTCATTGAAAATAAATAAATAATGATCATTATTACATAGTGAGGGGTTTGATATTTGATTAGACTCTCTTTAACAAGAAATCAAATCCAAAAAGTAATCAATTACCATTAATAGATGTTATTTAGGTTAAATAACATATCTAATGAATATTCATGAGTTCAAAGTTTATCAAAATAAGCCCCGCCTCCAAATTCCAGCCTTAACTGTGCTGCGCACTTTGAAGAATTTTTATAAAGTATCGGATTAAAAATTGACCAAAAAATGATGCCTGGTAAGGAACATATTCTATATACTCATTTAATAGTTATGGGTATGTAGTTTCTGCTCAGCTATGTTAAGGGCGTCTATAAAATAATAGCGGTATTTATCACATAAAATATTAGCCATTGAATAATCTTGATATTATATTCCAAAAAATTGTTACACAAAGTAATTATTTATCAATATACATATTAGATAGTTCGCTATCGCATGAGCAATTTTTGAGTCTCTTGGGAATACCCTGTCACGTGATACTGCTAAAAATAGATGAACAAGGAATAATACGAAAAAATGCATAGTGCAAGGGCTTAACATTAACAAATATAATTATTTCTGTTTCTAACTTGTAAAATGAACATCTAAAATTTCGAAAAGTGCTGGGAGCTTGAAATATTCAAGTAAGAACAATTATTAAATTCAATATAAACAGTGGATGAACAGAAATTTGCAGGGAGTTACCACAATTAATGCTTATTTATGTGAAATGCGTAGCGATTTCATGTAGCTCCCAGCACTTTTTGATATAATTGGGATATAATGGTAACACATGTAAAATTTCAATATATTTGATAAAGTGTATGCCCTTGCACTACTGCATTTTATCTGACCCATTTCACTTTCGGCGTCATTTGCGTGAAATTCAAACGCAACACTGACTAAGATCATGATTTTAATTTTCGTTCATAAAATAATTACACGCTGTGAATTTCATTAAAATAATGTTAGAATTTTGTCTTGTTCACACCAGTCATCATTACCAAATTGTTGAAATTGGAAAAATTAATTCATCTGTTGCCCTCACCAATAACTATTGATATACGAGGGTGGTGGGGGGGTGGTTTAAGTGTAAGTTTGTAATTTACACATTTATGTTTTATAATGCTTTATGTTACTCTGCTGCTAATTAAATAAGAAATACCTATAATATATGACCAGGGTTACTTGTAATTATAGTTAATATTTTTTGTAATAATTAAGGAAAGCAACAAAAATCAATCTTTATCTATAATTTATTATAATAATCAACTTGACAAATACAATGTACTATATAGAGATTGCTTTTCGATCTGTAACAAACTGTTCAACGAAACTAGTGTTTTCTGATTTTCAGTATTATTCAGTCATGATTTGGAATCTATGTCAAATGACCATATTCTTTCACACTACATTTACTTCTCCTCTTGTCTTTTTGATGTACATTGTAAGAAGGCAGTGCAGTTGATAAGAAAACCAATGCCTGAAATTATGAATATTTACCAATTTCAAATTTAATTTCAATAGATATCAATGAAAGATATTATGATAGGTTACAATATAGTAATATGATTTTAAAAAACACAGACCAAATATACATGAAGTTAGTGGGTAAAAGAAATATTTATAGAGTACCTACTTTTTTATCAAAACCCCAACAAAGTGTCTCCAGTGGACCATTTACTGCTTTAATAACCCTGAAATTGAATAATGTGTTATAATTAGTAAACTATTGTGCTAAAGATAATATGAAAATGGAAAATTACTTACCATTGTGCATACTAATGGCAGTTTTAATTTCATTAATATTCTAACAGGCATAATCAAATGTTTATTTTTTAAAATGTGTGGAAAATCATTTCAACACTGTAATTTTGTTTATTCAAACATGTAATCTTCCTGATAAAAAAGGCTAAATGAAATAACACATTTCGATTTACATAAACAACAATACAATCTTGTCTATATTCAATCCAGATTCTCACAGTAATCTTTGTAGTGCTAATACAGTGTTTGGACTTTCCATTGTTTACATTTTCTTTGAACACGGAGGAAATGCGAGCTAATGTTATTGCTATATAAGAGACCAGTAAAAAGCTACAATGAGCCTCAATACCCTTAATGATCAAAATTAGCGAATCGCGGAACATTTCTTTTGCCTGATTGAGTCACCAAACTGATGTATAAACACAATATTACATGAAAAACAAATGTAAACAAGTAAACAAAATCGAAGCAGAGGAATTTCCCTTCGTTTCTGCTTCATCCTACAGTATTAGACAATATAAAACAATATCTAGAGAAAGTACAGATAAATCCTACCTTGTTCAGTTGAATCCTGTACCGATTTCCGTCTAGTCTGGTTGTAAATGAGTTAAATTCTCAGATATATCACTGAAGTCCACATGTTTATTCTGATCACAGCTGCAAGCGCCGATGTGACGTAGTCAACCGCGACACGTCATCAGACGACTTAGGAATTTTAATAATTTCGCAAGATATAAAGAATAGTTGAAATTTTTATTTCAGTACATCTTTCTTGATACAATCAATCCCAATAATTAATCATATTTATTTTGGTAGATGTTTGTTAATTACCGAAATACAATATCTCGCAAAATCTCATGAATAAGGGGCGGGGCATATGCAAATTTTCCTAAATAACACGTGCTAGAATTCTGATACCTACCTAAACATAGCTGAGTGAAAATATATTTTTACCCGCCAAATCACTATGGAGAACTATGGAAAAATACTATTTTTCTTTGACGAAGACGTGTAAATTTGATTAATATTGAAAAAATAAAAATTGCCAACATATTTTAATAATGATAAAGTTGTGAATATAAATTTTACAATTTTTCATATCCTTTATTTTTGAGAATTATTTTTTACAATGACCTTGACGACGTCACGCGATTTTAACCCCTTTGTCGGCATTCACAATCATAATCTAACGCATGTTCTCGTTACTCGGTATTTTTTTCTATTCCTTAACGATTGAGAACTTGTAAATCTGAAATTATTGATTTTTTTTCATTCAGGAATATGTCTGCATGAAAAAAATTGTTACTATTACAATGAAGTCTTGAATTGCAGGTCACATCAGGCATGTAAAGCGTTAATAGCAAAGCGTGCGAAGAACCGTGTAAAACGTCTCATCAGAATTCATTCCGTAATGAATTTATAACTTTTAGAAAAAAATACACATCATATTGTCTTTCATCAAAACTGTTTTCTTTTTCAACAAACCAAAAAATAAGTCAATTTTCAACGGAGACTGCCTACAAAGCCTGTCTATGATGTTTCCGTACCGGTACAATAGTGAAAACACTATACATCAACATGTTTCATACAGTTAACAAAATATTATTTTGCAGAAAAAAATCCGAATCAACTATAAGTGACACTGTGATGTTGTAATAAGCATCCGTTTTTTTTAACACGATTAGAATGTGTATAATTGACACATTACCTCCGAGGTTCGGACATCGGCTAACTGGCTGAACACGTCAATCAAACTTTTAGCCTTTGATTTTATTGGATGGTAACGCGCCCCTTTGTGTCAACATTAAATTGAAACGAATTGACTTTAAAGCAGTCGGAATCAGTATTTAATAATACAATTTGTATGACAGGATATATATATATATATATATATATATATATATATATATATATATATATATATATAAACTGTTCACATTTTATAAAATGCAAGGGCAAAAACTTGATCGGAATACCGATAAAAAAAATACAATAAATGATTATACACGTCATTATTTGACACTTATGAACTCGATTAACGAAAACTAACAAGTAGACGTTTAAACAAAATTATTACAATACAAGCAATTTAACTAGGAAGTCTGTATGCATGATATTTATTAAGGAATAAGGAATCATTCTTTTAGTATTATGAGGTGATAATTTCGGTCGGGGCGTGGTCAAATCCAATAAAGCCCGAAGGGCTTTAAGATAGATTTGACAAGGCTCGAACCGAAATTATCACCTCATAAAATTCAAAGAATGATTTCTTATTACCTATATTTATATTATTTCCAATTTCTACAGTTTAAAAAAAACATTTTAAATCACTATTTTTTACATGTAGCACATGTTTGTTTTACTACGCAGCGCAGCCAATACCATGTTTCGGTCATGATATAAGACACGCCCATTTTGTGTCGCTGAGGTTTTTATGAAATTATTGGGTTATAGGCTTCAAAATTAAATTGATTCGTAATGTTATCAGATACAAAGACAGTTGTAAATATTTAACAAAAGTTGTTGGTAAATACGTCGTTATACAAATGTTGGGTCCTAAATATTATGTATGTTTAATTTTTGATGCACAGTAATGAAATTAGATATACAAAAATTTAACAAAATAGATAGGGTCATACAATAACCGGAATACCCAAAAATCAAGGTCTGCATAGTCACAATCTACAAAATCAATTATTAAAAGAACCTATTTTTCGACGGAATACGTGACACACGCACAACAAACTTTACTATTACTCTTTTATTTTATTTTTGAATTAAATTTACAAATTATATTGTTAAAAAAAATAAAGTTATTATTAGAAAGCTAAATAAAGTCAATGCAGAATAAATTATGCAATTATCGATTAAGTTTATGTATTAATTTATTTATGAAATATTGTTCTTTTGCAAGTCGCAGCTGATCACTATCCTCGTGTACTTTGTCAAATTGAAATATTTCAAACCGGCCTCTCCCGCACGCATCAACATGTTTAATTTACTACACGAAGAGTTCCGAACAGAAAGATCCTTTTTCTGCTGCTTATGTAGCCTCACCCGGTCGGCTAATTAGGTCCCTGCTTTCCCAATGTAATTTTCTCCGCATCCATTGCAGGTATTGCAATAAATGTTATTTTTTGATAAGCAGTTTATATTGGAGTTGACTTTGAGAACCGTACCGTTTTGGAATGACATTGTTTGTCCCGTTTGAATATAGGCGCAAGTCCCACATCGAGAATCCTCATATCTTGAAACCCGAAATATTTCTTTCGTTGAAGTAAATTTTGCTCTTGTAAGAAGTATTTCAATTTAAGGGGGTTGTCTTTTGCAATAGATAAGATTATTCTCCTTTAAAATATTCTTTAAGGTTTTGGACTGATGTAGAACCGGTAAAAAATACCTCGTAGTATTTAAAATATAACGAGTTCTAGGATTGCTGGTTACAACAAATGAGATCTCTGTGCAACTGTTTTCGGGTGTTTTCTCCCTGTTGACTTTTCGTTGTTCTGAAATTGGTATTTGTTTTGCATTTCGTATGTCTTCAGGACCGTTGGGGTATTTTGTGTCTACAAAGAAATGTTTTTAGTTCCTCTAGTCTTTTGTTTATTCTTTCTTCGCCTGAAACTATCATGCAAATCCTTTTGGCCATATTAAGGACAGCGGACCCAATTAATTTCTACATAGATTTTTTATTCAAATTCAAACATAATGTTAATCAGTTAATGGTGAGTGAAAATCAATAAAAAAAATGCATGATCATCGACTTCCTTATTTTACTGGGGACGTTTCAAAATTTGGGTACGAAATTCCTCAGATATAATAGATAGTAATGGGAATTTTCTGGGGTGTGGTATAAAAACTGATAAATTCTGCAATAGATTTTTTACTCTAATTAAATTGTAATATTAAGAAGTCAATTAGCTTACCGATGAACTGCCAAAAATGAAGGTCATCGACCTAAATTTGTTGAGGGGTTGTATCAAAGCTCATTACATGGTTCATTTTTTTCGCAGAAATATCATTGAAAAAAGGACATAATTAATTATTTCCTGAAGTTACATTAACTGCTATATAAATAAATATTGTAAGGTTAAGGTATAAATTCACTATCTACCAGATTATAAGACTATAAACTGCCTTTGTGCATCTTATGATTTATAAACCGTAGAAATATAACGGACTTGTCGCAAACAGAGGAAATTCGGACTAATTCTTTTTTCTTAATTTTTCTTCATCTAGAAATATTTTGGTATCACAAATTATGTTTAGTAGAATGAACATTTTATTATTTTCCCTTATTCTGATATAAGTAATTACGACAGTCATATTCATAGCATATGCGCGGAATCTGCGCAGAGGTGCGAAATCTTGAATTGGGTCCGTCGTCCTTAAATGGAATGTTGCGTTTCGTATTTGCAGGATGACAGGAATTACATGTAAAACGAATATACTGGTGACTGTCTGTTCTTGTAAAATAAATCGGTAGAAATATTAGTATTTTCCTTGATTATTTATACGTTCAAGAAAGGGAGCTCTTTCTCATTTGTTTCGATTGAGAAATGACTGTTTTCATGAAGATCATTTAGTAACTTGTGAAATTTTAATAATTCGTCGCCTGATCTGTTTGAAAAAATGGAGCAGTCGTCCAGGTAACGCTTTCATTTATTTTTTTATGTAATTTGCAAATTCATCTCCAAATACTTCATGTGTTTTACCATACATTTTGTCCTTAAGAAAGTCTAATTCTAAAGTTGCATAAGTTGGTGCAACTTTCGTGCCTATTGCAGTTCCTGTGATTTGTAAGTAGTGTTGAACGTCAAAAAAGAAAAAAATGTTTTCAAGAACGAGTTGTAATCCTTCCAATATAAACTCTTTTGGAAATCTTTGGTCAATTTGGTGCCCTTGCTTGTCCATCAAGAAGGAAATTGATTCTAGCCCTAAGTTGTGCGGAATGTTTGTATAGAGGTTGGTGACATCAAAGCTTACTAAAATTGTGTTGTTTTCCACGTTTTTTGGTATATGATTTAGAAAGTCCATATCGTCGCGGATAAAACTGGGTAATGTATTACACAGTGGCTTTAGTTACTTAGTCTTTGTGTAGGACAAGAGAGACCGGCAACTATTGGTCTGAGTATTTAGGTTGTGGTACTTTGATATAACTCGAATTTATTTCTTCAATCCCGACTTTCAGTCCTTTGACTTATGAATTTTCGGTAGTTCATAAAAATTACTATTCTTTATTTCAAAGTTCAGCAGATAAGCTACTTCTTTTTCCGTCAACTGATTTTCCAAATCTTTTAGTGAATCGTTCAATTTTGTTCATGCTGTTACTGTCTTCACACTCTTCAATTTCTTTTTAGAAATGACAAACAGTGAGTTGTTCGAGGATCTACATTTTGTAGTGGTTTTTTATTTAGTATCACAATGGTTCCTCCTTTATCAGCTTGTTTAATTATAATGGAATCGATCTCTATAAGACTTTGAATGGCTTTACGTTCTTGACTGTAAATATTGTTTTTATCTGAACGTTGTTTTCATTAGTATATGCTGCAGTTTTTAGACATTCTGTGTTTATCCATATTTGGATTAGGCTTAAACTTACTTCTACTTTTCACTAGAGATGCATCCGTGCTATCAGAGTCCTGAAAATTCCTCAATCTTAGGTTTCGGCGAAATTCTTCAGTGTCTTTGGTAAGACATGTGGTATTTCTTTGTGGTGTGGGCGTAAACTTACGTCCCTTTTCTAGAAGTTTAATTTCAAATTCATTTAGATTCCTTGACGAAACAATTATGATATGGGTACTTCACTTTGACTCAATGCCACCTGAGGTTGTGTGTTTTGTGACGACCTTTGTGATAACGTTTGCAAACAAACATAATCATTGTGAAACGATATCACATATCACCTGAAAAAAATACAAAACTTGCCATACAGTTGTAATTCTCGTTTAATGTTTTGATTATTGATATTAAGAGTTACATTCATATCCCATTCGTTGATTATTACTAGGTGAAATTAACCAAGACACTATAAAAAAAGATCAAGAAACTGCTGGTAAGAAATACGTTACATTCTATATTGACATGCTATTTGCTGTTTGTGTTCTTCTTGTTGTTGTTTTGTGTTTGTTTTTTTAAATTGACATTTTGTGGGGTTTTTTTTTGGCACTCATGGTTTTATCGTATATAAATTGTTTTATATAGGGACGTTTTACGCTAATGCTGGATCTGATATTCCGTTTGGCAAATTGTTCGTTGAACTTGCTCAGAAATTCCCTCCGGATAAAATTCAAGTATTGAAATATCTCATTGAATGTAAGTTTTTTTTCTTTTTAAAAGATTAATGAAACAAAAGATTAAAATATTAAAAGGAAAAGGGTATTTTACTATCTGTTTCTTTTTTTATTGTAGTTTCTTGCAATATTGAATTTGATAAAGACACAGCTAAAAAATTAGAGAAGACAAAATCTGCAGCAGATGTTTTAAAGATTCTTCACAAAAAGGAGATTTTTAAACCGTCAGACATTATTGCCATGCAGTTTTTACTTCAAGAGACAGGATGTGAAGAACTGGAAAAAAAATGCGTTGAATATGCAAAACAGCAAAACGCAATGTATTATTACGAAACATCACCAGGTATAATTTTTAAAAAATGAAATGCTTATGTGGTGATCCATGCGAGATATGAAGGTAACGACATTGCAGAAAAAATGCATAACCTGCGTTTGCACGTTATGGAAATATATATATTTATTTATTTTCTAAACGGTTCGCTGCCTTTATAACCCGGATGAGTCATAAACAATTGTATTGTTCATGTTTACATCTTTATTTAGAAAATTAATGAATTGATCGTAAAAAAGAAGTAGAATTATAAACTAATTATTTTTTATATACACAGGCACGTATGATAAAATAAACAGCCAAATCGTCTTCGATAAACTTAACAAAATGTTTCGAAAAAAAGATAATCAAATAAAACATTGGACAATTATGACTTGTTTAAATTAAATTTTTGGGCTAGGCAAGCTTTGGTGCCTTTTGAGGCGATTGCGTGCACAAAATTTCTTCAAAACAAAAAGAAAAATAATGAAAAAAGTATATAAAACAAAAAAAAATTCCAACAGAAGACATTTACAAGAAATAAATACATGTAGATTATACATTATGGTATCATTTACAAAATTTGATTTATTTAAGGATGTACAATATAATATATTTATGTGATTATCCTTTCTGAGTTTTATCTTTTCAAGAAAAAGGTTACCAAAACGTTCGCTTCCATGTAGTTGCAAAGCTACGCCATTTCACTGCAGAGGATGCCACCAAGATTAGAAAAACTGTCGCTGAAATATTAAACTGTCCTTTAGATGAAGTTACAGTTAATGGATATCTACACTCAACCAGTTTTTTTATTGTTCTATCCATCAAAGACATTTACATTGAACAACTTTTAACTATGAAGCAGCATGAGAAAAACAAACTCAAGAAACTTAACATTGACTATTTCAAAGATGACTTCCACACTGTAATCTTGGTGGGCACAGCAGGTAATATATTACTAATACTTAAGTAAGACATGTTTCAATATCGACATTTCTTTACAAAAGAATTAGAATATCCAATTAGATTAGAAAAAAATAATGCAAACTTTTTGATTGTGTAGGGGTCAAAAATGAGAAAATGGTTATGTCTCTTCCGTCAAAAAGCAGCACTGAACAACTCCCCCCAAGTTATATGCTTCCAAACTGCAAATTGAATCAGAACAAATTGGTGAGTGAATTTATATTATTTCATTTTTTTATAAACTCGGAGATACAAAGGAGCACCAATTGTGATACAATTTTGAATGGCATTGATAAATTAGGATCGCATCGTTAAATGCAAATAAATGTAATGAAACATATCATATACAAATACGAGGAATGCTGTTTCCAAGAAATGTCGTTTACAATAAAACATGGAAATTAAACATGTACATGTAGATAAACATTATAACGTACGGTTTATTTGACTTTTTTATCTTAGAAACATAAAAGGGTTTAATGAACGGTTTAATGAACGAATTGCAGTTATAACATAACACATCTTATAAATCTGCGTAGAAATAAAATAAAAGTATTCAGTTTTACACTGATAGTTTTAATTAAAACTCTAGATGGTTAAACAAAACCGAAAAAAAAGTTTTAAAGGTTGTTGCTGGTGGAAACGGTTGTCGTTGAGCAGGGGCTAAATATGGAACATATGCAAAACTTCTATGAAGCCACATCATATAATTATAGATTTTAGTTTTTACTTCTTTACTGCAGAGTCGTAAAAAAGGGTTTTACATTTAATTTCAAATCAAATTAGGTATTTCTGTTTAGTAACCATGTTCAATTTTCCAATTTGTCTGATAACAGTTTTTTTGAAATTTATATGATAAAGTCTAGTCTTTTTTTTTTTTTTGTTGTTGTTAATTTATGAGAACATCATAATCAAGATGAATTGAATATATTTGATAGAAAAAATATTTTAACTAAATAAAGTGACTTCAAAATTGTGTTTGCAATGCTGAGTTTGAAGACATCTTACTCCTTACTCGAATTTTGTTTTGTTTTGTTGTTTAATTTATTAGATTTGATCGATTTTAATTTATCTCTAACTTTGAATAATAATAACTTATCAATTCTGAGTCAGCTGATAACATCTAAGTCACTCACAATGTTTATATACATATATATGATCAATGGAATTTTGTTGTTTTATTACAGATTAAATATTTTAGTCTATTTTGTTTGTGTATGCAGTTTTGCTTAACTATTGAAACCGTTCTATTGCACTGCCGGTCAATAGTCTGCGATCTATTGGACCCCCGGTCAATAGTCTGCGATATATTGGACCCCCGGTCAATAGTCTGCGATCTATTGGACCCCCGGCCAATAGACTGCGATCTACCGGCAACGTATTTCAGGACGCGGGTATGGTAAGGCTTCCCGATTGATTTCACAGCGATGTGTAGAAAGTCACTTGTCTGTACGTCATACAATATGACGTTATAATTAACTTTGACGTCACGATCTGCATCCTTTCAATAGTTCTATGGGAATGTAACGTAACGTTATAAGTGCTCGTTTCTTTTACATAGACGCTGTGTTTATTACTAGTGATACCATTTTCAATAATATTAATATTGAGTATCAAATAATCAGCAGCTTTAAGCCTCGTATAAGGTGACTATTTATAAACTAACGGTTTGAAGATTCTTCCTTCTACGTGTAAACTATTAAGTCTTTAACGAGATGTTTTAATGCATGTAACAGCTTTTGTGCATGTGAAAGATCAACCCAATCTTAGTTTATTGCATAATGGCACGAGAACCTTCTGTAATATACAATTTGTATACCATAAAAACTACAATAGGAATTAGGTAATAAAAAAGTTATTTAATGCCTGAACATTAAACATAGACCAGATTGTTTTCCCTAGGTGCAGGGAATAGCTCAGTGTGTTGGCCTCGGGCAATAGAACACACTGAGCTGTTCCCTGCACCTCAGGAAAAATATTCTGGTCTATTGACTGCTCAAGAATTAAATAATTGTATAATATATGCTGTTCTTATAAGTGACATTTGCGTGTCAAATACAGCAAACACGAAATGAAATGTTTCAATTTGGGATTTATATGGCATATTTCTTTTTGATAAAACCAAAATAGAGCCACTAAACGAATTGTAGCTACAATATAACTCATCAATTGCGTGTGTTATCTTAGGAATATAGAAGATCAGAATCCTTGTTTTAAAATAGTAAACAATATAGTCACGCTTAGTCTTAAGTCAAAGCTATTGTTAAATTGACTCTTAACGGTTAATGCGTACTGACCAGTGTCATACAGATATGTTTACGAAGCTATCTTAGAATAACATGTATGAAGCGTCCCATGAAGGTTTTGGATACATCTTAGTCATCAGTCTGTTTCTTGAAGCTTTCTTCATTTTTTGACCGACCTGCAATACATTTATGCTAACTTTAGAACAGCACAAATTGTATTCTACACTGAAAACTTTTTATTTTGAGAACTTTGTAATACGAAATTTTTCTGGACGTTATGGCGCTATTTGTGTGTTTTGTACTTTTTTTTTTAAATTAAGGCATAATAAGATAAGCTTAGACAAGATAAGTTACAGTTCATATTAAATTTCAAGTTTTAGTTGCAAAGTATCTTTCGAAACCATAAAGAAATTATAAAATGTAGTCTTGTTTCGTTTCTTAAGTCAGATAATTTTTTTTCCTACAGTCTTTGAATATACAGCGTCTTTGACAACACTCAAAATTTTAATCCTTTGATTTAGATTACACATTTCATCAAGAATGTTTTTGAACGTCTACGGAATTGTTTCTGGTTTGTTTTAAGTCCATCAAAGTCGAGGCGATTAACGTAGTTACTGACTGTCTAAGAACATATGTAGGGTTATTAAAATCTATATAAGGCGATGCTAAGCTTTTAATATCATTGTCTTACTCCTCTTTAAAATTGCGTATAAGAGTTTAAGCTGAGGGCCCGATTGACTAGTAGTTTTCCTCTATGTCAATAACCTCTCACTCCGCCTTTACCTGTCTTTCTGTAAGTAAGCTGGTAAGTAACCACATTTGCATGGATAAGCCAGTGTACATTAATTTTAGCATTGCTTCTATTATTTACAACGTGTTTCTTAATCATTTTGCATTATTCATTTTGAAATCAAAAACATTAAGGGACATTTTTAAAGTCAAAGACAGGGTACATGTATGTGTTTCTATGTTACATGATTAATTCTTCAAATTTGTTATTATTATTAGTTTGTTGTATTAAATAGTACACTTACACATCTAATTTAATAGACAAAATATGTAGCTGCAAATTTGTTAACTGGTCTGAAAATAAATTTTGAAGGACAACAAGAGAGCGTTAGTTCCAAATTATCTCTTATTTCAAATGATAAAAGATAAAATATATACAAAATCACTCTCTTGAATGTTTGTTATCTGGAATTGCTTTATTTTCTTGGATCGTTTTTGATTTTAAGGGACACATATAACAACAAACAATTTATTCATTACAATTAAGGACTCGATTCAAATCTAATGGATAATAAATATATGTAAGAATTATATGCAGGTGTCCGGCCACTCTAAGTCACGAATTGTCTGTATAGTTTATACATTGGTACATGTAATTGTACAACTAAGTGCAAAAAGCAACACGACATTTTGAATTTGTTGCTGAGAAAAACCGCTACCATAGCACAAGAAGCTAAACATATTAAATGTGACAATCTTCTTCAAAACGATATGAAAAGGTTTTCCAAAATTTTCATCAACCGTTGTTACTGTGTGAATTGTAATTTTGTATTATATAATTGATGGAAAAACCTTAATTTTTATTTGAATAAATTCAATCTGAAATGTTAATCAATTTATTTAGATATTGATATCAAAATAATATGTAACTTTAATTTTTGTTTTACATTTTTGTACTCGAATCTGATCTGCTAGATTGGAAGAGATAGTATATACCTATTTACTGGCTATGAGGATAATAGCAAGTTTATTATCCCCCAAGACAGCAACTATTTCACGAGGCGACTATCGTCCGAATAGTAAATAGGTAATTTATTATACCGAACATAACTTTATTTGTCGGCTTTGCTGAAATTCTTAATGATAAACAAATTAGAGTTATCGCACTTTGAATTTAATGCAGCGATTGGATTACGTCAGATGTGTTCCGAGTTTAAAAAAGAAGGGAAATCGAATGCCGCCGGTGAATAGTTACGATTACTATTCACCATGGGCAGATAGCCCGGAAACTATTTCACGGTTAGATAGAATAGCAAGTTTATTCGTTGTAATTTTACATAGAAAATATTCACAGAGGTATAATAAAAATTACTATTCATTCTAACAATTGACAACTTTCAGGATGGCGGCATTCTAATGTTATTATGCAATTTATAAAGTTAACACCTAAATTTAGCATTTCTAGGCTTCTAAACTTCGAAGGTTTTTTAGCTTGTCTGCATATCAGACTATAAATGAACTGGGCGCAGGCCATCAGGAATGTGAATTTTGTTGGGTTTATTTAAACTTTGATTATGGTTTTCGATTAGCAACTCTTTAATCTAAAAAAAACCTTATATGTTTTTACAGATGACAAAAGAAAACACAATCACTGTGGTCACGAGCACAGAACACTGTGCAGAAATTGCTTTTCTTTTGTTAAATGAAAATGTGCTGGCTGTAGATTGTCAGGGAGTTCATCTTGGGGTCCACGGTCCACTGACACTTCTACAGATTGGTACTTCTAAGGGAGATGTTTACCTGTTTGATGTACATACATGCCGTGATCTTTTGTCAGTGATTAAACTGAGAACTGTGTTAGAATCTAAAGGAATTGTGAAGGTTGGTTATTTGGAGATTCTGTGGAAAGTTTTGGGAACAAATTGTTTTCTAAACACATAATTCAAAGAAATTAAGAAAGCTTTAAATTTTAAATGATTTTTTATGCTTTTATAGAAAAATAGCATTTCATTTTGATTTATTTAACTGTGTATTACCTTATTATGACTGTTATTATAACATCATTTAATCTATTGTATAGGTGATGTATAATTGCTCAAAGGATAGCGGTGCCTTACATAACCAGTTCCGAATTACTCTTCAAAATGTGTTTGATGTCAAGGTATTTTAACTTTAACATACAGTATTTTGAAAGATGTGTTACTTGTGTAGTACGCTTTATAATTACACCGTGTTTTTTTACGCAACGTAACGCCATGACTAAAAACTATGTAGCTTTGGGTTTGTCTTTTTATGTCACATCAGAGTTCTCTAACAATACAGGTGTAAATAACGACACATCTAAGATAGTGTTGTTACGATAGTCGCCGACTATCGAAATAACGTCGCTGAATGCAGCAGGTCGGCAACAATCGATAGTAATGTTTTATCATCGATAGTCGCTAAAGTTCAGTCACGTGACAGATAACCTTTTATTGCGTAGCAATATTCATAAAACGACTATTAAAATTATTATTATACAGTGAACAACCTAGGGGGCGACTTGCTTTGTGATCGGTAACTTCGACGGAATTTTCTCCGAAAGAGAAGTTGAAAGTCGCCCTGTATGCTGAGTTTACGATCGCGTTATTTAAACCTAAAGGCAATAAAATGATAATTATGAAGTTCATAAGATGGTTTCACAAGCTCAGTTAACCCCTTTTGTGATTAGTAGCTTGCGACTGTCTTATAATCTTCATGGGTTATGAAAACCGGTGATACTGTGCATTGAAACTTTCAACTGATGTTTATTACTTTTCATGCTGATATTACAATTATAGTTTGAAACTTTTGATTAGTTAATTTAGTAATTAGTTAATGATACTGTCAAATTATTGCTAAAATAACTAGATGCTGTCATTAAACAGTAATACCCACACCAAGTGTTTGCCCCTAAATAACACTGTTTTGTACCAGTTTTAGTAAAAACGAAGAATACGTGCAATTTCCGGTAATTTTTAAAAATTACAATTTCATAAATTGAGATTCCATCCCATAATACACATAGCGGCCCTTTATGTACAATTTGGGGTTGAACTTTTTGCATGTGAATTTTAAGTTAATCAAAAATCTTAGCATTTCATGTCATAGAAAGTATGGTCTATATAATAATTACAAACAAAATTAAATTATGCCCCTTCCCTCGACGTTTGCCGGCTTTAGATTTGCTTCTGTGTGACAACATCATCGTGTGCACGGATTTAGAGAAGGGGTGGGAGTGAGGGTCTAGACACTCCTACCCCCTTGGAAATTCATTTATATTACCGTAATATAGTAAATTTACCTAAAAATACACCTCGGACCCCAATCCCCCTAGCCCCTCTCCCTGCAAACACAATTACATGTATTACTCTGAACCTACCCCCCCCCCCCACACACACACACACGCACACACTCCTCAGGGAAAAAAAACATCAGAATTGATAACAACGAAAGCCTGCCTGTACATGTAGTTGCAACAAAGAAGATTTTAAACAGTGCAATATAAATGACATAATTTTATTGCACAATGATTTTCAATGGAAAACTGCGAGGACAGAAGATAATTACTGATTTAAGGTGGTATATATAAGACACATGTTGATCTTTATGTGGATAAAAGTGCCTTATAATCAAAATGGTGATGTTTTAGAATTTTAAAATTTTAAAGTACATGTATTTGGCAAATAAAAAAATAAAAAAAATAAGATAAGTAAAAAATAGAAAAGCCACAGCAGGATTTGAATTCTCTACTTACATACACATTATTAATGCTCTAACCCATTGCGCTTCACTGTTAGGTAACACTATTTTTTTTTGGGGGGGGGGAATATTATATTTATACTTTATTGTTTATTTCAATAGGGAGTACATCACAATATGCAGGTGCCCTGTACCACCTTAAGACTGAAATGTGTGCTTTACATAGTTATATACCTAATAAAATAGCGCAGCGGGTTTTGAAGAATAAATTATAAAAATACATGCATGTTACAAATAACCGATCTTTGTCTGAAGCTAACGTACTTAACACAAGTCTGCAGGTCGCAATAGCGGGTACTAGTTTTACCCAGCTCTTCGGTTAGATGGGTTTCACGTGGTGTACATACCGTTATGTGTTTTCCATATGCAGAAAAGGATTAATTAACATGCATAAACGTTTCTTTTGTGATGATCAGCAAAAGGGATTTATATTGGGCTCTTATTGGATAATCATTATGATGTTGACCAATATAGGTAAGCATAAAACATGTAGTAGAACAATATTATAAGCCACCGGTATAAGTTTACTTTCACTTTCTAAATAAGTGATCTCCCTTTGCCAGCATACTGTATCATCATCTTTTTATATTTAAATAAGCTTATCATCATTACCTATCCTATTGCATTTGTACAGTTTCTGTCATTTTAATTGCAAAAGTTATTTTTTCATTTGTCAGACTTAGATTTTGTATTAAATTTGTGTATTACATGTGTAAGTGTAGAGACTTATCATGTTTATATGAAATATGATAGGAAGGAAGGGGTCTTTTTTTCTTTTTTCTTGATGTATTATGATGCATCAAATATAATACAGGTCATGACTATATGGGATTGTTCTGATCCCATGGAACAGGAAAATACCAAATATTTTGAAAACTGTTGAGATCCCCACCACTAAACCATATATATATTCTCAATTGTTTCTAATGTCATTATAATGCATCAAATGGTATAAAGTACATGACCCCCAGGCGTTGTCTTTAAACCCCCACCCCACCCCACTCCACCCCCCTTGAAATAGGAAATGATGATATTTTGATAACCTTTGAGATTCCCATCCCTAAACCACATTTATTCTTGCTTTTTCTGTCATAAATTGCGCATCAAATGGTATATATAGGTTATACCCCCTTGGAGACACCCCGACTTTCTAGAACTGGAAATAATAAAGTATTTTATCTTA
Organism: Magallana ariakensis; assembly: GCA_020458035.1. Lineage (NCBI taxonomy): Eukaryota > Metazoa > Mollusca > Bivalvia > Ostreida > Ostreidae > Magallana > Magallana ariakensis. The sequence continues at coordinate 35,921,038 of CM035811.1, read as the reverse complement.
TTCATATGTAGTACGTGTTTGACCCATGTAATTCCTAGCCTAATAATGAACCTGCTTTGTTTAGGAGACTTTACGATTGCCCCGAATACATATATAACATTTTGTTTACCTTTAAAATTAAAAAGCAATTTTTAAAATTGTAATGAGCATCTAGAGAAAAATACCAATCAAAAAAATGATTTATAATTCGCTACTGTACACATGTAAGAATGTAAGAAGACTCTGAATCTTTAGAACCTGAGGTTTGATTGGGGGGGGGGGGGTTGGATGTGGAGGATAAACTTTTCATTTTAATCATTTATTGTTATTTATTTTAACTTTGATATTAGTTATGAATCCCCAGGTAGAAAATAAGAAATATCAATAGATCATTTGACAATTATGCAAGGTGTAATGTGATTTTTAAAAAAAATGTTTTAACAGTTTATAAAATCTTATAAGACCCCAAATTATATTTTGAATTTAATAGATCATTCGACAATTAAATCAAATAAATGCAAGGTTTTTATCTGATCACCCGTTGTCCGTACGTCCGTCTGTCGGTCTAGCTGAACGTCTGTAAACTTTTCACATTTTTGACTTCTTCTCAAAAACCACTGGGCCAATTTCATCCAAACTTGGTACAAAGCATTCTTATAGGAAGGGGATTCTTAATTGTTACAATAAAGGCTAAACCATTTTTAAAAGGGAGATAATTGCGAAACAGTGAGTATTGGTGTGTGTCTTTAAAAATCTTCTTCTCACCACTGCATCAGAAATGCCAATATTTACACAAAAGCTTGTATATATAGTGAAGTTTATAAATTATAAAAATCATGACCCCCGGACCAAAACTGGGACCCCAGGCGGGGTTTAAAATTTAACATAGAAATGCGTAGGAAAAATGTTTAAAAATCTTCTCAAGAACCACTGCACCAGAAATGTCAATATTTAAAAAAAGCTTGTATATATAGTGAATAATCTAAATTGTAAAAATCATGACCCCCGGACCAAAACTGGGGCCCCAGGCAGGGCTCAAAGTTTAACATATATAGAAATATGTTTAAAAATCTTCTTAAGAACTACAATGCAACAGTATGGGATATTACTATGAATACATCATTGGGTATTGTAGATTCTAAATTGTTAAAATCGTTACCACCGATTTTATACTGGGGCACCAAGAGAGGTTCAAAGTTTAACATAGAAATGTATAGGAAACTTGTTTGTCTTTTCGAGAACTACAATGTTACAGTTTGTGAGATTACTATGCAAGGATCCTCAAATAGTTAAATCTACACTATTTGAGGATGCTCACGTAGTTATCTGACAAATTGAAGCATTGTAGTTCACGAGAAGAAGATTTTTAAACATTTTCCATATATACTTCTACATTAAACTTTTAACCCATCTTGGGTCCCCAGTGTTAGTCCAGGGGTCACTATTTTAAAACTATCGAATCTACATTAATCTCACAAATTGTAGTATTGTAGTTCTCGAGAAGAAGATTTTTTAACATCATACCTATATATTTCTATATTAAAGTTTGACCCCTCTTGGGGTCCCAGTATTAGTCCGGGGGTCAAGATTTTACCAATTAAGAATCTACTTAAGCCAGGGATGCATGCATAGTAATTCCACAAATTGTAACATTGTAGTTCTCGAGAAGAACATTTTTAAACGTTTCCTATATATTTTTTAAAATGTTAAATTTTGAACCCTTTTTGGTGCCTCAGTATTAGTCCGGGAGTCACGATTTTTACAAATAAGAATCTACATTATTTAAGGATGTATGCATAGTAATATCCCAAACTGTTGCATTTTAGTTCTTGAGAAGAAGATTTTTAAACATTTTCCCATATATGTTAAACTTTGAACCCTGCCTGGGGCCCCACTCTTTGTCCGGGGATCACAATTTTTACAATTTAAAATCTTCACTATATATACAAGCTTCTGTGTAAATTTTGGCATTTCTGGTGCAGTGGTTCTTAAGAAGAAGATTTTTAAACATGTTTCCTATGTATTTCTATTTTAAACTTTGAACCCCGCTTGGGGCCCAAGTTTTGGACCGAGGGTCATGATTTTTACAATTTAGAATCTTCACTATACATATCAAAGGCCGGAACGGCCACAAAGGCGTCGAGCTAACATTTTCTTTAACATAGATATCATTAATTCAAATTTCTGTACCAATAGTCGTATATCAAATAATATCAGAATAAAAATGTTTTGTGCATATGCAACTATATTTTTATTTTCAATTTTAACATCACCATGTGATTGTTTACTCAGTATATTTTCTTATAAAATACAAAGTGATGCGTTTGTAATACAATGAATCATAACTCATCATGGTTACAAAAATCGAAGAAATTTCAAAGTTCAAAAATAAATTATCTTCTTTCTGCTTTAAACAGTCTTTGAACAAATTTCAAATGTTCATCTTTTGTATGCGAGGGTAACACATTAACAATATTTCCCTAATTATAATAAAACATACTTTTATTTATTTCAATTCCCGTGTGAAACAAGATTACCTATGGTATGGTTGTTTAGTGTTTACAAATAAATCCACACCACGTGCGTTGATCTGTCGTATCTGTAATGCTCAACCAACCAACTAGCAACAAAATCACAAATTACATTCATCCCTTACATTCATTTTGGAGACCGTGCCCGACAACAAATAAATTTACATATCAATTTTTATTTTTATCGGGCACGGTCTCCAAATAAACTGTAAGCGATAAACTAAAATAATATTTAGTTAACTTTTACACCTTATCGTATTCATTCGTCATTTCTTGATTAAACAAACTTATATACTTATACAATGAGTTGTCAATAATCAGGGAGACACAGTTGGGTTTCTTGGTGCACAATTTAGTTGAATAAATGAAACAAAAATCTGGTAAACAATTTTCTATGTATTTCTATGTTAAACTTTGAACCCCGCCTGGAGCCCCAGTTTTGATCCGGGGGTCACAATTTTTACAATTTACAATCTTCACTATATATTCTTGCTTTTGTGTAAATATTAGCATTTCTGGTGCAGTGTTTCTTGAGAAGAAGATTTTTAAAGACTCACAGCCTATGCTCACTGTTTCGCAATTATATCCCCTTTAAAAAGGGTTTAGCCCTTTATCTTAACAATTTAAATTCCCCCTCCCATAAGGATGCTCTGTACCAAATTTGGTTAAACTTGGCCGAGTGGTTTTAGAGAAGAAGTCAAAAATGTGAAAAGTTTACAGACGGACAGACAGACAGACGAACGAACGGACGGACGGACGACGGACAAAAAGTGATCAGAAAAGCTCACGTGAACCTTCGGTTCAGGTGAGCTAAAAATCAGTGCCAAATATACATAATGCCTCTGGAATCAATGTTCAACATTTATTTGCCATTTTTCAGTTCGCTCAGTACAACGCTGAGTTACAGTACCCGCAACGTTATTTCTTACAATCGTATGGTATCGTGTATCAATCCTATCGTATCGTGCGTGTATACTGTTCTATCGTGCGTTAATGCTATCGTATCGTGCGTGTATACTGTTCTATCGTGCGTTAATCATATCCTATCGTGGGTTAATCCTATCAGGTTTATCATTCAATTTTAACAGTTTTTTTCGTTTATCCTATCGTGTTAGTCGTTTCGTGCCTTTTCATAAGCAAGTAAACTTATTTCAAAGTTGCAAGTCGTTCAGTGCGCCGTATAAGAAAATTTATCGAACAAGAATTGTAAAATTCTATCCAGCATTTTATCATGATACTAATTTCTTAATTTTTAAGATTAAAATAAACCAATATTAGATGTAAAGCATTGGAAAAAAAATGTGTAAACTATCGAAGTTCTTAGGAACAAGGTAACATATTTACCTATATATCGAATATATTAAATCGTACGCAAAGTGTATACCTGCGTAAACATTAACTTTTATGCAATATAATTCGTTTTTTATGCATCATATTTTACAGAAACAAAAGTATTTATGATATAATTTTTATTTAAAACCCGAGTTGTATTATAATTGAACCCGTTTTTTCCGTGTGATATTTGATGTTCTCGGCAATCGGCTAGGGTGTGTGGTAATGACAACAATGTTAACAAATCGTACGCGGAATGTATATCTGCGAAAATATTTATTTACCTTGTATGTTATAAAATTCGCTTTTAATGCATCATTTTCTTATACAGAAAGAAATGTAATTATGATAGATTTTACATTTACTTTAAACAAGAGTTGGATTTTTATAATTGAACCTGCGATGTTCGGTGTGATTTGATCTCGGGCTGCAGTATTCGCGGCGATCGGCTAGGGTGTTCGGTAATGAAAGGAATGTTAACAATACAGAAAGTTGATTGATCATTTAAGCTCATAATATTTGTTAAAAAAAATTAACTGGTCATTATTATACATTCTATAAATGATGCAGCGATGATTAACAACCCGGCAATTGTTACTAAAAAGAAATTCCACATAAAGCTTTATTCGTACGTGTTTTTTCCCAAATTATGCCTTTATCAAGTTATTCATGAAGATCGTTTAAAGCGATTATACGTTTATCATGAAAATCGTTTATCCTTTCCTATCGTGCGTTAATGCTATCGTATCGTGCGTGTATACTGTTCTATCGTGCGTTAATCCTATCCTATCGTGCGTGAATCCTATCCTATCGTTTATCTTGTAAAAAATAACGTTGCGGGTACTGTACCAAAAAAACCCCCCAAAACTAGACAACATTAAGATGGTGACCATCGCAAAGGGCCCGGCTTAAATAATTGATAATATGATGACAAACATTTCAGATAATTTTGCTTTGTCCTTCGCCCTTGATTTAGAAGTGTTCCAGCTTTTAAGGTCAAATGTGAAGGTCATAGCAGAATTATATAAAATATCCTTGTCCTGAGCATATCTTTTCTCCCCTTTGGTCCAATCTGGCTCATACTTTACTAACATAGTGCCTGCAATCAAGGGGTGTGCAATGACCTTGAATGATGTCTGTAGGTCAAGTGTTTTAATGCAATCTTATTATAGGTATTTTTGTTATACAGACCCTGAAACGTACTACTACACCACACGCTCGCTGCACGCTCGCAAAACGATTCACACGAAACGCTGAACGGTTTACACGAAACGCTACACGCTTTACCCGAAACGCTGAACGGTTTACACGAAACGCTAAACGATTTACACGAAACGTTTCACACGAAATTCACACGTTTCACACGAAACGGTTTTCACGATTTGGACACGCTTTGTAAACGGTTTTCCATTCGGGGTTCCTCGGCCGTATTTGTTAATGTTGTATTGTCGTGATTTAAAGGCCGTTTATCTGAATTATTTAACACAGAACAAAGAAGATTGAAAATGTATATATACGAAAAATTATTTCACTTTTAAACACACAAAAAATCGACAAGCTACATACATGTACATGTATGTAACACGATTAAAATGGCTGAGAAAACCTGCCGCATTGTCAGTACACATGTACATTGTATGTTTCAAATTAGATTTGTATTTCTACATGCACCTTCAAAATGTGAAGATATTTACAGATTACATTATTGATAAATTAAATCGATTAAATTCAGATAGAATTTAAAATACGTCAGTCAGTCAGGTTAAAACGCGTACCACATGGTAAGCATGCGATACATTTTAAAATGAGAAATGTCACCCCAAGGAAAGACATCAGAAGAAAAACACCTGTACACAAACAAACCAAAAACCACTTGTTTCACACGGGAATTGAAATAAATAAAAGTATGTTTTATTATAATTAGGGAAATATTGTTAATGTGTTAATGTGTTACCCTCGCATACAAAAGATTTGAAATTTGTTCAAAGACTGTTTAAAACCACTTGAAGTGCGAGATACATGTAGATCTACATCCCCCTTGTTGTTTTAAGTCGCGTGCCTTTTGTTGCCCTTGTGTCTACTTTGTGGAGATCGCGGGGGAGAAGCCATGCGATGTTTATTTACGGTACACCTGTGGTATACCACAGTGACATCTACAGATCATTCCGTAGCTCCTGCCTGTACCTTCATATGAAGACAGAAAGCTGAGAAGATATCACGTAAGTATTCTTCATTCCTCTAATAATAATTAAAAATACAAATAACTGCATTACACAGAACATGGTTTTTTTGTTGTTACATGTACAAATGTAATATCCAACGAAACAATACAAAAACTCACAAAAGCAAATTTAAAAAAACGCCAGGGCAATTTCTCTAGAGAAACCCTGACAAAATTTTTAACACGCTAATTCTGTTCATAAACATGTACATCTGGATTTGTTTTTTAACAATGTAAAAATATTCCATTTAACTGTTTAATACTACATTTTTTTGTACATGTAAACATGTACAGTGTACGTATAAAGGAATATCCCATCTGTTTTTCCTTTTTTTTTTCGAAGTTCACATGCAAATGACAAGTTCTATCTACATGAACATATACACAATAACGAAGTCAGAATTTATTCGTATCAATTAAGGAACTTGAAAAAACAAAAAACAAATGCGAAAATTGAATTGCATTATTATGGAATAATTCTTGTGTACTTGTACAGAATGTGTGTATACCCCCCCCCCACCCCCACCCCCGTACACCCGCTCATTGAATGATAAAACAAAACCGAGGGTGTAAATTAATGTCAATTATTTCGACATGCACAGACTAAAGTTGAGATTATTGAGCCCATTACACTTTCATGTCATGTAGGTTAAAAACGATTCCGTTTATCATTTGTCTTACAAATTAAAGAAGTTGATGGAAGTATATTCTAAACATGATGGTAAATTGTATTTGGTGACCATTTTATGTTTCATGAATTTTTTCACTTTTAATTACATGTACATTGTGATTAGTGCAATGTAAAACTTTCACCTCATCAGAGTATATTGAGTGTACATGTAAGTTATGTGAGGTATGGATAAACAATTATCAATCTACACTTGTGTCACAGCAACTCGCTGTTATGTTCTCTAACCAGAAAAAGGGGTTGGCGTATGTGCATTGGCGCTTTCTCAAATCTAAAGTCCCTGAAATATTATCCCATGTGTTCATCCGAATAAACGTAAATTCCCGTATTTAATCAATACAAACGATCGACTGATCACTTAAATTTCAAGCAATAAAATTTCGGATAATTTTCAGTTCTGCCATAGTGTTTTTCTATAACTGAGTTCATGTAAAGAAGTGCGATAAATGTAAATAGGAATATTATCCATTTTTATACTACAAGTGTACTACAAGTAACATTTGAGGAAGGCTCATATTAAGCGTTTGTATTTTTTAAACAAACTTTTTTTTTTATAGATTATCAAAATTATATATAACGTTATCTGAATAAATTTTATACATACATGTACATGTACGAAATAAACCAGGTACATGTACATGTATTTAAACACAAACAAAATAAACTACATGTATGAATGTATATTGAATGATCAGTGAATAATGCCGATAAAGTACATGTAAGACCTAACCAATAAACTCTTCTGCAATAAGAGGTAAAAATCAAACGAGACAACTTCAGCCTTGCGTGAAACATGTGCACTGACGGCGAAGTTTCGTTACGAACTACTATTACATGTATCTCCTAAATGTGTATTTTCATACCTCTATATATAAAACAACAACAGCCTCATAAAAATTAGTACATGTACACATGTATAAATGAACGGATCAATGATGGAGAAAAAATACCGGTAAGTTTTCAACAGTGCAACATGTGCAAGTGGTGATCAACTATTTCAGAATCGTATTTCGATTATCTCGGAAGGCAAGCACGTAACATCGGTTTTGAAAGTCTGTGTAGGGGGGGGGGGCAGACTCGCCCAAAATTCTTGACAACAAGCAACATGAAGAGAAAAACAATATCGTACTGTGGTTGGAGTGGGGGGGGGGGCGGGGAAGCAACTCCATGGTGATTCAATTTTTTATATGTAAACTTGCAAAAAAAAAAGGGGAAGGGGAGGTTAATTTCGATTTAAATTTAGAGATTATTCCTTTCTTATACCTGTAGCTGAGGCCGAGTCTAATTAATGTTGATAAAATTTGTTGCATAAAGTTTTACAATGTATATAGTACTCTTGGTAAATACAGACACCGGATATTTTGGACAGGTCCAAAGTTTGTGTACATATATGATATTGCTTTTTATTTCTGTTGTCACTGACGTATCTGTCTGTGACTGAATTTTTGGGGATTTCTCGTAAAAGAACGGGAATACAAGGTGTTAACTATCTCCCACTCATAGCAATATTGCTAATATACTTAAAAAATGAAACGAAGAAAAAAACCTAGTATTAATGTAATATATTAATTTGGGCTGGTGGCGCCCTACAGTGATCTGTCTGTCTGTACATCCATGCATCCATCCATCTGTCCATCCAAGATCCCTTGTCTGGAGCATATCTTCTCTCCCCTTGGCCCAATCTGGCTCATACATGTACCTTACCCACAGACTGCATTTGGGTTAATAGTGCATTGACCATGAACCATGTTTTCTTGAGATCTAAAGTTTAGGTCATAGCATAATTATGTATAAGATCCTTGTCCAGGGCATATCTTATCTCCCTTTGGTCCAATCTGGCTCATACTTCACTCACAAAAGCTCATACTTATTGTAAACAGAGCTTTTTGGTTAGTGGTGTGCAGTGAATTTGAACCAATTAATCAATGTGAAGGCCGTAGTAGATCTCTTTATAAACATTTTTAGACTGTAGATTTTTCCCAATGTTTAATCTTGCTCAAGCTGAACAAAAATACTTGTAAGATTGAATTAAAAGTTTGATCCCAACTGGACAATTTCTTAGTTTTAGGTCAACATCAAAGCAAAATCCTGTGAAATGCTTTTCATCCTATTGTCCATTTATAAAACAGAACCCTTTGAGATGGTCACCATCTCAATGTTGTCTAGTTTTGTAAATCAGATCATCAGGTAACGCAGTTCTACTTTATACAAGTACTGAATCACACATCTAATGATAGCTTTCTTAGCATTGTATATTAAAGATGAACATACATGTAAGTTATTTAACCAGGCCGGGTCTAATTTGTTCTGCCCTAGATTTTTTAATAAAATTTTTTATTTGAATTTCTATTGATATAATTATTATTTTAAGATTAAAAAATCAGACATTTACCACACCGTTTGTTAAGGGGGTCATCTCAAAGTTTGTTAATTTTTAACATAGGACCCTAAGGGATTTTGCTTGAAATGTATCAATATTGCACATTTTTTACATTTTTTAGCTCACCTGAGCTGAAAGCTCAAGTGAGCTTTTCTGATCACTTTTTGTCCAGCGTCCGTCTGTCCGTCCGTCCGTCTGTCCATCTGTCTTCTGTCTGTCTGTCCGTCCGTAAACTTCTTACATTTTCGACTTCTTCTCCAGAACCACTCGGTCGATTTCAACCAAACTTGGCACAAAGCATCCTTAGGTAAAAAGAATTTAAGTTTGTTAAAATGTAGAGCTATGCCCTCTTTCAAGGGGAGATGAAAAAAAAAATCATTGAAAATTTGTTGGTATTTTTCAAAAATCTTCTTCTCAAAAACCATTTGGCCAGAAAAGCTGAAACTTGCATGGAAGCATCCTCAGGTAGTGTAGATTCAAGTTTGTTCAAATCATGATCCCTAGGGGTAGGGTGGGGCCACAGTGGGTGGGGGTCGAGATTTTATGTAGGAATATATAAGGAATAATCTTTAAAACTCTTATTCTCAGAAACGTATTGGCCAGAAAAGTTACTACTAGTGTGGAAGCATCCTCAGGTAGTTTAGATTCAAGTTTGTTGGGATTCCAATTTTACAAAGGAAAACATTTAAATTATTGACCAAAACTCAAATGTTATTATAAATGGTTTTACTTAAATGCAAACATTTTGACATATTGTTGATTCTTTGAAATTGTTTAGACTCTGGCCCCTGGACAATTCTTGAACCACACAAGGGGTTCAAAATTTGAGGTTTATAATCCATACATAAATAGTTGTGTAAGTCTGATCATCTTCTTGAGAACTGCAAAGCTCAATATGTGATATGACTGTAAAACCATCCTGTTACAAAGGGGCTCAATGATAAACATAAGAATATATCTGCAGTTGAAACACTATCACGCATGCATGGCGTCAACCAAACAAAAAGATGACGTCACAATGCAAATGAAGTAAACCAAAGTATTCCATATTTGAATAATATTTATTTTATAATTTCTGTTATACATGGTCATGTACCGTAATTATGAATTATGCTGGGGGAAACCTACCAATCAACCCAATTCTAAAAAATACCTTTTAATCAAATTAAATGAAACTTAACATATCAATAAAGAAAATGTTGGTGCATAAAATAATTTGTTATTTATGACTTTTATAAAAATATATGATTTAAGTCACATGGTCTTCAAATTTTTTGATAGACCCCTGTATATATAAATACTGTAAGCGTACAAAAAAAATTACAGAAACATGTATAATTTCCACAGTCATCACCCAATTAATTGTGTATACATGTAAAATACTGGGTATTCATCAATTTAATTCAACTCTTGGGACTGTAATCACTTAACATAAATACACAAGAGATTACTTTTTAAGAAGTGCAAACAAGGAAACTAATATGTTTGTTTTATACACATGTAGGTATTTGAGGAATAGTAAGGATGTCTGCATATGCTTTGGTGTTGTTTGATGTCGATGGCTGTACAGCTATTGTGGACTCCAAGAAGCTATGTCTAGATGGGAAAACCCTGGTAAATGGTCAGCATGGGCATATGAAACTTCATCGGGAGAAATTGAAAGTTGAAATTCTTCAATTATCAGGTAATTTTTTAAAAATTATTGTTAGGTATACTAATTAATCAGATAAATAATTATTTACTTATTACATGTAATTTTTTTGTTTAGCTATGCCCCTTTCTTTACATCCTTCTTATTACCATGTTTTGTAAAATTAGCCCATTGAATTATGTTAATGTAATTTAAGTACAGAGCTGCCAAACCTTACGATTTTGGCATAAGACTTATGAAATTAGCGTATAAAATACACCTTACGACTTTTCTTTTATTCTTCCGATTTCGGTTTTTGTCGATCAAAATTTGGTATACCGGAATTTTCATATCCGTCCGTCTACAGTTTTACTATTATACTTGAAGTATTAGGAAGAATCAAGCTGAATTCATTTTTTCTAATTTATAATCAAATAAGGATAGTCATAAGTGTAGAGCGCAAAAACAAATGTACGTAACACATGGATCTTCATATGAATTATTCTCTTTTTTATGTTTATAAACTGATAAACAGATGATAAACTTACCTAATAGTATTCATTGCATTACTTCATATCCACTTTAAAATTTGTTACAGATTCAAAGAAAGTGTTAAATGAGTTTGAGGATGAATGGAGTACTTCTCATCGCTCAGTTGCTTTAGACAAGGAGAAACAGAAGAGAAAAAACCGGCCTGATGGATATTTGTCTGTATGGCCCCAAGACATGGTAAATATTGTTATATGTGAACTTTATTCATTAGTTTTAAATTTTTGCAATTTTCATTTACATGTATATTAAAGAATTTTGAACATAAAAAATATATAAATCACTTTTTTTAAGAACTACAATGTTATGAATAATAAAAGTACTTTGCAAACATTTGGATATGATGTGGATTCATTTAAGCATTGAATGCTTAATTTTCATTGTCATCGGTCCTGTAACACAGCAAGCGTTAGCGCGGTATGATAATTTGTCTACACCGCTTGGTGTGTAACAGGTCTGACGACATCCAAAAGTAAGCATTTATTGCTTATATTTATATTCATAGTATTCATTATTTGATAGTTTTGCTTTTTCTTTTAGGATGACGAGGTACCAGGCAATGATGAAAATGAAGAAACCCCTGCAGTACAACAGCCAAGGCCAAAGGATGTTCCTGTACAGGTAATTAGGTCTTTCCACCTTTCAGGTGAAAGACCTCTTGTTAGGTCTTTCCACCTTTCAGGTGAAAGACCTTTTGTATTTCTTATGTTTTTAGGTCTTTCCACCTTTCAGGTGAAAGACCTTTTGTATTTCTTATGTTTTTTATTATTATTAGGTCTTTCCACCTTTCAGGTGAAAGACCTTTTGTAATTCTTATGTTTTTTATTATTATTTTTCTCCTCTATTTTCCACGGGAAAACTTTTTTATTTAAAGAGATATTGAAACAAATTTTTCTTTATGTGATTGAACATTAAAAGTTATGATACCAAATGACCCTGTGCCTAATGGCCCCAAGAACTTAAAAAGTTATTGCCCTTGTATACGAAAAGCTTGTTATCGCAACTCCTCTGAAACCATAAGAGATAGAGACTTGGAACTTTTACCAATGTCTTCAGTACACTTAGAGGGTTCTTTAATCTACTAAAACCGAAAGGATCCGAGACCCCCTTATAATAGTTATTGCCCCTGAACGTATTTGAATTTCCATAAAATCACTTCCAACTTTTTTATAATTTATCATAGAGACTTCGGACCACTTGGGATGGAAGCGTCTACCTTGGCCGAACAAAATGGCATAAAGGTCAAAGGTCAAGGTCATTTGGAAAACTGTTAATTAATGAGTTTTTAAATCTCTTTTGTTAAGGGTGGTAGAGAAAAACTTTTTCATGGATGTAGTAGGATATCTTAAGACATTTTAAAATATAGCCCCTTAGCTCATACCTTTGAATTATTACAGAGTTATTGCCCCTATTGTACGAAATGCTTGTTATCGCTACTCCTCTAAAACCATAAGAGATAGAGATTTGGAACTTTTACCAATGTCTTCATTACACTTAGAGGGTTCTTCAATCTATGTATACCGAAAGGATACGAGGCCCCCTTCTAGCAGTTATTGCCCCTGAAAGTATTCAATATTCTATAAAATCACTTCCAACTTTTTTATTATTTATCGTAAACACTTCGGACCACTTGGGATGGAAGCGTCTACCTTGTCCGAACAAAATGACATAAAAGTCATAGGTCAAGGTCAAACAAAATAAAAAAACGTATTTAAGTTTTTAATCTTTTTTTATTAAGTAACGCAGAGAAAATGTTTAATTAATTATATTGAAACAAAACATAAAAAATAATATAGGTGGAAAGACCTCTAATTGTTCGAGAACAATTAGTCTACTAGTTTTCTTTATGTTTTTTATTCTTCTTTTTTCTATTTAGCTCGGAGTGACTTTTTTGTTATTAGGGTTATCCAAACAAATTAAACTTTATGTTATTGTTCCTTAAAAGTTATGGTACCAGTTGACCCTGTGTCAAAAAACTCCCAGAACTTACAGAGTTATTGCCCTTTCAGAAGGAAATGCCTGTTATCACTACTCCTCTAAAACCATAAGAGATAGAGACTTGGAACTTTTACCAATGTCTTTAGTACACTTAGAGGGTTGTTCAATCTATTCATACCGAAAGGATCTGGGGCCCTCTTCTAGCAGTTATTGCCCCTGAAAGTATTTAAATTTCCATAAAATCACTTACAACTTTTTTATTATTTATCATAAAGACGTCGGACCACTTGGGATAGAAGCGTCTACCTTGGCCGAACAAAATGACATAAAGGTCAAAGGTCAAGGTCATTTGGAAATCTGTTAATTAATGATTTTTTAGATCTCTTTTGTTTAGGGTGGTAGAGAAAAATTTTTTTCATGGATGTAGTAGGACATCTTAAGACATTTTAAAATACAACCCCTTGGCTCATACCTTTGAATAATTACAGAGTTATTGCCCCTATTATGCTTGTTATCGCTACTCCTCTGAAACAATAAGAGATAGAGACTTGGAACTTTTATCAATGTCTTCAGTACACTTAGAGGGTTGTTCAATCTATTCATACCAAAAGGATCTGAGGCCCCCTTCTAACAGTTATTGCCCCTGAAAGTATTTACATTTCCATTAAATCACTTTCAACTTTTTTATTATTTATCATAAAGACGTCGGACCACTTGGAATGGAAGCGTCTACCTTGGCCGAACAAAATGACATAAAGGTCAAAGGTCAAGGTCATTTGGAAATCTGTTAATTAATGAATTATCATATCATTTGATGCAGAATTTTAGTAAGGGTTTCAATAGCTTGCTGGATTGCGCAATAAGGTATTCAATTAGGTCAGCCAGGTATCGCATCAAGTCCTGTGGTTACTCAAGTGAAAATTGTTTTACAGTCAATCCATTCATATTGTACAAAGACAGCTAGCCTCTAGAACACGCTCTTCTATTGTTAGGTTTTCTGTTTATATGCTTGTGTAAAGAATATTCACTTGGCGAGCACATCAATTTTGTTCAGAGTAAATGGGAAAAAATTCAGAAAAAATAATTCAAAAGATATCTACGATAAACAACGGAATTCTTAAAGCAATCATGGCTTGAAATACAAAATAATCTCTTAAAACTCATTTATGGCTTTGCAGTATTCTAATTTTCTAGTACAACATATAACACAGGTATACTATTTTTGTATACCTTGCTGAGCTATCTAGCAATTTATTAAAAAAATAGTAGGGTGGAAAGACCTCTAATTGTTCAAGAACAATTAGTCTACTAGTTTCAATTTATTATTGAAAAGTAACCAATATAACAATCCAAAAGGCAGGTGACCAGTTAGACCTGTGAACTTCTGAAAATTATCCTCAGTTGTAAGCATCAGTAAAATTAAGCATTACCAGTTAAATGATTAGATAGAAATATATACATTTATTGCACTGTGGTGAAGCCGAAAATGATATTTTGTCTGGTGATTGTCTGTCTGTAAACTTGGCTTAATTATTGCATCCTCAAATAAAAGGATTCAAGTTAGTAGGGAAAAAACACAACATTTTTATCATGATGAAGAATTGGATCAAGTCTCAAGGTTGGCATCAAAGTGTAAAATACTCATTTTTTACGAAGGTGGGAATAACTTGTATTTTTAGGGAATTAAGGGTATTTCGCAGGAAATACTGATAATTCGAAGCAGTGTTATTACCTGGCCAACCCTATCAAGTCTTATCATCAGTTAAAAATAGTTTTACAAGTGATTTCAATTGATTTTTAATGTTTCAGGGTTCGAAAGGGAGGAAAATCACTGTTCTCTACGAGGGGTCTGGGGACTTTTCCACCGATGTAAGTGAACCACAACGTGCTCCATCTTACCTCGAAGAACTGTCAGCTGATGAACAAGACCTGGTTCAGCAACAGATTCATCAGCACCAGAATGGAAAAAAAAGTGTTGCATCACAGACAGATGAGATCGTTATGCTTGGACCCGATGATATGTTGCCTACAACTGCACCAAATGAACTGAAACTCATTATGAAACTTCTACAGAAAATGGAGGAGAGCCAGAAAAAGACGTCAAAATCGGTAAAGACTTTGTCTGCAGATGTGAAAGAAGGACATCAGTTCCAAAGGGAGATTGTAGCTGCAGTGAAGACTTTGTCTGCCGATATCCAACATGTGAAGAAATGCATCTCACCATCATCATCTGACCTTACCGAATTAGTTATGAACAATTCATTGGATGTGTCCGTTGAAACAGCACTTGGCTTGGAAAAAACACTTACAACCAGAAAGGAAACAGCTGAAAAGGAGGAAATGATCACTGTTCATCTTGGATTGCCCACAGCATCATCATCACCATGTCCAACACCAGCCAGAAGCAGCACTTCATCATGTTACATCATGTCATCTAAAACTTCCAGCACTACATCAGCGACACTGCACTGCACTCCGACTACCACTAATGGCTCATCACAACCAACATCTGATTCTGTGACTGAGCACCAGCCCATCCACACCTGGTTCCGTTGCTACATGCACCAGTTCCTCTACAACTGATTCCGTGACTCCAAGCACCAGCTCATCACAACCTGATTCCCTGGCTCCTAGCACCAGCCCATCCACATCTGGTTCCGTTGCTTTATGCACCAGTTCCTCTACAACTGATTCCGTGACTCCTAGCACCAGCTCATCACAACCTGGTTCCATGGACCCAAGCACCAGCTCATCACAACCTGGTTCGAGTTCCGTGACTCTAAGCACCAGCTCCTCTACTACTGATTCCGTGGCTCCATGCACCTGCTCGACTACACCTAGTTCTGTGACTCCAAGCACCAGCGCATTTACACCTGGTTCCGTGGCTCCATGCACCAACTCATCTACTCCTGGTTCTGTGGCTTCATGCACCAGCTCATCTACACCTGGTACCTTGGCTCCATGCACCAGTCCATCCACACCTGGTTCAGTAGCTCCTAGCACCAGACCATCCACACCTGGTTCCATGGCTCTTAACACCAGCCCATCCCTCCTGGTTCTGTGGCTCCATGCACCAGCTCATCTACTCCTGGTAGTGTGGCATCTAACACTTGCTCAACCCCATCCACACCAGTCACACTGACTTCCAGCACTGACTCAAGCCCTTCCATCATCAGTACTTCATCTTCCACACAAAACACCATAACATACATCCTCACATCTATGCCATCCACATTTGACACCACAACATCCAACATCAGTCCTATTGCATCAACACTTGATACATTGACATCCAACATCAGCACTTCACCATCCACACAAAACACCATAACTTACATCCTCGCACCTACACCATCAACAATGGACTCAACTGCTCAGTACCACAGACACTCAACACCAGGCTATCCAACACTAGTCTTCCAGATGCAAACACCATCATCACCTCGGAGCAAACAACCATCATTGGCACAACATCGGATATGAACAGCACCACATGCCCATCTTCAAACAGCTTACCCCAAGCTTCGACCTTCACATCTCCAACAAACAATAGGAAGTCTTTCAAGCTGGATTGTTACACCGGGCCTATCATTGAAATTGAAAAGCCTGAGGACATGTACGCCGCTCCAGATAATGCTGAGATCAGAATAAAACAACGAGTGACATGTGAAATTTCTGCAAATGCCTGTTCTAAACAAAACTTTGGCTGGTTGCTGACACAAGCCATTTACAAAAAGGAGGAGCTGTATGGAAGGAATGTCTTCGGAAACAGAAAAAACATTATTGCCATTTCTCCTCGAAGACGCCATGCTCTTAAACATGCTGTTGCAGAAGTGTACGGACTTTACGATGCCAATTGGAAAGAGGCAGTGAATGGTATTAACACTGGCTTACGGGCAATGAGAAGGCGCTTGCCATTTACAGCAGTAGACGGAAACATTCAGTGAAAAGCATCAGAAAAAACGCATGTGAACCTTTCTGTGTTTTTGTATATGTGGTACATGTACTGATTAAATCGACTTGTATATATTGAAAGTTCAAAATGACAGACATATAGAAGCATGATGTGTTAGGCTTAATTATTTATTTTTGAACTGTTTAAAGCACAGTATAATTGCCTTGCTACTATAATATATTTATTTATGAAAAGCTTTTGACATGTTTGAGTTTAAAACTTTGATACTATCTCATTTTACTTTTGTGATATTCATGATGTGAAAATTGTATTAGCCTGTTACATGAAACGTGTATTAATTATTGACTCTCATATTTATGACTTTATTAAATAGTAATAATCTAGAGAAGATTGTTATTTTTTCCTTTGATATTAAGTATACATGATGTAGCTCCATGCATAGATCCTCAAAGGGGGTGGTGTCCATGGAAAATGTTCTTTCCTGGGGGAGAGGTCCACATGTTACATGTACAGTATGTAAATTAAAAAGAATAAAAAAATTGTGGCCGGGGATCTGGATTAAGCCCCCTCTAGATCTACGCATGAGCTCTTTATTTGTTGAATAATGAGAATTCTCATGTTCTGTACATGTGTACCGGTATACCTGTTATGTCATTCAATTGCAAAAGAACAAACAAAACTCAAATTTAACACATCCAAAATTTAATACATATTTTATGTACATGTACTGAGGTTGGATTTCAGCAAAAGACAACAAGACATTTCATTCGAACAGTTCATTGAGTTTTGCAATGTCCATGTGAAGAGACTCAAAGCTAAACTTGAGTTATATAATAAAAGGTTTATAACTTAATGCATTTATTTAATAAACATACCAGTACTCATTTATTGAGGTTGAACTTTTAGCAATATACATCAATACATTTCATTCAAACAGTTCAATGAGTTTTGCAATGTCTTTTTGAAGACTTAAAATAAAGTGGCACAACGATGATGATTTCTTCAATACATGTAATGTGTTACAAGGTACATGTAATACTGAAAACACTTTATGGAACACAAAACTTCACTAAAACTGAGTTGGTCCACCAGCATTCAGGACGACATGTGGTATGACGCGATGAACATGGTCAATGTAACGGCGACTCTTCTCAGCAGTTAGAGAGTGTTCCAAAACGAAACAATTCCTTGCACTAGTTCTTCCTTCTTCGATTTCACAACACTTCTCAAATAAGTCTTCATCGCAGACCAGACATTTTCTATTGGATTCAAATCCGGAGATGAAGCTGGGGTAGTCATAACACTCTCTGTCAGTTGGTTCTCCTCCATCCATTGTCGAGTTGACTTACTTGTATGCTTTCTGTCATTGTCCTACAATCACATACACCAGAACATGAATATACTCCCTTTATGAACAAAACATAATAATTTACATGTATGCATATAAATTAGGACTGTAAAAAATTTCAAAGAAAAAAATGCATTTTGTTGTTGGCAGAACTGACAGAAATGCATAGTAATGCTCCTTAGAAAGCAAGACAGATTTAAAATTTTATAATAGATATGCCTTTGAATCATCTTTGCATTTGACTTTTACTTGTATACTGGTATTGGTAACTACATGTATATTCTTACATGTTAACCAATGATATTTAATTTTTTTACAGTTCATAAAAGTTACTTTTTAGTATTTACCTGATACAATCGAAATCCATCTGGGTACTTGGCCGCAGCAAAGGGCAGTAAGTTATCCTCGAGAATCTTCTGATAAATTTCCGAATCCATGATTCCCGAAAATATACAAACACTTGTTCACGAAATGAGTCCTTAGATATGAGTTGGTCAAGGCACCAATCAAGTCTGTGTTTCACATTTTTATGAGAAATCATTTGTCCATACTTCATGTGCTTTGGTGTCCAGTTCAGCTTTCTCTGGAGCATGCACACATATTCCTTAGACAACTGAATCCCGCACTGTTTTTCAAGTCTTCCTTGTAAGTTGGCAGCAGTCATTTCTGGGTTTTGGGCCATCCACATGTTTATGAACTGCATGTGAATTCGCCTCACTTTTGTGTGCTCTGGTCGTCTTGTCTTTCTAAAAAAAAATAATTGCATTTGTTAGTAAATAAAAAATTCAAAAGAGGTCATAAAAGATTTGTAAATGTAGGATAACTGATAACAGTAGCCAATAAAATGTAGTAAACAAGGATATTAAGAAAATTATCCTTAAGACAGCACATACACTGAAATACATGAATCTATGTACATGATGTACAGTTATGATTCTGAAAAAGGACCGGTATTCAATTAGTCAACATGTACATTGTACAAACATTTTCGTTTGATGATATTGGTACAAGTAAATACATTTTCAGTCTTTATTAAATAAATGTCCAGTCTTAAAATTAAACGTAAATGTAGAATATTTTACAATCACAAACGAATTTCATGAACAAATGTTGGAAAAAACATCGACACCGTCATTTTGGAAACTATATACTGAACAATACAGCAGACTGTACAGGGTAAATGTTGAGAATTGTAACCAATATAGGCAATACAACGTCTGCATTGTGTACATGTATAACTATACGAAATATATAATCAGTCTGTGTGCGTAATTTAAAATGAATAGCTACATTATGTACATGTTACGATGTAAGATTAGGCCAGTATACATGTAACATCAGTGTGTGTGGAACGGTATTCTGACATGTAGGCTACTTCTAAACGGGAATGAATGCGATAAATATAATACATTTTCCTTACGCCTTACTGGAGTAAACTATTTCGATTATAAAAATACCCACACCATTATTTATTTAATTCATTTTCGCCTGTTATCATGGTTATATATGCATGTAAGCACAAACTTTTTATCGTGAAAACATCCAGTTGTTTCATAGCGGATAATAAACCGTCGAACACTTTGTCTCGTTGTTTTGAACTGATGTTTATCCTGAAGAGTTTTACAAATCTTAACGGGCGTAATGCCGGCTTTGTGGAGTTTTAAGATGATATTTCTAATCGGCAAAGACAAGCTCCTTCCTCCTCGACCGGGCGCCATTTTGAAATGTGAAAAAGAGTTCCGAAGGAAAAGCCCACACGCTTTACACGAAACGCGCACGGTTCGCTCGCTTCTCACACGAAACGTTTCACACGCTTTGCCCGAAACGCTAAACGGTTTACACGAAACTCTGAACGGTTTGCACGAAACGCTGCACGCTTTGCCCGAAACGCTAAACGATTTACACGAAACGCTAAACGGTTTACACGAAACGATTCTCGCACGAAACTCGCACGCTTTTTTGGTGTAGTAGTACGTTTCAGGGTCTGTACCTGAGCAATATTAAGCAATTGAGAAATACTCTACGGTCAAAACTGATTACTTGTATAAAAAGATCTGCTGTGACATTTACTTTGACTAAGTTCAAGTTATAAAGTCACTGTTTACCATTAATCAAAAAGTTTGTTAATGTTAAGTAGGAGTGAAAAAGGGTCTAGATGTAAAAAGTATATATAAGCTCAAAAAAGAATTTTGCGTGATGCAATATGACCTACATACATCATTCAAGGTCACTGCACACCCTTTGAATCGATATGCTCAGGACAAGGATATTTTATATAATTCTGCTATGATCTTCACATTTGACCTTAAAACTTGGTTCAAAATCACTGCACATCCTTCACTCAAAAGCACATCTTATGTGTAGTATGAGCCTTATGTGGAGAGGATATATGCTCTAAAAAAAATGAATTTTTGCGTGATCCAATTTAACCTTGACCTTTGACCTACGAACGTCATTTAAGATCACTGCACATTATTTGACCATATACACACTGTGAGTGAAGATTGAGCAAGATTGGAGAAAGGGGAGAGAAGATATGCTCAGGACAAGGATTTCTCATATAATTCCGCTATGACATTCAGCTTCAACTTAGAAACATGGTTAATGGCTACTGCACACCCTTTACCCAAAGGCACTCTGTATGTGAAGTATGAGGCAGACTGGGCCAAGGGAAGAGGAGATATGCTCCAGACAAGAGATCCGGACGTACAGACGGACGAAAGGACGGAAAGACGAACAGACTGATCACTATAGGGAGGAAATATAGCGGGCCCCAATTAATATATCAGAAAAGAACGATAAAAAATATAATGTATTACATCCAAAATCTAGTTAAAAAAATCACTTAAGATGTAAAAGTGAAGCTTATGTCCAACACGATTAGAATTCAGCATCAAAATAAAATGCGCGCTATTGTTTGTCGTCGATATGGATGTTCGACCTAGATCGGAAAGTAAAAAAAAAAATAATTAAAAGAAAAAATAAAACAATAATAAATAGTTCGAAGGTCTGGAGGAAAAATTGTGCAGCATTTTATGATTTTTATAAACTTTTTTATCATAAATTGATAAAATTTATTCAAAAAGTGTTTGTTTCTATGTTGCATAAACTTTTATAGGTGTTGTGAGGTTTACAACGATAATGTATTAAAGGATCGAAAAAAGGGGTAAAAGATGAGATAAAAAGCGTATTTAGACTTGTGATACCATTGTATATTATTTATATCCAGCTGGTTTTTAGCTCACCTCAGCTTAAAGCTCAAGTGAGCTTTTCTGATCACCCGTTGTCTGTCGTC
The DNA here is from genome assembly GCA_020458035.1 of Magallana ariakensis. Classification (NCBI taxonomy): domain Eukaryota; kingdom Metazoa; phylum Mollusca; class Bivalvia; order Ostreida; family Ostreidae; genus Magallana; species Magallana ariakensis. The sequence goes on along the minus strand of CM035811.1, from coordinate 35,899,231 downwards.
CGTCTGTTCATCTGTAAACTTTTTACATTTTTAACTTCCTCTCTAAAACAACTTGGCCAAATTCAACCAAATTTGGTACAAATCATCCTTAAAGAAAATTGAATATAAATTGCAATTGTATTCAAAGCGGAGAAAACCTCTAAACTGTACAAAAGGGGGGTGTATTTTAAAAAAATCGTCTTCTCAAGAACTGCTGAGTAAATCTTAACGTATTCTAGCATAAATCATCCTTATGGAAAGGAAAGTATAATTGCAACAGAGGCCCATGGGGCTACATCGCTCACCTAAGCAACAGTGGCTTTATATGGGTGTTTAAAGGATATTGTGCCATATGGCCCCTCGGTAGAATAACAAAAATATAATACCATAAAGTATCCAAATTTTACACTTATTTTCATACACTTTATCTTTGACATTGTACCTTTATGAATTACCATTTTTACCAAAAACAAGATCCTATGCAAGATATAAAACTAAATGTTTGGTAGGGGTACACTGTTAACTTCCAATTCCCTTTATTTTATAAGTTCTGACCCCTCACTTTATAAAGCGATCAAAATATATGAGAGCATGCCCATTTTCTTCTTCAACTACTAACTATTTACTGTATTTTATTTTAAAAAAACCTATATCTCAAAGAAGAAAATTGTACCTCAATGCGCTCAAATTAAAAACATTGAAAAATTTATTTGGTTTTCCGCATTATAAACGATCGTTGTTTAGCAGGCGTGAACTCGTGTGACGTTTTATAACCTAATACTCACTTGACCGATGAATTCACTCGAATGAAAAATGTTGTCATGTGATATGTTAAACAGCTATAATAATCATTAGGCGTCGGAACCGGGGGTGGGGCTAAACCCCCTCCACTTTGTTGCAAAGTTAGACATAGCCGTACTCTGAATGATTCTTGGTTTGCTTGTCCAGATTTCGGATAAGGTCTAGCCCAACTCCCCTCAACCACTTTTAATTAGCTTCCGACGCCACTGCAATGTATTGACAGGCATATCACTCTATTTTGCTAAGGCTCACCCTTTATTTTCGTCTTTATTCAAAAGCGATAATACATTTATCCCCGTAACAGTGATGTTTTAAACTGTTTTAAAGAGGTCGTTTTCATGTAATTGTGTCGGAAAAAACCATCAAAGTTGGTGTAAATTTCATATAAATCATCGTATAAGGAGGAGCTTACAATTCTGCTAGGTTTGAGTCAACTTTTTGTTCACAGGAGTTTATTACATTCAATTTAATATTTTTAAACTTGGTATTTCCTATTCAGCATTTTAAATGTAAATGAACAAAAGCATGGCCTCAGCTCTGTGAGCAAATCTCTGTATCTTGCTTACAAATCGAAACTTGACACTCGAATTTGGTTAGTAAGGAGAAAATTGTAAACAATTAAAACAAAAGAAACATGCACTAAAACAAAGAAAGAGCACACTTATTTTTCATTATATATATATATATATATATATATATATATATATATATATATATATATATATATATATATTCCCTGAAAAGACTCTCATTACATCATGACGTCATAGTTAACGTTTCTAAGGAAAACAATTTCATATTTTATGTACGTTCACCTGAAGACGGATGTTAAAATCCAGAAAGCGCTTGTGAATAGAAACATTGGAACTGTGCATTTTCTTTTTCTTTTCTTGATTATTTATACTGTGTGATATCATCTTTCACTCTTTTTGGATTATATATATATATATATATATATATATATATATATATATATATATATATATATATATATATATATATATATATATATATTTATATATATATAGCAGCGAAAACAATCTCCGTTTAGACTGAGCAACTTAACAAAACGTTGCATTAATCAACCATTACGTAAACATCATACCGAATTACCAATAGAATGTATAGTATTTTATAATATGTTGTTAGTGCATCAGCTTTTGCTCATTATGTGCAGATAAACAATCAGTTGTCTGATTTACCGAAGTCTATATTTGATTCCATACGTAAAAATTCCAAAATACAGGCGATAGTTCCCCTCAAGTTAAAAAGCATAATTAACGAAAATGAAACGAAAATTAAAACAAGCTAAAACCACAAGTTTAAACGTCAAAGCATTGAAATATTTATTCTCAATTTACTTGACAAAAACGACACAAATATATATTGGATGTTTCAAATATTTCCTTCGAACGTAAACTGTTGTATAACAAGCAAATTCATTTTTATCAGTTCGTTTTCGATATATATTTATTTATTTATTCACCACTCAAGGGCCCTCGGGGGGGGGGGGGGGCGGGGGGCATATGCATTAAAACAATAAAACATCATGATTATAACAAACAATGGATGAAATATATAAATATTGTACTGTTAAGTTATATGAGATATAAATATTGTACTGTTAAGTTATATGAAATATCGAGCCCGAAGTTAAACTGATTGATCTCTTTCTCTCTGTCTCATTTATTATTGTCGTAAATTACTCATATATGAAACAGAATTAGCCAATAATTTTTGAAATTTATATTTTGCTAACCATAAGGTTTATTTTTGCTAAATTACGTTGAATTTGACTCAGCAGTCCTTGAGAAGATTTTTAAAAAAGCACCCCCCTTTTTCTACAGTTTCCAAGTTTTCTCTGTTTAGAGAAGAAGTTCAAAATGTGAAAAGTTTACAGACGGACAGGCAGACGGACGGACGGACGGACGGACGGACAGACGGATGACGGGCGAAATGTGATAAGAAAAGCTCACTTGAGCTTTCAGCTCAGGAGAGCTAAAAATTAAGGGCTATTTATGTTCCTTTGAGCTAATTACAAAGAGACTAATAAAGCGGGCTCGTTATTCCATATCTCGTAGACTGGCAATTCGTACGATAGACTGATCCTATGACAGGCATTGCCAGTATACCGCATCTCGAAAACGAGGTTCTTTGTTTGAAGCGTTTATTGTGCAACAGTTCACGTGCGAATATTATCTATGAAACATGGCAGTTATATTGTGAAGTAAATTGAAGTTATATATTTTAACGCGTTGCCATGTTCACTTATGACGGTAGTTCTAGCTTGTTTTGATTTTCGTTTCGTTTTGCTTTTTAACTTGGGAAACGATCGCCTGTATAGCTGTATTCAGTATTCTGGTATTTTGAACATAGACTTCGGTAAATAGGCAGTTGATGACAACATGCGAAAATGATGTTCTAAAAACATATTTAAACAATATTTTGATATTTCTATCGATATATTTTAGCATATTTAGCTTATATTTTATAGGAGTTAAGAAAAAATTAACTCCAATTTTGGCCTAAAATTATCTTATTTCATGCTAAATCTCAAATGTTTGAGATGTGACTCCTACTTGTTTTACTATTAAATGAGACATTAAATGTATATCTATTTGTATGCAAAGTTTTTGAAAGATGACATTACTATATTTTTTTTTTATTTGCGTTATAATTTGATTACCCCAGAATTTTGTAACATCTGCTGTTGTGTTCATTATGTACTGGCCTTTGAAGCCACCAGTTAAGCAAGAATTTTTAAACTTTGACTTAGATTTTACTTTTATAGTTACGATCATAACTAAATAATAGTTCAAACTATAAATATTTGTTTGATTTCTTCAAGTTATCAATTTCTATGTAAAATGTTAGCAAATATTTCAGGAAAATTATCATTTCTGTTTGGGGCCATATATTTAAAAAAAAACGGCATGTGACATGGGTCACAAATAAAATAAATGAACATTATAGGTCCCATCTTTATATCCAAGTGGTTTTCGAATGATTGACAATACTATTATTTCAGGTGCCAACCTCCTTAAAAAAAGATGTTTTCATAGCCTCAATTAAGCCCTGTTGTGATTGATCACCCGCGACTATCTTATCTTCTGAGGTTATAAATACGGGTGATGCAAACACATACCGTGCATTGAAAATTACAATCAATATTTATTAATTATATTTCGTGTTGATACTACAATTATTAGGTAACATGTAATGAGTAAATAACTCTGCTTAATTAATGCAAAACCGTTTTTTTTTCACAGTGATCATCAACATTAAAAAGATCCTCTACCTAACTGTTGAATTAGATCATAGGGTAGGACTAATGCCTCCAAAATACACAAGTGCCTAAACTGATTTTGTGTCACTTGGCTAACTCAATTACAAAACATTTTTATCTATATAATGTAGGAACACATCAAAAAAATGAAATTAAACAAATTGAAAAAGTTTTTAAAAGTTGCCTATGATTCTACGACTGACGCTGAAATGTTTGTTGATCATCAAAATTGTCTTACTAAACATTAAATACTTGTGTACAGAAAACTCAAAAGAATGATGTGCTGTAAGTATTTTGTGGGATACCTTCTTATTTGATGAATTATATGAAATCTGCAACAAGTTTAGTAGTTTTCAAACGAGTAAATTAAAACGTCTTTTAAACAGGTTTGACACATTATACTTATTAGGATATCTGCATTATCATTTTTTAAAAGAAAATTTAGCAGCAGAAAATCATCTTGGTTTGTAGCCGTTTTTTGTTGTTTTTGAGGAAAGATGAAATAATTGATGGGTCTTGGTACAAAATTGTTACCTATATGCCTGACAATACATTAAATAATATAATAGCTTTTTAACATATCACGTGACAACATTTTCCAGTCGAATGTTTTCATCGATCAAGTGAGTAAGGTTATAAAACGTCGCACAAATTTACACCAGGTAAACAATTATTTAAGGGAAGACCAATTAAGTTTTTGACTGTAGCCTTAGCAACTTTGCCACAGAGTTCAAACAGTGGATTCCAGTAGCCCTTTTCACAAAAAATCTTAAGGTTTTGCGTAATATTTCAACTTAAGAATCTCTTACGAGAAATCTTAAGTGCTTTTCACGAACGCATTTAAAACAGGTTTCACTTAAGAATTTACTTACGAGTTATCCTTTCCCTAGCAACAATCTGAGATTCAGTGAATTCACTTGTAAAATAGGAGAAACATATATAAATCAACATTTTCATAAAAAGGATGCAAAACTGAAATTATATGTCACTTACATCGAGTGAAATCAATGTGATGTAGTAGAAATCAAAATTTGACGTCACAATCACAATGTTTGTTTAGTGTGACGTAGGACAATCTTACGAGAAAAAATTGACGTAAAAATATTTGGAGAATTTATTTGTGTTTTTTTTTCAAAAATAACTGCTATATAATGCGACAAAAAAGGTTTAATGTGGCTCAAAACATTAAATTTAGCTGTTTCTCTTGTAAATTTTACATAATACGATTATTATTTACAGTTTTGAAATACTTACGAGAGAATTTGTGCTATTGTAAAGTTACGACAAATTTTACACGTAAGAGTCTTATAAGATATTTTGTGAAAATGAACAAAAACTTACGTTTTCACTTACGATAAAATTTAATCGTAAGATTTTTTGTGAAAAGGGCAACAGACTATTTGGCGATCCTCTGTCCGTCAATCTTTGTTAACTTTCACAAAGGAGATACGAGCTGTGAAAATAAAATGTATATCATCGGCATGGTATATTTATAGAGTTTGACATCTTAAATACACACACAACAATATTCACTTAGATGTGGAAAATAAAATTACACTAATTTAAGTTTGATTTTTTTTCATAAATACCAATACACCGAACAAGAAATATTGTAGCTAAATGGTAACTACCTTTTCCAGTATTTTCATCATATTAAATATATATGTATTGCATGACCTCTATGACAACATATTAATGAAATAAAACGTTGGCATCCTTTAATTGTGTAGATTCAACATGTTCAAATTATGATTACACACGATAAGGTAGGCCCAAAATAAGCAATATATTTTTACCCCTACCCCTTTATAGAATATTGAGTCTTACATCAGAAAATTATGGTACTTAATTTTGCTAAATATTAAATTTTACTGTTTTTAATTATTTAAAGTGTTTTAAGTCAAAGCAGTTCGCCATTGCTGCTCAGGTGAGCGATGTGGCCCATGAGCCTCTTGTTTTACTATTCGCTAGTTAAGGTTCGGAGAGAAAATTCACTCAATTTAGTAGATAAAAATATAACACCATCGCAAAACAGAAGAAATAATCCTAAATGTATAAATCTACTACTTTGTTTTACAATGAAACAGATTGCACATATGATATTAGAAGAGCAGAAAGGTCATCAACTTTTCCCAAAACTATGGCTTGATCGAGTTTGCAAAATATACGTTCCAGATGTCAGCGTTTCAGAATATAAAGAGAAAATAATGGTATTTGTTTTTACTATTTTTACCAGATTACGATATATTTAAGTGCTTTTTAATGAAACACAATTTAAAGTTTAAAGAATGTTTCCTTTTTAGAGAAAAAATGCAAAAGAAGATAGCGGATTCTGGGAGAGACGCCCTTTGTCAAATGACATGAAATCGTATGCAGTTGGTAACGTCATACATCTTATTAGAGTATATGAGGAGCAGAAACGGTGAGAAAGTCCCTAAGCTTTACAAATAAAATATAATAAACAAAAATGGATATATTTTATATAAGTACCATGTTTATGCTAATGGTCTACACTTTATGTCTTGTTTAGTCGTATTGGAGAATCTGACATGGCATTTCAAGACAGAGTATCGGAGTCAATCAACCTTGAGATAGACATAGTATGCAAAAGGCAGAGAGAACAACGCAATGCAGAACGAGTTTTGAAAATAATAAAATCAATTGACGTAGAGGGCAATAAGAACAAACCACTCACCGATTTTGGAGAAGAAAGCGATGAGTGGCTTGCATTGCAGAGATTGGATTTAGGAGAGGTTCAACAACACTCGGAACTAATCAAGCGATTGAAAAAAGATATTATTGAATACGAGTTAAACAAGATAGATGCTGGGATGAAAGAAGATGCATCTGGTTTCATTGCAGGGCGGTTTACATTAGAATTACTAGCACAAGCTGCTGGTTACTTTGATAAATCTATTTCAGAAAGAGCGAAAAAGATTTTAAAAAAGGTAGAACAAATCATACGCGATGACATTTCGAAAAAATATACAGAGCAAACAGAAATTCGTTACTTAACCTTCACGGAACAAATGGTATTGAGGAACTTGTATATCAATAGGTGGGAAAGTCTTAGATATCAACATCAGGTTAACAAATTGTTTTGGCGTTTATGGGAGGATGACCTGGACAGGAAGAACAAAGCCCTAATTGAGGGTAGACAAGATCGCGATTCAAATAAATGGTTTAATTATAAATTACAGATTTTGGTTACAAATCCATCGACACCACAACCCTTGCGTGCTAAGATTAAAAACTTTCTAGAAAAGTTCGATGAACTCAGTCCTGTTTGATTTATCTACGTGTCGTAAATCAGGAATTAAAAGAAAAAAAAATACTGATATGTCCATAGCAACAGCCTCTTCCGGATAGTTTCCAAATGGAAAGGAGGTGATTATATATTTGATCGAACTACAGAATCTGATTGTAAAAAATAACGTTGCGGGTACTGTACGCACTTGTTCACTTGATTATCATCTATAAAGCAAGTGGAAAGGAAATAATAAAGTGTGAACAATACGATGCTGTTCAGAAAAAAACCCAATATTAGACATATACTCTTATTTCCTAGGGTGTAGAGATACATTCTTGAAATTAATCAGTCATATTGTTCATATAATTTAAAAATTTGATTGAAAAATCCAAAACATGAACTATTCTTTATTTCTGATCTTTTGTTGTAAAACATATGAAGACAGTATTTACATATTCTCTCAATTTTATTTTTTGTGAACAACAGTGAGTTATATTATAAATTTACCCAAATGTCAATTGCAAATTACTGTAAAAAAATGTCTTTTACCGTCATATATTATATAGTATAATACTTGTTGGAGTGTATTACATTCTTGTTAATCTGTCCCTTTGTTCATTCCGGTTAAAAAATTCGTATTTAAACTTCAACTATAGATCCTTTTCAGCCTTTCAAAGTTGCATGGTTAGGTAGTTGCACGGTCAGAAAAGACGTTTTCTCAAGATTCTTACCAATTATACATATGTTCGCTGCGTCGGTGTAACGAAGAATTTTGACCCGGGTTGAAAATTGACCCGGGTGTATTTTTTCAACGTTGAATATTGAGAACAAAGGTGTTGAATAAAGACCATGTTTCGTTGAAAATTGACCCGCATCGTGGAATTTTGATCATGAAACCGGTTCAAAATTCAACAGCAAATAAGCATAAATTAACGAATTAATATATATAACTTGGAATTATTTAAACCCAAATTTACAGTTTAATTCATATTTATTCTTGAGATTTACAAGTTTACATTTTTTAACGGTCAGACAAAAAAATGAAACATTTCAAAGATTATTTTTCGAATTTACATATTTACCCTTCAAAATAATATATATTGGCTATTTTATTCATAGCGAAATGTTCGCCTATAATTGCTGTTTTGTGTGATATCTATATTTCAAATATTATGTTTTTAAATAAGAATATTGGTATACCTGGTTACATGATAAACTCTTCAATTCAGTGAAGCAGGTTTTTTTTAAAATATTTTCTGGATAGGTGTACAAATATAACTAATAAATAAAAATTTGCAAAACGTCATATTGTTTAATTTTGGTTTTACACTTACCCAGTAAATTGAAATTTTGATATTGTTCATTGTAAGTTTTCTAGATATGTGTAAATACAAAATTCACAGTATGACATATTGTGATTTTTGTTCTTGCACACACTCAGTATGTTTAAACTGTGATTTTTAAATACCAACCCAGTAAATAACAAATTTACAATAGGACGATACGCTAACAGTATTCTCTTTATATAAGTTTTCTTAAGAGAAAAAACCCAGCAACCATAGTTTTGTTTTTAAATGCATTTCCCCTAACATTTGTAATATTAGTATTTCAGACATATTAGAGAATTGAGACGTGTTGCACATGTTCATTTTCATGCATACTCTTTTTAAGTGTTTCATTTTGCTGTCAACAAAGTACTATTAGGATACATGTAAATCTGGATGTAACTAAATATGATGAACATGAATAAAACATTTTTTTTTCTTAGGCATAAGCCATTCTGCTTAATGGAATATATAGCAAGTTAGCAACCTAATTTTTGTACAGGATGACAATAACTTAATTCTGCTATTATATTTTCTAAAAAGCTTTGATCATTGATAATTGATTATTTCAATGAAATGGTACATTGCATTTTTTTTTAATAAAACAAATCGTACATCAAAATGAAGTAAAGGATCATGCGATGGGGTCAGTGTAGGTGCACAGACACCTAAATTATTAATGTAAAGGGTATATATATATATATATCTGTAAACCATATCAGCTAAGTGCTCATTGTAAACATGAACATATAATTTTATTGTACATTTTTGATCATAGATTTATAAAAAAAAATTCATAATGCAGCTTCATTTTGAGGCTTTGTTTTGCAATATAACCTAATTTGAGTTAGAAAAATGTAACTTTTTAAAATCAATTAATCTAATATTTTTTGTATCAGAGGAAATTCGGACTGTGATTTTTACTATTTATTGACTTGAAACATTGTAATAACAGCTATAATTTTATACATTTAATAAAGAATATATTATCCAACTGCTTGTCTGGCCTTATTAATTATTGTCTTAGAAAATTCATAAAAATATTTTCATTTTTTTAATGGAAATTTTAAAGATGAGGAAATTCGAGCTAATTTGACAATCTTATATGCATAAATACCCAATGATTCATTTACTGTTAATGATTTTCTCAATATGTGTCTTTACTATGAATCTAAAAAAAAGATCAAATTCTGAATATATGATTATATCGAAATAATCAATGTAAAAGGGGGATTGATGAACACCAAAATATCAATTCAGTGTACAGAGGACATGTACATAGGAAATTCGGAATACATATTTTGTGGGATTCAAAAACAACAGTTCGTTTCTTTACTACTTAAAGATAGGCGTGGGTGATTTTTGATTTGAACTGTAGGTAAAAGAAAATGATTTCACGAGTAAAATGATATGCGACTCAACTTCTAATTCTCATGCTGTAGAGAGATTTTGCTAAAAATAGATAAGAGTACACCTGAATGCTCGCAGCAAAAATAACATAAAACCGGACGTGACGTCACAAGCGTGTTTCCCAGTTCCACGTGTGTATAGAGAACGTTCAAATGTCAAAGAAAAGAACGGGAAATTTTTGCGTTGCAGCCGGTTGTACATCCACACACAAGGATAATGTATCTCTGCATGAATTTCCCACGTCTGATCGACTTGATATTCGAACTCAGTGGATCTGGTTTGTTAAAACAAAGCGACAGGATTTTACAAACCCGACCCCTAATTCACTGCTTTGTGAGAAACATTTCACTCCCGATTGTTATCCAGCGGAATATCATATAAAGAAGTCTATGGGCTTTGAAGTTAAAAAGAAATGCCTTTTGCCAATTTCTGTCCCTACCATTCACTTTGCTGGAGCGATAGATAATAAATTGGTGCATAAACGTCGCTGTCAAGATAATGACTCGCCTACATCGCGTCCATCGCAACCAAAGAAAATGAGATCAGCGTATCGTAAAAGAGAGAGTTCAATGGTGAGATAACAGATTACATGTACCTATTATTCGTTTAAAATTAGTTAGTAGTAAAACAAATCAATTAATGCTATTGGGAATATAAATAACGCAATTAACAGATCGTTTGTTAAATATTAGGTTGTGGAACATCAATTGTCACAATATGCTGCTACTGACCAGCCTTTAGTCGACGAAGAAATAAATGATGCCGGAAATGTTCAAGAAATTGAGGTAATGATATTGAATGTCAGATCATATCAATCTTAATGATAAATACTCAGCTATGTTAAGGAAGGTATCAGAATTCTAGCACGTGTGATTTAGGAAAATTTGCATATGCCCCGCCCCTTATTCATGAGATTTTACGAGATATTGTATTTCGGTAATTAACAAACATCTACCAAAATGAATATGATTAATTATTGGGTTTGATTGTATCAAGAAAGATGTACTGAAATAAAAACTTCAACTATTCTTTATATCTTGCGAAATTATGAAATTCCTAAGTCGTCTGATGACGTGTCGAGGTTGACTACGTCACATCGGCGCTTGCAGCTGTGATCAGAATAAACATGTGGACTTCAGTGATATATCTGAGAATTTAACCCATTTACAACCAGCCTAGACGGAAATCGGTAGAGGATTCAACTGAACAAGGTAGGATTTATCTGTACTTTCCCTAGATATTGTTTTATATTGTCTAATACTGTAGGATGAAACAGAAACGAAGGGAAATTCCTCGGCTTCGATTTTGTTTACTTGTTTACATTTGTTTTTCATGTAATATTGTGTTTAAACATTAGTTTGGTGACTCGATCAGGCAAAAGAAATGTTCCGCGATTCGCTAATTTTGATCATTAAGAGTATTGAGGCTCATTGTAGCTTTTTACTGGTCTCTTATATCACAATAACATTAGTTCGCATTTCCTCCGTGTTCAAAGAAAATGTAAACAATGGAAAGTCCAAACACTGTATTAGCACTACAAAGATTACTGTGAGAATCTGAATTGAATATAGACAAGATTGTATTGTTGTTTATGTAAATCGAAATGTGTTATTTCATTTAGCTTTTTTTATCAGGAAGATTACATGTTTGAATTAACAAAATTACAGTGTTGAACTGATTTTCCAAACATTTTAAAAAATAAATATTTGATTATGCCTGTTAGAATATTAATGAAATTAAAACTGCCATTAGTATGCACAGTGATAAAGAAATTTTCCATTTTCATGTTATCTTCAGCACAATAGTTTACTAATTATAACACATTATTCAATTTCAGGGTTATTAAAGCAGTAAATGGTCCACTGGAGACACTTTGTTGGGGTGTTGATAAAAAAGTAGGTACTCTATAAATATTTCTTTTACCCACTAACTTCATGTATATTTGGTCTGGGTTTTTTTAATCACATAACTACATTGTAACCTATCATAATATCTTTCATTAATATCTATTGAAATTAAATTTGAAATTGATAAATATTCATAATTTCAGGCATTGGTTTTCTTATCAACTGCACTGCCTCCTTACAATGTACATCAAAAAGACAAGAGGAGAAGTACATGTAGTGTGAAAGAATATGGTCAATTGACATAGATTCCACATCATGACTGAATGATACTGAAAATCAGAAAACACTAGTTTTGTTGAACAGTTTGTTACAGATCAAAAAGCAATCTCTATATAGTACATGTACATTGTATTTGTCAAGTTGGTTATTATAATAAATTCTATAGATAAAGATTGATTTTTGTTGCTTTCTTTAATTATTACAAAAAATATTAACTATAATTACAAGTAACCCTGATCATATATTATAGGTATTTCTTATTTATTTAGCAGCAGAGTAACATAAACCATTATAAAACATAAATGTGTAAATTACAAACTTATACACTTAAATCACCCCCCAACCCCCCACCCTTATATCGTTATTAGAGGGCAACAGATGAATTAATGTTTCCAATTTCAACAATTTGGTAATGATGACTGGTGTGAACAAGACAAAATTCTAACATTATTTAAATGAAATTCACAGCGTGTAATTATTTTATGAACGAAAATTAAAATCATGATCTTAGTCAGTGTTGCGTTTGAATTTCAAGCAAATGACGCCGAAAGTGAAATGTGTCAGATAAAATGCAGTAGTGCAAGGGCATACACTTTATCAAATATATTGAAATTTTACATGTGTTACCATTATATCCCAATTATATCAAAAAGTGCTGGGAGCTACATGAAATCGCTACGCATTTCACATAAATAAGCATTAATTGTGGGAACTCCCTGCAAATTTCTGTTCATCCACTGTTTATATTGAATTTAATAATTGTTCTTACTTGAATATTTCAAGCTCCCAGCACTTTTCGAAATTTTAGATGTTCATTTTACAAGTTAGAAACAGAAATAATTATATTTGTTAATGTTAAGCCCTTGCACTATGCATTTTTTCGTATTATTCCTGGTTCATCTATTTTTAGCAGTATCACGTGACAGGGTATCCCCAAGAGACTCAAAAATTGATCATGCGATAGAGAATTATCTAATATGTATATTGATAAAAAATTACTTTGTGTAACAATTTTTTGGAATATAAAAATCAAGATTATTCAAAGGCTAATATTTTATGTGATAAATACCGCTATTATTTTATGGACGCCCTTAACATAGCTGAGTATAGTTTATAATTACTTCATATATTTAAATTTTAATTTACCAAATTTAGTGAACAAAGACAAGGGGCATTGGATTACAGTTTTAATAGGGGAAAGTGTGTATCAAAGAGGTCAAAGAAATGCCAAACAAAATTGATAAAATCTGACAAAGGTATACAAAATACAAAAATTGTAAGATTTAATGCATCTCTCTCTCTCTCTCTCTCTCTCTCTCTCTCTCTCTCTCTCTCTCTCTCTCTGAGTGTCTGTATGTCTCTCATATTAATTTAATATGCGTGGATTGTGTTCAGTCATTCAGGTTGACATGAGGAAAAAGCCAAAGTTAATTTCAAAAGGGATTCAGTGTAACCGTGATCTGGAGATTCTCAGCATGGAATCATCAGGCAACCTTTGGGAATGAAATTGAATAACAGGGATGAAAATGAAAATACACCAGACTTTGAATACACCATTCCCCCTACTATAGAGGAAACAAGCAATGGTGACCCAGACTTTTAGCCAATTTCCTCTGATGGATGCCTGTCAGATAGATCAACAGAAAATGAAAAGTTAGTTTTGTCAAAGGTTATCTTTTATTTCAATAATTTCTTTTTTGACCACAGTGTAACCATTTTATTCTTTGAATTTTTAGTTACTAGCCATGGAAAGGGAAGGAATTTATTGTATTTGAAACAAAGCTGTTATAACTTTTTTCTATCGTGTCCATCATGTGCTGCATGTGCTGTTTAACACTGGGTCAATGGTAAGAATAGAACAGACATGTGGCGTATGTGGCTTTAACATAATGTGGAAGAGCCAACCTATGATTGGATCTATATCAGCAGGCAGTTTGATATATTCTGCATCTCTACTTTTCACAGGTAAATACATTGTTTAAATTCATATTACATGTAATAATAAAAGTTAAAAATACATTTGACTTTTGTAACTTATTACTTTATGAACTATTTATGATATTTTCCAGGATTACTCCCCACAAAGACCGTTCGGTTCATGGAACACATGAATGTATTGAGCATTACTTCAAATACATTTTTTCAGCATCAGAAATATTATCTGCAAACCTCTATATGCTCAGTATGGAGAAACTTTCAAGAAAACTACTTTAATCAAATGGCAGCTAGTGGGAAAGCTTTGACACTAGGAGGGGATGGTAGGGCGGATACACCAGGTCACTCAGCACAGTATGGCAGTTATGGTTTGCTGGATTTGGATCTAATGCTTGTGATACATATAGAGCTGGTGCAGGTGAGATAAGATTTGACAATTGTTTTATCATCCATATATAACACAAAAACAGAGTAATGAAGTTAAAAGCAGCTATCATATGGAAAAAGAAGGTTTTGTGTGAAGCATTAACTTCATCAACTACAAAGGAATCAAAATTAAACAGATTACAACAGACCGGCATGTTCAAATTGTTAAGCATATCAGGGTGGAATTGCCAAATACAAAACACTATTTTGATGTGTGGCATGTAGCCAAAGGTAAATTAATCTTTCCTTGCCAACAAAATTTAGTTCATATCTAGTTATTTGTACAATAGTTACTAGTCTAAAAATTCTTGTTTTTTTTTCAGGCTTGAAAAAGAAATTTGTGGCCTTATCTAAAGAGAGAATGTGAAGTTTTACAGCCTTGGATCCGAAGTCTGTGTAACCATCTCTATTGGGTACCTGCTTCAACACCAAGTGGAAATGGTCAAATGATGTTGGAGAAATGGGAGTCAGTTCTTAATCAAGTTCAAAACATCCATGAACATGATGGACAGTTATATACCGAGTGTCCGCATGGCCCCTTGGAGGGACGGGAACGTCACAAGAAATGGCCTAAACCTGGTAAGTTATATATGTTACTTATATATGAATTATTAATTTATGCCAATTTTGATGTATGCAAAAATTGTTAAATTAAATTTTCATATTATTTAGGAAGTAAGGTTGCAGAACGTGTCTTAGAGATTGTAACATCAAGACAAATGAAAAAGGATGTACCAAAGTTATTTCCAGGTGCACAAACTACATCTCTTGAAGGTTACCATGCAATCGTCAATCATTTTGCCCCCAAAATGATATGATTGTCCTATCATGGATGTTGTAAAGGTAAATGTTTTTCAAACAAGTAGAGAAAATAACATTTTTGTTTCTAAAATAGAACCTTTTGTGAAAATAAAACTGTGTTTTCTTTTTAGATCACCTGAGCCAAAGGCTCAAAGGAGCTTTTCTGATCACAATTTGTCCGTTGTCTGTCGTTGTCATCGTTGTTGTAAACTTTTTACATTTTCATGTTCTTCTCAAAAACCACTGGGCCAATTTCAACCAAACTTGCCATACAGTATCCTTAGGTGAAGGGGATTCAGGTTTGTTCAAATGAAGAGCCATGTCCTCTTTCAAGGGGAGATAATTAGGAATTAGTGAAAAAGTAATGCTGTATTTTAAAAATCTTCTTCTCGAGAACCACTTGGCCAGGAAAGATGAAACTCATAGTGAAGTATCCTCAGGTGGTGTAGATTCAAGTTTGTTCAAATCATGACCCCTAGGGCAAGGGTGGGGCTGTAATTGATGGGTAAATTTTACACAAGAATACATCAGAAGACCTTTAAAATTTTTAAAATATTCTTCTCCAGATCCCATAAGCAACAGAGCTGTGATTAGTTACATTTATATGCAAGCAACTTTATGTAGTGCGCATTCAATTTTGTCTAGTTTGTGGCCGTACGAAATGATATCAACAGATTAGATTTACCTTTGTTTATTTTTTTTCGATCGGTCGCGGTGTACCAAATAAATGAAAACGAGGCTCACTTCAACCATTGTTGATGTGGACGGTGAAGAAGTAACTGAAGTTTAGTGTTTACACGGATCTGAAACAAAAGTATTCATTGCTGATTGTTGTTTTCATTCTGTAAGGTTTGAAGAGTAAAGGATTAAGATTAATAATTACAATTAGTACATTTATTTACAATTAATTTACAATTAGTACATTTACAAATATTAGTATATTTGTTCATGCAGCATTAATTTGTTATTATGCAGTGTTCAGGCGCGATCATACTGCGCAGTTGAAGTCTCTCGGAGAAAAGTCACACGGAGAAAAACAGGTCCATTTAGATACTGCTACATTTTACTAGTGTTAAAGAAGATTGAGAAGATGATCTATTTTTAAAATTTACTTAGTAGAAGGAAGCGTAATAGTTTGTCATTGCACAATATAAAGATAGACGAATTTTACATTTCTAAGAGTTATCTCCCGTTGTCAGCGTAACGCTCCTTTCCCCACTGTCTCTTTCCTTTGAAAGTTACTTGTTAATATTTTTAATCTTCAAACGTTATCGGACAATTTCGATCTGTACCTGTATTGCCAGAATATGGGGTAACATGTAAATTATGAACATGTTCATACATATTTTATTTCTAAAATACTGACCTATAAAGTTGGTAAGGTTATAGAGGGAAAACAGTGCCTTACGCCGGTTGACGCTGGATAGTCCCCACAAAGGAAAATAACTTTTGTAAATATGAAAGTCGTCTACAGGGACAACTCTTGCATATAGGTACACCTGTCATCAGCACATGTTTATAAAGCATAACTATTAAATACGTATAGTAGAATTAGTTCTGTTTTTGTTGATATGGTTAAGTCATGTTGTTGCTACATTTCTCCAAGTACATTTTGTAAAAAAAAATATAATAGTACACGCCTCATAACTGCAACTTGACGAATGGATGTTCCCTGATTGGTTGATCGTGCAACAGACTATTTCAGTGTCAATGTTGATAATATGAGTTGACCAAGAGCACCATGGCGGTTGAATTGCATGAAAAATATTGACATAATTCAAAACTTCACACTTATAATAACTGAAATTGCCATTAAATTGCTAACAGGCTACAAGTTTAGGTTTACATCAAAATTTTGATTACATTACAACAATTATCATTCAACTACCGGCTATTTGATTTATAAAGAGCATGAGGTGTTCATTATCAAGAAAATATTGCCCAAGTCAGGAACCACATTCTCATTGAGAGAGAGATTTTAACCTTGGTATATACATGAAAAAGTCGTTAAAATCTGCTGCATTTAAGCAGCACATCTGTGATTAATTGCATACTGGTCAACTGGGTTGGATGACCAATGGTCAGGTACATTGGAATAGCATCTGGATTGACGGATCAAGGACCTTTAAGCACAGAGTAATGTGGCACTCTGCTAATTTCACTCACCGGTGGCCAGATAGCTCTATAGACCAGCTGACTGCAAATTCAAAGATCCTAGGTTCAAATCCCAGTCTGGTCAGCTGCATTTTTCTCCTACCAAATTACAATTGAATCAATATGCAAGCAGCTACTTTAAGTAGTGCAGATACCATTTTGTCTAGTAAAATTTGAATCATGATCTCCGGGGATAAATTGAAGCTACTATGGGTGATCAACCTTTTACGGTACATAGAAATACATAGATATTGTTAAGTTAAAAGCAAGGAAGTATAGATTTAAGTTTGCACAAACCCTCCCTCCCCTGCACTCACTTCAATACTGAACTCATTTCGGCTTCCACCTAGCAAGTCGCTCAGGTAAGCGATGTGGCCCCTGGCCTCTTGTTACAATCTTGTTAGAATCATATTGGCAGCACTTCATTTCAACGAAAATGGAATGAGAGACCAGGCATCAACAAAAGAAGGCAAAAAGAGATACGAAATCATTTATCCCAAATTTAAAAAGGGGGAATATTCTGTCAGAGAAGTAAAAGTTGGCTGCATCTATGGTATTTCAAGCTTTATTTTTCTAATCAGTATAATACAACAGGAAAGATTTTTAAAATAATTTTACTTTCATATTAAACATATCTTGATTGTAGGTTACATCACTCAATTAATGGATACTGTATTTGCTTCAGCAGAAGAGCAGAGTATGAACTCCAGTGTAGTTGAGCGAAATGACGCCCCTCCTCCCCTTTGCAGTTCTTTTGAAAGACCGAACAAAGAATCTGCTATTCAACAAAAACTTTCAAGATATGCGAAAACTGATTCATTTGCAGATTCTGACATTGATGAAACATGCTCTTAAAGTTTTCTGTTCAAAAGAATCAATTGTTTTTTATTGTTGTTTAAAACATGTGTAATTTTCAGAATTCTCTGGAAAACTGTTTCTGATACAGTTCACGGCACATGATGGTAATACTACTTGTACTTTCTTCCCAAGATATCCCTATGCCCACCTCCCAAGATATCCCCATGCCCACCTGACTAAGCTGTGTATATGTACTTTCTGAAAATAAACATAATAAAATGTTTATGATGATATACATGTAAGAATTGTATTGATTGCTCTTTTGACAGATTTTTACATAATAAAAAATGTAAATTTATTTAAATATTTACATACTCCGAGGAATCTGCAATATCTTATCTGTACTGTTGTCTGTATTGGTAGTAAGCAATTTGAAGAACTTATGTATTCAAACATGCTGCAGGAAAACCAGGATGGTCAATAATGCACTTAATGTCCTAAAGTTCTTCAAAAAGCATCATGACTTTTTTCCACTTCATGACAACATACACATTCTCTGTCTGTTGGCATTGGAGTACAATTTCCACAACTACACCTAAAGATGTTAGATGTAAACATTAATTAAATTTCTTCCCAAATATGTGTATTGGTTAAAAAAAAAATTAAATATCAGGTAGGTAGTCATTTGTCTCATTTATAGCATCCTCTCTAAAACAAAAATTCCCATGCACTGTACATACCAGTCTGTATTTTGAAGTCTGTTTACTTCCTCAGACAACGCCAAGTTTTCTTCTGAATCTCCATCTGAGATGTCACTCTCATAGGGTTCAAAGCGGAATGGTGTAATTTCAGCATTCCCCCCGGTGTTTTGGCATTCAAACGATTATTTGCTTCACGTGGAGATAGTAAACACACTTGTGACGTCATTGATAAAGAATGCATTAAACCGAAAGTTACAGTTCACTGCATTATCAATCGCTTGGACAGGTTAAAACGAATATGTTTGGGTTGAACAATCTTGAGAATGGCTGCACTGATTAATGTCGGGTTTTCGGCAGTATTTTTAAGACATTGAACTTATTTTATATTCTCAATTAAGAAAATCTCAGTAGGCTATCTTTAATAAAATGCTTTATCATAGAACTTTAAACTTTAGTTGCTTTTCTGATCATCTTTTGTTTTCTCGAACCATCAATTTAAGATACCACCATGGAATGTCTGTGTTTCTACATTAAAAAATCTATTTTTAGCATTGACATTTCAAATGACCTCCAAAGGAAATCAAGCAAGATGACCCTACACTTTTTTTGTTTTTTTTAAATGTGCATATCTTAAAATCTTTACATGCTTAATTTCATCATTTTCTGAATATATGAAATATGAAAAGAATCCACACTTAAGAGAATATTTCAAAAATCCGTTGAATGAATTATTATAAGCTCCAATTAACTTCGAATAACAAACATTATTACAGAACACATTAGCCATGAAGTACACCTTTTCTACATAGATGCTAACAGTATATTTTTTATGTAATCACAATGTGAAAAATAACAATGTGTTATGACAGAATGTGTGCGTACAGCATGTGAAATTTGTCCTAAAATATGAACGTATGTATACTTCCCTTGGTATTTGTTATTTAAGTTGAATTGTGCTAAAAGAATGTCATTCTCAAAATCATTTTATTATTACTGATATATTTGACATAAATAAAACCTGTACATGCTTATACATTTTTGACTAGGAATCAGGGGTCCCTGACATGAAAAGTAAGTACATACCACGTCATTTGAATGAGAAACAATGGGAATAAAATATTAGGGATATAATGTACAATCTGTAGCTTCTTGTTGCTATCAGTGAAGCTTCTTGTTGCTATCAGTGAAACGTTCGGCTATTTTCTTTATCTATCTCAATTCATTTATTTGTTAAAAGAAAGCTGTTCTCATCCTAGGCACCTGATCAAAGTGCGAGTAGACCCTGATGTTTTGTTTAACCATGGTCAACAGATAGAGTCTACCCCTTTGAAATTCACTGTCTCAAGAAATGCATTGAAAATGAACACCATTCCTAAAGGGTCTACTAAATTTTACTTGGTTAACATTTTCGCCCAGGCAGTATCTGACCGTATCGTTGTAGGTTTGGTAGATCGGAAAGCTGTAAATGGAGATTACAAAACAAATCCGTTTAATTTCGAGCATTTTAATTTAACAGAGGAAGGAATATACGTGAACGGAGAAAGCGTCCCAGGAAGACCCCACAAAAACGATTTTACGGCAGGGCATTATTTGTTAGTATATGCCCGACTGTTTGAGCCTATTGGAAAATGAAATCAGGACGCCGGTCTAGTAATTACTCAAGACAACTTTGGGGGTGGATACTCTCTGTATGTCTTTTTTATAGACCCCTGTGAGTTTGGTGAATATTAAATCTTGATGAGAAGAGGAATCACCAGACTCGTACTAAAGTTCAAAGATGCAACAACAAAAGCTGCCAACGTTTTGGTGATTGCCATTTTTTTTTCTCTTTACTAGAAATGTACAAGACCCGGGACATCAATTACATTCAACCATAAACTCAAAACAGCTCCTTGATTTTGTGCATAGGGAACCTATCTTAAAACGATTTGTAAAAGGAGTATATGCTAGTAATACCTTACCGGAAGTCGTGACTCGTTACCCTTATGCCTTCATTATAAATACACAGCCTTTGTCATTTCCAGGAAAACATTGGGTCGCTGTAATCGTACACAGTTCCGCAGATGTCGACTTTTTCGACAGTCTAGGGAACCAACTGGGAATTACCAAGAGATTGAAAACTTTATAAGAATAATACACATTGCAATTTTAAATGTAAACGACTTCCACCTTCCTATTTGGATTTTTGTGGGCTTTATGTACTTGTATTTTAGGTCACCTATGTCACTCAGGTGACATATTGTAATCTGTATTCGTAGGTACGTCGTTCGTCGGTCGTAAATTTTTGAACATTTTTATCTTCTTCTCTGGAATCGCTGAACCAATTTCAACCAAATTTGGCATTTAGCATCTATAGGTGAAGGGAAGTAAAATTTTAAAAATTTACATTGCGGAAAGTGGCATCTTGGAACCTCTCTGGTCATAATTTGACATATATTATTTGTTCCAAATATGGCACTTTTAGAAGGCCATTTTGCGAAAAGAAACTCTCATAGGCATAATACAGAGCCTATCAATCTGACCTCCTTGATTTTTGTATTTAAATATTTTTTAAACAATTTTTGTCGCATTTTTGAAGCAGTTGTATATCTTGTTTGATTAAATGTATTGATATCTATGTTTAGGTGTCTGGAAGACTCTAGAGTCTGAGTGTCTGCATCAAGTAGATACAATTGTTGTACAATTGTTAATAATCATAAATGTGCAAGTTTTATTGAATTCTATTCAGAAATTGATAAGTACCCACTGGTTATTCTTTGATAGAAAAAAAAATATGACACACACTTACAGACTGACTAATGAAACATACTTTTTTTGTCGTTTATCATTAACTTTTTATATGCGACATATCGGGTGTGGAATGGCCGTCGTTCCCGTGCGCCAACCAAACATGTTTGATTTGAGAAAGAAGCCAGATCGTCATTTCATCTTAAATTGAATAAAAACGATTGAGTGTTTTCCTTGTAAATTAATTTCAAAGTACTGAAGTACGGGAGTTGATTTTATTAGGGGTTTTTTTTATGCTAGAATTAACGATATGTTATTTTGCTTGGCAAGTAGGTCCGTAGCTGCATATGAATAATATTTGACACAATTAATCTAAAATGAATTTTTAGGCTTTTCCAACAAGAATTCCGAGCTTCTTGTATGAACGAAAAAAAAACACCTATGAATTATGTTGTGTAATATCTAAAGATAGAATTAACGCCATCAATTTCTACGATATGCATTTTTATCAGTAATCGAAATGTTTCTAAATTATTGTATCCACGTTATATTGAATGCTGGCGTAGCATCAATATCTAAATTGTTCGTACCACTAGAAATCTGACTGTTTTCAAGGTATTTATAAATACATGTAAGTTTCCTTGAAAAACAATGCTTCTGAATACATTGCATCGATTTTATACATTAATTTTATATACTAAGTCTTGTCAGCGGTGGTGATGTGTGTTGAAGTCGAAATACTGTTTCACTTCCAGTTTGCCAGAGAAACTGCATAGGAGAGTTGATTTAAATTAACTCCCAAAAATTTGAAAAAATAATTGTTTTGTGCAGAGATGTATATACGTCCCTCATTTGTGTTAAAGAATAAAAAAAGATCAGCCTTATTTCAAAGAAATATATTTTTGGAAACATGGAAATTCCGCGCAATTATTTATCTTTAAAACAATCGGTCCATCAATTCGTTTATTACCGTCTTCCTTGGAAGACGGTATACAGAGTTGAAATAATTTACAGTCTCCGGGTTGTGCGCTTCCCTTGCTTTGTGATTTGTCAATTGTTTACCATATATGGAAAGCCACAGTGCATTGTGGGTGAAATTATCCTCCATTTTCGGAGGATAGCATGGGTACATTTCAAAGGTTTCGTGCATATCTTTAATGAAAAAAGGCAAGCACAAGACCATATGAAAATAAAAGTTAAGGAAATAATAATGATTGTATGCGGCGATTTGAAATTCTATGTGTAGTATTTACACAGTATGCTTGTAAAGTTTATACTTCCAGTGCTTAGTTTACAAATGAACAAGACTATTTTCAACCGTTTCATTAAATAAAAATCACAAAAGGGTTATGTTTATTCCTCTTTCAAACATAATTGAATTAATTCACGTTAAGACATGCATAAACGATAATTATCTTGATCTCTCACATTTCTTTAAACATTCAGTATAATTGATATTTATAAATGGTATCATTTTGATGATTAAAATTTGACAATGTATTTTTGTGTTGAGGGATTAGTTTTTCATAATGATAAATGTCCTATGTATTAATTAAGGAAATAAGAGTAACAAAGTTCCTAAGGTATGCACACGTTACTTTGTACATGTACCAGTATCAAGCGAGTCATTTTTTTCTTTAAAATCAACCCTGCAATTATTTTAACTTTAATATATATTAAATATTATCAATAATTATAATTATTGACAGCTAAATAAAGTAATTTTTTTAATTGTATGATAATTATATTTTATGTCATAGTTAACTCATTTTGTATAAACAGAGTTAATTGCCCTTCATTGGAAAAAAATTCAACAGGGAGCGCAAGCATATATCCTCCAATTTTGGAGGATAAAATCAATCCTCCAAAAACGGAGGTTCCCAAGACCTGTTAAAGGTAGCAAGAGACAGTTTCGGATAAAGTACCAGTCAATAATTTTGTAAAATTGAGAGTTGCTGTACTTAAAGGGTTATGAGTGTTACTAAAATTCATGAAATCATTTTTAATGATTATGATTATTTATAGTTGGAGGGATGTCTCCTGTTGAAAATGGCATGCAATATGTAGGCCCCTAATGTTAAGTACATGAGAATCAGAATAAAATGCGAAACTTGCGGATCTGACTGTTGTGTTGACTTTACAAGGTGAAATTGCAAGTAACAGACGAGAGGTAAAATAACGCGAACAGTAGGTGGATGGCACATAGTAAACTATAAACTATTAAGTTTCTGACATGTGATGGTGCAACATGCACACGGTACGGAAGGTCAACCCTTTGCAGGGAGTGAGCTGGGGGAGGTCTAAAAGGCTAAACAATCATGAAAAATGGGCGAAATATGAAAGGGTCCAAATCTCAGAAAAACGAGTATGTAGAAAATTTTACACGTTCTGACTAGTAGTTTTCTTCAGAAATCGCTGATTGGACTTATAAGGAGTGAATTGAAGGTATTTGTGCTGAATGGAAACTAAGGAAATTCTAGTTACAGAGTTTAAAAAGACACACATTGCCTGGCTACAATGACTTCTATCCAAAAACTGTCCCGTACCACTCTATTGGATTTTAAAATCAAGGGCGGTGCACTTTTAAATATAACCATAAAATGATACGTTTATGTTTGTACATAGTACAGAGGTATTTAAGGTAGCTCGCGGGTTTACTGCTTGTGAGAAAACGTACCCTGAAAATGTGTCCGCGTGATCCATACGTTTCAGAGTTTTATTTCTAAAATTTATTTGAGATTCGTATGCGTGGTAATAATGTTATCGTGTTTTAAACACAGCGTAGCTGATAAAATCAAGCAACGTCATTTCAATGAAATACATCGTAAAATGCATATCTTAGTCAGGAAACGCATTTCAAAATTATGCTCCAAACTTTTAAACGATTAAGAAGAACCTAATATTACTCAACACGATAACATAAGAGATAATTTTGAATCAATTCATAAAATTCACAAAACCTTATTTTTTCATTATGACGTTAGCCCGACGTCATCAATTTCTTACGTCTAAGAACAAAAAATGAAAATGTGTTGATTGACAAGACTAGCCTATTAACACGGCATACTCTAAAACCTGGCCTGGCCTGGCCTGGCCCCATTGGCCTGGCCTGGCCTCAAAGTTGGCCTGGCCTCACTTTTGGCCTCAAAATTGGCCTGGCCCCAAATTTTGGCCTGGCCTCAAAAATTGGCCTGGCCTCAAATTTGGCCTCAACAAAAATTGTTGGCCTCAAATTTATTTTTATATTTTTTTCATATTTGATGATTTTATTGATTTTTTATTGATTTATTTTCAATGCACATTAAACATCTCACTTGGTGGCTTTAGTGTCTTAAAGTGTATTAAAAATAATAGTTACAATTGAAAATATAGTACTAACAATGTATACTTATGACTAAAGGTATGTCAAGTAATCCATTCTAATAGATTTTTATTCAGTCTGTTTTAAATTCTGAAGAACTTAAGAATGTGATTTTGCCCTGCCATGGCATATTATTTTTGCAATGTATTTAAATCAAACTGCTCTCAGGATTGGGCAATATCTATGTAACTCTTCTTTTATCAACAACTTGTTTGAGAAAGAAATAATGGAAGAGGCCAATATTTGTTTATTTTTCAAAGGTCACAAAATGTTTTGCTTTGTTCAAATTCTGACAAAATCAATTCCCTATAGGAGAAAAATTGTTTCCTAAATATATACAAACAACACATGCATGAAACTCTACCCTAATCAGGTGGTGATGATTAATGACCATCACTGAGTCAAGTTATCGGAGGATGCAATGTTGCAGTCGTTCACAAATGCCATTAATTAAATTAGACCATGTGAAATGTTAAATGACAGGATAGGCAATGAATCTGACCCCAATGTAGCAGATTAGCGACAGAAAAGATTGATATCGAATTTCTGCTGGAGAGGGAAATGTAGGCTTGATCAGTGTTGACAGGTAATATAAACAAACTGCAAATTTTAAAGTGCATTACACAGTGATAAAAATTTAATGCTATGTACCGGTACCAGTTTACATATGTTTTGGATATCAGTCAGGTCAGTCTCTTAAAATGATGTTTAACTTTTAAATGGGGAATGGGGGATGGCAGCTCTTAGTTTTTTGCTTTGGTTTTTGCATAATCTATACCTTGACAATAGTAAGAGCAGTGCTTTACATGCATGTCATAGGTATTTTTTGTGTGTTTAGACATGGATTAAATTAATTAAACTTGAACAGTCGGTCACTTGTCATATATATGAAAAAATCATATGATTATTCCTTAAACCTTAAAAAAGCATGGAAATATCAATTTCTATAAGAAATCAATAAAAATTCAATCTAAATCTAAGAAAATGAGAAAAAGAGAAATTTTAAAATTTGAGGCCAAAAATTTTTGTGGAGGCCAAATTTGGGGCCAGGCCAATTTTTGAGGCCAGGCCAAAATTTGGGGCCAGGCCAATTTTGAGGCCAAAAGTGAGGCCAGGCCAACTTTTAGGCCAGGCCAGGCCAATGGGGCCAGGCCAGGCCAGGCCAGGTTTTAGAGTATGCCGATTAACACATATTAGAAAATGTAAATACTAATTAGGTATTATTATGAATGGTATCGAGTGCACAAATGCAATTAATGGAAGGTTGTGAAGAAAAGAAAAATGGCTATTTTTTTCTTTTCATAAAACTCATGAGTCAATCAATGTAAAAATGATTACCATACAACTATTGACATAATACGTTTTTAATCGTATACGATGATTAGCTAATCCAAAAGAATTTTACTAGTTAGATCGGTAGTTGAAAAAACAGAAGTTATAACTAGACACGATCTCGTTGCGAGCAACGAGGAGGTCTTCCGTCTGATTTTAGAATTTGAGATACATGTACTACCTTGATTTTGCAATTTAACAGCTAAACATGATTTAAAATAGAAGAAAATGGTCTACATTCTACGGGCCAGATACTATTTTGTTTCAGGTGTTTAGTTGAAAACATTTATACCCCTCTTGGTCTCTTATCTGAGGGGTCAGCCCCTTTTTATTAATATCAAATGAAAGGCCATTTACTTTTAAAGACATTTTGCTCAACAAGTGTTAAGAAATTCGATACCGTTCTTGAAATATATGAGAAAGAACGTTTTAGGAGCCGGACCCTTATCTCCTTATTGGGGCCGCTGTACAAAATTTTGAAGGTTGCATGTTGTAAAAAAATATTTTTCCTTTTTGAGTTATTGGTGTTCAAAACTTTGGACTTTTGACCCATAAAAAACCCTAATTACGTAACACATGAGAAAATCATAATACTGTTAGGCTACATAACTGTAAGATAAACATATTTGCTTCTATAATTTATTACAAAATATCCCTCAGTAAAGGGTTATAGATAAAAGACTTTAGAGCCCTCTAGGTCCCTAGTTTGAGGGGCCAGCCCCTTTTTCTTGGTATCAAATGAAAGGTCATTTAATATTTAAGACATTTTGTTCAACAAGTGTTTAGAAATTCGATACCGTTCTTGAGATATCTGAGAAAGAACGTTTTAGGGGCCGGTCCCTTATCTCCTTATTGGGGCCGCTGAACAAAATTTTGAAGATTGCATATTGTTCATTACATCATTTTGAGCATCTCTTCTTCTATATTGCATTTCAAAATATTTTTCCTTTTTGAGTTATAGGTGATCAAAGTTTTGGACTTTTGACCCCTAAAAACCCCTAATTACGTAACACATGAGAAAATCATGATACTGTTAGGCTACATAACTGTAAGATAAACATATTTGCTTCAATAATTTATTTCAAAATATCCCTCAGTAAATGGTTATAGATAAAAGACTTTAGAGCCCCCTAGGTCCCTAATTTGAGGGGCCAGCCCCTTTTTCTTGGTATCAAATGAAAGGTCTTGTAATTCTTAACTTTTTTGGCATTACATGTTTTAACCAAATATTTTCAAGAAAAGAGATAAACAAATAAAACCTCGAAAAATGATGACGTTTTTTTAATCTCAATTTTCGGGTCCAGGCGAGCTTCAGCGCCTTTTGAGTCGGACAAAAATGAATGCCTAAAGACACATCTTCAATCTTTCATCCACAATCCCTGAAAGTTTGAACTAAATATCTTGAATCGTTAAGGAGAAGATCCCAGGACAAGCCGACCCTCTGAAAATCGCTAAAACGTCAATATCTCAAAAACGGAAATGACGTCATCAAAATAAAAAATTGCGTATAAAGTTCAGATCAGTAACTATCATATCTGAAAATTTGATGAAAATCGGTCGAGTCGTTTTTGAGAAATCGCCTGCACAAAATTTGTTGGAAAAAAAAGAAAAATAACTAGACACGATCTCGTTGCAAGCAACGAGGAGGTCTTCCGTTCGATTTTTAGAAGGTGAAATGACATCATCGACTTTGATTTTCGACAAGAAAACATGATCTGGAAAAAGGAGTGAAGTGCTAATGCTTTTCTGTATCGTTTTTTATAAGTTCTATTACGTTGCTTTTTTAAATACTTGCATTTCTCCTAACTGAGATAGAATAGATTAAACTTTTTACCTCTGGCCCCTAAAACCCCTAATTAGATAACGCATAAGTAAACCATTACATTGTTAGAATATATAAGCGTTTTATACCAAAAACCTTTCACAAAATATCTCTCAGTAAACGGCTACAGATAAAAGACTTTAAAGCCCTCTGGTCCCTTAATTTGAGGGGCCAGCCCCTTTTTCATGATATCAAATAAAAGGTTATTTAATTCGAAACACATTTTGTTTAACAAGTGTTTATAACCTTTCACAAAATTTCCCTCAGTAAAGGGCTATAGATATTTTCACAAAATATACTACTTATGGTACAAAATCCACTCAAAATTACACTTAAATGAGAAATCTGAAAATACCATGTAGTCTTGAAGGTGGCACGGGACAGTTTTTTTTATACAATTCATTGTAGCCAGAGGATGCGTGTCTTTGGAACTCTGTAACTAGAATTTCCTCAGTTCCCATTCAGCACAAATACCTTTAATTCACTCTTTATATCTTTATAAGACCAATTACCACTTTCTGAAGAAAATTACTAGTCAAAACCTGTAAAATTTACTACATACTTGTTTTTATGAGATTTTGACCCTTTCACATTTTGCTAATTTTTCATGATTTTTCAGCTTTTTAGACCTCCCCCAGCTAATTCCCTGCAAAGGGTTGACCTTCCGTACCGTGTGCATGTTGCACCATCACATGTCAGAAACTTACCGGTGTATAGGTTACAATGTCCCATCCACCTTCTTTTCGTGTTATTTTACCTCCCGTCTGTAACTTGCGATTTCACTGTGTTAAGTCAACACAACAGTCATAGCGGCAAGTTTCGCATTTTACTTCTGATTCTCATGTACCTAACATATGGGGCCTACATATCGCATATCAATTTCAAAAATTGACATCCTTCTAACTAATGATAATCATTAAAAATCATTTCATGAATTTTAGCAACACTCATAAGCCTTCAAATACAGCAATTCTTAATTTTACAAAAATCCAAAACTGTCCCTTGCTACCTTAGATCATGACATCATCTTTATTAAATAACCCGTACGTAAAATGTAATCATATTAAATTAACCTGTACAGAAGCATTTCGTTTGGTATAACCAACACCGTTTTTATACAGTTGTTTATATAATATATACTAATATAGAGAATTATTAAATCACAATATGCTAAACAAGAGTTTTCAAGTAAAAGGGCTGTTCACCATGCACGTGTGTAATGTCGTAGCCATATGGCCATATTTGAACGGTGGATATAGGGAAGGGGGGGGGGGGTCATCGCAACAAGTTGTTACATATTGTCTATTACGGAACTGTAAGTAATAATTGGTATTGAATTATCATCATTACCAAAGAATCATCACTTTGGATTTAAATACACACATGCATATATTCATATAGCTGGAATATTTACTGGAGGAATTAAATTGCCGTCAAGTCTGTGTGTTCATTCATTCGATAACTATTTTTTAAACACCCGATCCAAAGTATAATATAATTATGTAGTTGTTACAAAACATATGTCATAAACGTCATTTGACCTCCTCCCCATAGATCTATGTCAATGGATGAGTTCATTGAATGATTCAAACCTCAGTCGTTGCGTGAATGGTAAAGCAGGACTTCGCGCCATAATATGTCCCATTCATAGTTTTTGCGCGCCGATTAGTGGACGAGTCCAAATTGGGATCATGAGAATACTCCAGAGCACACCGTGTGTACGTAGCATCGGCGGGGGGGGGGGGGGGGGGCTGCTACTCCTTTTTTGCAGCAGAAACTTTTCTTAACTTTAAATAAAAAATAGAAATATCGTGAATTTGCCCGCCCCCTCCACTTTTGTCGGAGCATGTAAAAAAAGAAATTCTAATTGAATTGAATTGGAATTACAATTAGGATTTTCTTACGTGATTTTGAGAATTGACCTTTTTTTCAATTGCTTGTCTGGATGTTTCGGATGAAGCTGCCTCTACACACTTTCAAAAACAATGTTGTATGTGCTTGAATATCCTTTCCTATTTCTTATGGGAAATAAAAACAAATGCCTTTCAGTTGATTTTGCATTTAATTATAACAAATAAAATTTGAAAATTTGACTGCTTTATCTTCCGCTTTCTAGCTTACATGAAATTATTTGATTCCTCGATTAATTAGAATGTATGAAATAATTTAATTTCAAGTGATATACATGTACATGCACTAGATGGAAAAAAAGACTGAAATTTCTTCTTAAATCTGCACGTTCCGTTTATGAATTTATGATCAGCAAAGAAAATTAAAATTCATTCCTTATAAGAATTGATACATGCATATGCTTTCATTGAATAATTTTGTTTAGTCAGGCAAGCTTTTTGGAAAGCTATCACTTGTGGTATATAACGGGATGTTTTACACGTAAACATGTAATGTCCTCCTGATCTGATTCGCTCTCAGATCGTTCGCCCCGTGATGTTCCACATTATGTATATGAAACATATACATGTAAATGTAAAGTAAATAGACCACGATATTTATGAAATTAATATCCTTAAGAGTTTTTGTTCGATATAAAACATTATTTGAAGTACATGTCATAACACATTATTAAATTAATATTATCATTAATGAAACAGTAATACAATAGATAATTGAAGTACATATTAATTATTATCTGATATAACACCATAATTTATTCATATAATTGATTAAAAAACCACTTATCTCATTATGAATTAACAACGCCTATTACATGTAGCTTGTACATGAACAAGTCAACACCGTCTAAATTAGCGGGAGACTTGAGCATGCAGATAATGGCGAGACAAGTGATAATTATGAGACCAAGGGTAATATTTATATTATTTGGCCGTTAAATCTAATAAAAATTAGTGCGTAAGTGTAACAAAGTTCACAGAAATGGTTTCTTTGTTTTAAAATGTTAAATTCAGTTGTTGATATATAAAGAAGAATTGAATGACATTATGTGTCCTCTACTCGCTAGCTCCCCTTCTGCCCGAATCTAGAGCTAACAAAACTTATACACCGAATATTTTAAACAAATTTTCTAACAGAATAATAAAGAATGAAATCATAAATGAGTTTGCTTTTTAATGAATCGCGCGACCATTCAGAAAAGGTTAAACCGATAGTGCATGTGACCGCTATTATTTACGGCCTGAATCTAAACAAATCTTGTTTAGAAAATCATGTGTATATTACACCACTGGTTTCTTAAATTCTTCGGTGTTATTGGGCATCGGTTAGTTTTATCGTGTCAGCACCTACCGCACACCTGTATTATTGTAACATTTAAACTGCCTTATCTTGAACGCTTTTAAATTTTATTTTCAAAAATCGCTTTACTCCCTACACATTGCTTAACTCTCTCTCTCTCATAACTCAAAAAGAAAAGACCTCTAATATTTTGTTATGCAAATTAATCTTCACAGATTACAGACAAAAAAGATAGGTTGGATCAGGCATGGTGTGTATATATTTTACATTTGTTGAAGTGTGTAGTGTGAATGAATTAAATTCTGCAGCAAAATGTCAGAAATAGACACGGATAAATGTATTTATTTTTCAACTCGTACGATTGTTTGTAAAAAGTAGTATTATATTCATTGGTGACTTTTTTTACACACTATCATTTAAATCAGTGTTAAATCAAAGGTTAGATGCATGATCTTTAACCAATATGATTAAAAACAATTATTTTACACAAAGAATCAATGGACATTTACATGTGTCATCACACAGAAACACAAGAAGCCTATGTCTTAGACTACCGTGGAAAGCTTGTCCGGTAGCGCGGCATCTCCTCGGCCACATGTGCGAGATATGTTTAATGTAAGTGTATACACAACGTGGTTCGTTTAAAACGTTTGCAATTTAACAAATTAATTTTATTTTCCAACAATAAAACTGTTTTATAACATATAGACAAGATCACAAAGAACACCTTTTCCAATGACAGTTATACTACCTATCATTTTTTAAATAAGGAAGCTAAACAGCATAACTTCGTAAGTTAAGGTTTAATTTTTTTTAAACTTTAATATATCGTTAAAATCGGAATTCTTTGTGTTTGCATCTAAATAAATAAACCCATGCAACACAGCAAGGCGCAAATCTTGTGTATTAGATAACAGCAGACCGCTAGCTAATCCAGTCGCGACCTATTTTCTCGGCCGCGGGCGAGTTATCGGATGCGTAATTGTTCACATACATGTACACAGCTCGGAATCCAGCTAGATTTTAAATGTTGTTACGAATGCATTGCATAGAAGTATTTTCTTTATCCGTAATGTATTTCACTAAGCTGGTAACTGTCTGTGGTAGCCTTATGTCAGTTATACGCATAAAGACCTCGTTTACTATGCTAACGAGAACAGATACATGGTAACAAGTCTAGCCTTTTACACTCATATTACGCAATACCCGAACAAAATATTATTGACACGACATTGATAAGAACATAATGAGCAACTTTTCCAGCGACAGCCATATCGAAATCTTAACCGCTTTTGAGTTATAGAGCGAAAACTTTCAAGGGCTCTAGGCTCCTAATTTGAAGGTCCAGCTCAATTTGATGTGAAATGAGAGATCTTGATTTTATAAAAAAATTTTGTTCTATATGTTTTAACAAAATACTATCGAGAAAATAGATATTCGACGAAAACCAGGAAAAATTATGACGCTTTTTAACCTTAATTTTCGAGTTAGGTCGAGCTTCGGCGCTATTGGTCAGAGAACAACATAAATACCACATGTCAGATCTACAACCTTTCGTCTACAATTCCTGAAATTTTGAACTCAATATCTTAAATCGTTTAGGAGTTTACCCCTGGACAAACCGACCCTCTGAAAATCGTTAAATTGTATATATCTCAAATCCGGAAGTGACGTCATCATTAAAAAAAAAAGGTTCAGATCATTGTCTATCAGATCTGAAAGTTTCATGTTAATCGGCCGTGTAGTTTTGGAGAAATCGCGTGCACAAAATTTGCAAGAAAAAAAATAATAGGGAAAAATAAACCGAACGAAAACAATAAGGTCTTCCGTTGGAAAACGGAAGACCTTAATGAAGAAAAAGAAACCGAAGAATAACAATAAGGTCTTCCGTTGGAAACGGAAGACCTTAATTGTAAAGGAAGCGAAGTTAATGCATACGGTTCAATTTATATACTTGTCTAAACATGATTTTGAAAAGAAGAGTTACAACGCACACTCATACCTTATAGGACAAAATGTGACAATGTATGGCACGTCTTTAAATTTTTAGCCCTTGATAATTATAAATGTCTGTATAAACTGCATTTAAGCTTTTTGAAATATTTCCTTTTGTGTTTCTAAAGATCATTTGCCATTTAAAAAAATGTATGGGTTTGCTGTGACGGTCAACTTTTTACGTCGAATCCTAATGTGACGTCAACAAACCCGCTAGCTACGTTAAATACAATCAAGTACAAACTATTATTTTTAAACTTGGTTTTGATGTCTATTGTTGTGATCTTATCTTCATACCTCCGATTTATCATGAAACAGGTTCGTTTCCTTTGATGACTTTTTTTGATAATCAGTTTCGTATAACATTTTGTGTTCCAACATTTTTGAAAATATGACTTTGCATCCTTACCATGACTATCAGTATCATGTGTACTTTTGATTCAGATGTCTGTTTGTGCGTTAAGGGGTATCTTTTACACTAATTCTTTTTTTTTTTATAATTAGACTCGCATTATTTCAGGCAATTATAATAAAGTGAATATATGTGTACATGTATAAAGAAACCTATGTTCAAGTTGACATTTTAAAGAAAAGTAAGGTAAGTTGAATTTCGCAGTTTTTATAAAACTTTATTTAGTTTTTTATTTTTCTCTAATATCAATTTGTTTTTATTTTATTTTTGTTTGTTTGTTTTATTGTTTATCATAGCTAAAGCTTCATGTTTGAATCCATTGTCAACCTAACATAAAATATATAATTAAGAGACAATTTTTTTCAAGCAGAAACAGCATAACCGCGTCAAACATTTTAATGGAATATATATCACGAGACACATTTGAGCTTTATAATAGAAGTGCCAAGCAAGATCAAGCCAGGTTTATAACAATTAATAGTAGAAGAGAGGCTATTTAAACCGGTTCATGTTTTGTTTTTTTAATTGATAAAAAAACTAATGGGTTACTTATTCATCCACATGCCAGCAAAACAAAACTAGATGCTGTCATTAGACAGTAATACCCGCACCAAGTGTTTGCCCCTGTGACGGTCAGACCGGTTCGAATACCGGCACCAGATAGCACAGTTGGTAGAGCACCTGACTAGAGATTCAGGGGGCCCGGGTTCGAATCCCGGTCTGGTCCATCATTATTTCTCCCATCCAGTCACATTTGGTGCCGTGACCAACCCCTTGAACTGACAGGTTAACTCCTGCCAGAGAAAGAGCCTGGGGTGATCTTCAAGGGCGAAGATCATTTAAGGGGGAGGAAGCTGACGGTCAGACCGGTTCGAATACCGGCGCCAGAAAGCTCAGTTGGTAGAGCACCTGATTAGAGATTCAGGGGGCCGGGTTCGAATCCCGGTCTGGTCCGTCATTATTTCTCCCATCCCGTTACACCCCTAAATAACACTGTTTTGTACCAGTTTTAGTAAAAACGAAGGCCACATACACATAATACACCATCATCGGAACCCACGGGTTTTCTATCCGTTACACTGCCGTGTAATGGATAGAAAACCTGTGGGTTCCGACGATGATAATACACATGAGCGGCCCTTTATGTACAATTTGTGGTTGAACTGTTTGCATGTGAATTTTCAGTTAATCAATAATCTTCATTTCATTTCATAGAAAGTATGGTCTATATAATTATTACAAACAAAATTAAATTATGCCTCCTTCCCTCGGCGGTTGCCAGCTTAATTTAGATTTGCTTCTAGGTGCCAACATCATCGCGTGCACAGATTTAGAGAAGGGATTGGGGTTTGGGGGGGGGGGGGGGCTCCATACCCTCCCACCCTTGACAAAAAATAATTTATATTAATACATGTAGTAAAATTACCAAACAATGCACATCGATCCCCAATCCCCCCACCCCCTGCAAACACAGTTACATACTACTTTGCCCCCCCCCCCCCCACAAACACACACTCCTCATGGATAAATAAACATCAGAATATTTTGATAACAACGAAAGCCTGTACATGTATTAAAGAGCATCATAATCAAAACTCTTTCACAGTGACGTTTTATAATTTTAAATTTTTACAATACAGTTATTTAGCAAAAAAGGATAAATTTTTAAAATTTTGGAATCTGAAATAAAAAAAAATAGAAAAGCCCCAGCAGCATTTGAACTCTCTACAGACATGTAGTTAACGCTCTATTACCCATTGCACTTCACTGTTAGGTAACATTATTTTGGGGGGAAATATTATATTTAAACTTTATTGTTTATTTCTGCAATAGGTAGTTCATTACAATATGCAGGTGTCCTGTACCACCTTAAAGCTGAAATGTGTGCTTTACATATTTTTACCTAATAAAACAGTACAAGGGGTTTAAAAGAATAAAGTCATGAAAATACATGCATGTTACAAGAAAATGATCTTTGTCCGAAGTTACGTACACAACACAGGTCTACAGGTCGTATTACCGGGTATTAGTTTTACCCAGCTCTTCGGTTAGATGGGTTTCACGTGGTGTACATAACGGTTTGTGTTTTCCATGTGCAGAATAAATTAATTAACATGCATAAACGTTTCTTTTGTGATGATTAGCTAATTAATGGATTCATATTGTGCTCTAATTGGATTATCATTATGATGTTGACCAATATAGGTAAGCATAATACATGTAGTACTCGCACAATATATGATACACCGGTATACATAAGTATTATTTTCACTTTCTAAATAAGTGATCTCCCTTTGCCAGCATACTGTATCATCATCTTTTTTAAAATATCTAAATAAGCTCATCATTGTTACCTATCCTATCGCATTTGTACAGTTTCTGTCATTTAATTGTAAAAGTTTTTTTTTTCATTTGTCAGACTTAAATATTAAGTTGACCCCATATTGACCCTGTGACAGTTTGTATTAAATTTGTGTATTACATTTAAACAAGTGTAGAGACTTATCATGTCTATATGAGTTTTATTTAATAGGGAGGAAAGGGTCGTTTTTCTTAATGTATTATGATGCATCAAATAAAATGTAGGCCATGACCCTATGGGATTGTTCTGACCCAATGAAACAGGAAAATACCATTAATCTTGAAAACTGTTGAGATCCCCACCACTAAACGAACTATATTCTTGTTTCTAAAATCATTATTATTCTTCAAATGGTTTAAGTACATGACCCCCAGGAGTTGTCTATAAACCACCCCCACCCCTCTGAAATAGGAAATGATGATATACTTTGATAAATTTTAACTTTTGAGATCCCCCATCCCTAAACCATATTTATTCTTGCTCTTTGTGTGCATCAAATTGTATATACATGTAGGTTATGCCCCCTTGGAGACATCCTGACGATATAATAAAGAATTTTATCTTATTCATATGTATATATATAGTGTTTGATCCATGTGGGTAATTTCTAGCCTATTGATGACCCTGCTTTGTTTAGGATTACAATTGCCCCGAATACATATAACATTTTGTTTATCTTATCAATAAGAATTAAAAAGCAATTTCCTAAATCTTAATGTGCATCTAGAGAAAAATACCAACCAAGAAATGATTTATAATTCGCTACTGTACACATGTAAGAATTTAAGAAGACTCTGAATCTTTAGAACCTGAGGTTTGATTTGGGGGGGATTTGATGTGGAGGATGAACTTTTCATTTTAATCATTTATTGTTATTAATTTTAACTTTGATAGTAGTTATAGATCCCCAGGTAGAAAATAAGAAATATCAATAGATAATTTGACAATTATGCAAGGTGTAATGTGATTTTTTTAAAAACATTTTTTAACTGTATATAAAATCTTATGCGACCCCAAATTATATTTTGAATTTAATAGATCATTCAACAATTAAATCAAATAAATGCAAGGTTTTTATTTGATCACCCGTTGTCCGTACGTCCGTCTGTCGGTCTAGCTGTACGTCTGTAAACTTTTCACATTTTTTACTTCTTCTCAAAAACCACTGGGCCAATTTCATCCAAACTTGGTACAAAGCATTCTTATAAGAAGGGGATTCTTAATTGTTAAAATAAAGGCTAAACCATTTTTAAAAGGGAGATAATTGCGAAACAGTGAGTATAGGTGTCTGTCTTTAAAAATCTTCTTCTCACCACTGCACCAGAAATGCCAGTATTTACACAAAAGCTTGTATATATAGTGAAGTTTATAAATTATAAAAATCATGACCCCCGAACCAAAACTGGGACCCTAGGCGGGGTTTAAAATTTAACATAGAAATGCGTAGGAAAAATGTTTAAAAATCTTCTCAAGAACCACTGCACCAGAAATGCCAATATTTAAAAAAGCTTATATATATAGTGAAGAATCTAAATTGTAAAAATCATGACCCCCGGACCAAAACTGGGGCCCCAGGCAGGGCTCAAAGTTTAACATATATAGAAAAATGTTTAAAAATCTTCTTAAGAACTACAATGCAACGGTATGGGATATTACTATGAATACATCATTGGGTATTGTAGATTATATATTGTTAAAATCGTTACCATCAATTTTATACTGGGGCACCAAGAGAGGTTCAAAGTTTAACAGAGAAATGTATAGGAAACTTGTTTAAAAATCTTCTTTTCGAGAACTACAATGTTACAGTTTGTGAGATTACTATGCAAGGATCCTCAAATAGTGAAAATTCTAGATTGTAAGGCCGTGACCATGGACCAACACTGGGGTCCTAGAAGGGGTTCAAAGTTTAACATAGAAGTATATTGGGAAAATGTTTAAAAATCTTCTTCTCAAGAACTACATTGCTACAGTTTGTGAGATTATTACGCAAACATGCTTAACTAGTGTAGATTCTAAAGAGGGAGATTCAAAGTTTAAAATAGAAATAGAATATGCTATGAGATAGAATTTACAACGAACTGTTGTTCAGGTGAGCGATGTGGCCCATTGGCCTCTTGTTTTATTTTAAGAAAAGTCATTTTATTTGCAGTGTAAGAAGGATACATGCGCAGATCCAGAGAGTTTTTCTGGGGAAGGGGGGGGGGGGTTGACAGTTATTCGAGTTTGCAGGGAGGGTGGTGGTTTTAATTTTTAAGAAATTTGATTTTTGGAGGGGGTATCTGGACCCCCTCCCCCCTTTGACCCCATCTCTAGATCCGCACATGGGATAATGTTAATTTTCTGCTACTATTTGACTACCAGGATTAAATTTAATATTTCAAAACTTATTGCACATCTATAGGACAGCCCCTATTATATCCCAAGATGTTAGTCAGACATGTCTATTTATTAAATCAATAGAGGAGTTCTGGGATCTAGGTTTTTTTTTTTGGAGTGATAAACGTCAATTTTCTGCTATTATTTGACTCCCTGGATGAAATTTAAATTTTTAAAACCTTATTGCACATCTAAAGGACAGCCCCTATCATATCACAAGATATGATGTGTCTATTCATTAAATCATAAGAGGAGTTCTGGGATGTAGTTTTGTTTTTTTTTTGAGTGATAAACGTCAATTTTTTGCTATTATTTGACTTCCTGGATGAAATTTAAATTTTAAAAACCTTATTGCACATCTATAGGACAGCCCCTATCATATCCCAAGATATGATGTGTCTATTGATTAAATCATAAGAGGAGTTCTGGGATCTAGGTTTTTTTTAGGAGTATTAAACGTCAATTTTCTGCTACTATTTGACTCCCTGGATGAAATTTAAATTTTTAAAACCTTATTGCACATCTATAGGACAGCCCCAATCATATCCCAAGGAATGATGTAGCTACTCCAAAAGTTGTAAGAGGAGTTACGGGAACCATACTTTTTTTGCAAAAAAAACGTCATTTTTTGTTGCCCACCGATCCCTGTGATAAAAAAAAAATTCTGCAACCTGATCACACTTCAAAATGACACCCCCAATCATATTCTAGAAGATCATTTGGCTAATGCAAAAAAAAAATGACGTTTTTTAAACCAGATTTTTTGTAAAAAAAAAAAAAGCATTTTTCAGCCACCAAATGACCCCCAGGGCAAAATTGAAATTTCCGAAACCTTATTGCGCATCTATAGAATACCCCAAAACATATTCCAAAAGATGATTTGTCTATTGTTGAAAATGTAGGAGGAGTTCGAGGAAGAAGTTTTTTTGTGAAAAAACGTCATTTTTTACCAATTATCTGACCCCCAGGACTACCAGAGAATTTTTGAAACCATTTTACAAAACAACATGACACCCCCAATCAAACTCCAAGAGTTCAGATTGCTAGTTTATACGATGTAAGAGCAGTTTGAGAAAGTAAAACGTGACAGACGGACGGACGGACGGACGGACGGACGGAACAGGACAACAACAATATACCCGAACTTTCTTTAGAAAGTGCGGGTATAATAAGTTGCATACTAAGCTAGGACAAAGCTTATACGTGTACTAAATGTAGCTGCAGGTCTGTATAGCTCCCGGTATGAAAGCAAATCGGATGGACGACCTGGCAGTTAAAGTTCCGTACGTGTAAAAATGTTGCAATATACAGCGCAAACAAGCGTTTATTCTAGACTGATTTATTTTATTTTCCAACACATACGGTACAGATAATTGATTTCAAAGAAATCCTTGGACATTTTACGACAGTTATTGTCACTGCACTTGCCTTAGATAATCTTTTAAACTCCATCACCGGCCCTGTAAAGTGAAGTGTAAAAATGATACCTCTTATCTGCACTTATATTTAGCACACTTCATTTTACGAAGTCGTTTAGCATGTTTCAAAGAAGGTCAAGGGCAAATAAAGTGACGATATTATTAGTAAATTGCCTGAAGAATTTGAAAGATTAATTTGTTTTCACAGAATTTGAGTGTAAATAAGGTTAATCAGGCCAGACTAGCGCACTTTTTTGTGCGCCGATAATTGCAACTTTTTAATAAGTACGGAAATATAGCTCCCAGGTTGTCCATCCGATTTTGTTTTTCAGACCAGGCGCTACAGACGGTGTACGCCGTCCTGTTGATTTTGTTTATGTTGCTGATCCTTTATTGCCGTGGCTGTTTTGGCAACGTTTTATACTATGCCCAAAGCACAAACGATGGTGCTGGTGAGCACCTTCAGACTTAAAGCAATCTGAAAGTTCCTAAAATGTTCATCATTTTATACTTACCACCACTAAGTATGAACTCCTTTACTTCTTACGGAAATTGATTGTTATTCATACATGCATGGCTAGACAGAAATTTATATAATAATAAAGTTATTATTTGTTTACATCGTTAATTGATGTTTTTTGATTTTTGTTTTTTAATTTTATTTTCAAACTTTTGTTGTTTATTAATGCGACAGGTTTTACTGAATCACCTACATGTAGATTTCAGTCTTGTCTGTTGATAGCCGTATGGATTTCAATCGATTTTTTAAGAAATAAAAGAAGGATACTTACTTCATGTAAGTAGTTCGATATAATTTTTGTAGCATTTATCATCTCTTGTGTAACTTATTGAAAAAAAAACACTCTCCTCAGAAATTACCGAAGGAGGAGAAACCTCGACATCCGCAATAACCACAGCTTCTACACCGTTTCCATGGTATCTGGTGAAGTTTATATTACCAATTAAAAAAAATGAGAAATTTGTTTTAATCGTTTTCTTGAGTCATCCAATTAAACATAAAGTTGTAAAGAAAATCATGGAATAGCAATCGCATAGCTTTAGTATCTGGCGAAAATGTTTCATACACACCGTGTTTCCTTTTTTACATCCTTTTGAAGGAATGCAGCTTAACGCCTCTGTCGACCATATCATTCAAATCGTTGGTCAATGCCTCCTTTTAAGGAGTCTTTGTAATGGATTGGTCAGCCAGGCTAGGATTTACAGAATTTTTTTGGCGTGTCGTCTTTGGCCAGCGCCGTAGTTTGAATGACTTAATTTGGCGATATTTGTTTTTACTTCGGAGAGATTCTCTGATGTGTGTTTGAAATTATGCTTGGGAAATATAGTCTGAAGTGGCTTCACAATATAGCCAAATGCATATACAACGCTGATTTGTTGAATCAAAGATAGATAACTCTCGGCACTGTAGTCGTTTATTTTACCTTTTGATATAAAAAAGCAGACATTTCTAAGCTGTTGTGTGATACAAGAGAGATAATTCTAACGCTTGATTCAGTATTTCGTCAAAATAAAATCGTCATTGTTTCAACTTTTCATACTTACCAAGTTTACAGAAAAGTGTATAATGTTTATGTTTCTAACATCTACATATTTTACATACATTTGCGACATCTCAGTTTAAATTTAAATTGAAGCTTTAAAAGAATATATTTTCTTATATGTGTGAGTTGACAGTTATTGGAAAAAGTTTTTAACAATCGTTATAATGAGTAATATATATGGTGTTTTTCTACTGCATGTTTTCCCTACCTCAATTTCATCAAGTGAGGACATGCTATTTTCATTCCGTGAAAGAAAATCTACAACCTATTGTTAGATATGAGTTTTAGGTCAACGTAATAGAGATTTCATCTGTTAGCATTTCACTGTTTGGAATTAAGGTAGTGTATGTAGAAAAGACACAGTATATTTCACTTTATACATGTAACCAATGCAAAAAATAGTCTCTCCTGCACTAGTATCGTACTCTGAATGACTTTTGATCTTTAATATGACTTTTTTGTAATAGGTGAAACGTTTAGTCCTTGATTTTGGTTTGATGATAGCAGATTATTGTTTCTTTAATAAAATATTTTTATCAAATTATCAATATTAATCTTAAAATCCGATCAGTTAAGTTGTAAATAATCCCACAAGCACTGAACACCTTATTACATTAAAAAAAAACATAAAAAGGAAAGTACTTTTGGGCAAAAGATGGCATATGAAATTATTTAATACAATGTAAAAAAGTTACTAAAAAATAGTTTCATATCAAAGGTTATTATTAATGCTTTGACAACATATCAAAATGTTTACTATTATTGTAAAACGGCGATTTTTACGGCGATTATTACTTTAGATGTATTAAGTGCAAAATAATTTAACCTTACACGATGGAATCGTTTTATTTGATAATATCGGATACAAGCCTAGCCAGTTAAATAATTAAAAGAAAAGAGAAAGAGGTTTTTGAAAAACATCAAATATTAATCCTTGTTCCATCTGATAAATCATTCAGTCCAATGGCAAACCAAATGGGTTTTTTTTTAATATAAATACAACTTAAAGTCTAAATATGACTATTTACACAGTCAAAAGTATGTTGTGAAGCGGTTGTATGAAAATGATACATTAACGTTTGCTGTAATATGTATAATTACAACTATTTATTAAAAAAAGTTTTGCCGTTTCTGAAGTCGGATGTCATCTGTTCTAGAAATATGTTGCAGAATCAGTATAAACCTGAGTAGGTAGGTTTTACTATATTACGGTTTCACACATTGAATCAAGAGAAACCAAAGGCAGCCCAAGCTTTAACTCCCGATAACATGAGTCCAAACTGCTCCCCGCTTACCGTAGGTACAGTAAGCTCCCCAGCTTCTGCTTGTATGGACCTCGCACTGTATGCTAATTTCAGGGCTGATACATTTTCTTCAAATACAACATTGCTGGCGTTTATTGCTGTGTTGTTGATACAGATGGAATCTTTTAAAGATTAATCACGGTCACATAACTATAATTGAACCCAGATGGAACGATTGTTTTGTAGTAATCAATATACTGATGTATTCCTGGTACAATTGTTATTGAAGGATCGCCCATATTTGACAATTGAGATGAAAGGCCAAAACTTGTAACGGTAATTGTTGTGTTTGATTCAATCACACACGTTTGACTGTTAGAAATTATTACATCAAAAGAATGCAGATTGCTTAATGTAACAGTCTGAAATTTTCTATCCACGGTGTAGGAAATATCGCTTTTTTCTACCGCTGTGATGAGAACTTTAGGGTTTCGGTCATTTGAATTTGGAGGTACTATGTACGTGCAATCTAGTTTTGCTGTCGGAATTACCTGCTTAATAATGGGATCATAATAACCTATATTCTTAAGCCTATTACAATCATTTCCAGAAAATACTGCGATAGGTGAAGAAGATTCAATAACAGTGCCTGTCAAATCCGTCCCGTGGGCAATTTGATATGTTTCAAATCGATCAATTGCGAAATTGTATACATCGCCATTCAGGAATGAACTACTATCGATATATAGAGGAATATTTCGTTTCATCTTAAGGTATCCGATCCATAATAGCCCCAGATTCAATGAATCTTGATGCATAACATATATGTATGGGCTTAATACTCAGTATACTTGGACATAATTTTCATGTTTAAGTATCAGTATGTAGGAGTGAAATGTGTCCTAATAAATGACCTTTTCCTGTTCTTGAAAAGTTGTCCCCCTTTGATTTTTATCTATAAAAATCAATTTAAATAATATATATACGGTATAAAATTTATTTTAAATAGTTTTTGTACTCCTAAGGATTAAATTCATCTTTTCACCAAAGCATGTATTGATATTCTTAGTATTTACTTTTTTATTTTAAAAAATATGCTTGTCGCCATAGACCATAATGCAATCTTCATTAATTAATTACTGCTTAATTAAGAATTTTTTTGAAAATTTCTCTCGGTTAAATTTTTTCTACTCTAAAAAGCTTTGAATAAATATCAGAGTATTTTAATATATGATGGATATTCAGGGTTAGAAAAAGTAGGTCCTAATATGGGTCGGATACCTTAAACGTTATTGATTTTGATAGCAGCTAAAGCAAACCGACTGCTCCACGAATTCGACGGCTCTGTCAATATAACCACATAATGAGTAGACAGTTTATGTAGTGGTATAAGTCCTATGCTTCCAACAGACCATTTCTTATTATCCAGACTTACCACATAAGACCATTTCTTATTATCCAGACTTACCACATAAGCATCTAAAATGTTTCAATGAAAACTGACTTCATTTCTTTCTTAAACCTGTCCAGTTCAATTTCAGGTGGAAAAATCATATGTCGACTTGACGGTATACTAACCGTTCCGTCTATCTGCCGTTTAATGTTATGGTCAAGACGATCGGATGTTGTTATACAGTAAAACACGGTTATAACGAACACGCTTATAATGAATTGACGCTTACAGCGAAGTGATTTTCATTCCCAGTGACTTAATTTCATGTTGTAAACTTGACGGATATAACGAATTACGCTTATA
The DNA here is from genome assembly GCA_020458035.1 of Magallana ariakensis. Lineage (NCBI taxonomy): Eukaryota > Metazoa > Mollusca > Bivalvia > Ostreida > Ostreidae > Magallana > Magallana ariakensis. Next base: position 35,854,659 of record CM035811.1, on the reverse strand, counting down.
ACGAATTATATTTGTCCGTCCCTGGGACTTCGTTATTAGCGTGTTTTACTGTATTCATGCTTACACCTTCCTTTGACGCAGTATAAACATTTTTGTAGCATTTGCTAACTTACCCATACACAAAACGACGAAACCCATTTTCTCGTTCTCTGTAAATTAAAGAAATATATAGGTATGAGAACAGTTTTCTTTTTCCCTCTCTTTTTGCTGATTGCTAAGTGCCATTCTGACTGATAATTAGTCGTGTTTATATACATATACATTTATGCATGCAAATTTAGATTAAAAAAATAATAAAATAAAACGAATATACAAGTGACACTTATACATTGTATGTTACTTGTATAATTTAAGTAACCTTTTGCAATCACAACACATAAAGGCGTACTAAAAAGGCGTTGATTTTTAAGTAGTTTACATAAAAGTTGAAAATACAGATGATTTATCATACAAACGATATATTGATATCTTTATAAATCTATTAATATTGAAAAATTAATATAATCAATGGTTAAAAAAGTTACAGATCACATATTAGTTTGCTTGTTTGTTTGGTTTGGTTTTTTTTTTTTTGAGTTTTCGCATGATGTAACAAATTTCAGCAGAATAAATAAAAAAATAAGTGCATATGATTAGCATTTGCCTTTTCTCTACAATTCTACATTTTTGACACATGTACATTTGACAACATATTAACAATATCATCCTTCATTCTATCGCATTTAATACGCATGTTTTATTTACCAAGGCACGTTAAATGTACGGCTCCAACATGCAACAAAGATATCAGGTCGCTATCACGTAGTGTTAAGCCGTAATGAAAATAAATTCATGAACTTTTTTAACATATCAAATGGTCTGCTTTCTCTGCTATATTTGAGCTATTGCGCACACCTACTTATCACAGGGTTAATTTCACCTTTCTTCACTTGCAAACAGTTTCGCCCGTTTTAATATTGACCAGGCACAGTTGTATTTTAAGAGAGATAATTTGAGGCATTGAAATTATACTAGTCTTAAATTTGCCTTCTGAAAACGAAGGGGAAAATAAAATGGGTGCGAATATCTTCCTGTATACAGAATTTTGATCAAAATGGTTTTAATTTTACGTTCATTAGTTTTGTTCGAAAAAAACTAATTTTCCCTAAACAAATAAGCCTATATCACCTTTTAAAAAGTTATATATATGTCTGACTGGCAGTAAAGCCGCTGACTACCTAAACGTACTAATTAAGATAATTTGAGACTTCATCTTAGTCCTGCACGCTATAGATGTTTGTTAATTTAAAGATCAATAAATATATGATTATCCGTGCAAAGCACAAAATGTTTTGTTCTTGAACTTGTGAAAAAGTGATATTGCACGAATTTTGGTCATCGGTAACATTAATGACTCTACAGTAAATAAACATGACATAAAGAACGCGGGTATATTAAGGCTTCCCACATCAATGTGTAGAAAGTCACTTGTCTGTACTTCATAAAATATGACGTCATAATAAGCTTTGACGTCACGATCTGCATTCCATTCGATAGTTCTCAGGGAATGTATCGTAACTACGGGACGCCTTAACATTGCTGCGAATGTGGTCACGAAATAATTGATTATTATCGATTCTCACAACAAGTTTATTTGATGAATACATGCCATGCATTATACACCTCGTCTTTTCGTATGATGCTTCAAATCATAGTTCAATTATTTGGTTATTTTGAATATTCAGTGTTTATATTATCAAATATCACACGATATATATTAGCAAATTGGAAATTAAAGACAACTTTGTTGATGTAGACAACTTTTATTTAATGAAAAAAAGTTTTAATTTACTGGCCTACACGACATTACTACTAGAGAAGTTGAAAATTGCAAACATTGATATGTCAAAGACAAAATTTGTCACTATAATACATTTTACATGTACCATGGATTCAAATATTGGAATATTCATAAAAGCAATTCACATCATTACAAACATATATATTGTCTTTCGAAAAAATATTTTTCCCATTGATTTGCGATTGCAATTGTCAAATAATACGACAGATTTGTTTTGCTACAAAGACATTAAATTTCATTATTAATACCAAAATAATGGAACCACGTGGAAGTTGCAAGTTACGTCATTAATCTTTCTACAATGATTCAAATGTGTGCATGATAATTATTTCTTGTAATTTTTTATTTTTGTTAAAAACGAAAGCACCCTCTAATTCGCTAATAAAAATTAATGAAAGAAAGTCCTTCCTTTCCTGTTTTTGAATAGGAATAACATTTCTCAGATGATAACCATTTAGTGAAATTAGACTTGAAACAACGAAAGGTAGGCATTCAGGAATGGATTGCGTTCATAATTAAGATACTTCCCTATCAGAACTGAGATTCATTTTCCAATAACTGTCAATTAATCCTATTACGATATGAAATTATTCATAAAGCATAATTGTCAAATTCTTAGTTTTGGATCACAAATGCGACATAGAAACAATAAGGTTGACCGAAGTTCTCGTTGAATAAATAAAACATTGATGCAAAACGAGTTTTGTACACTTTTTTATTAGATATATTATTATTGATGTTTTGTACAATTGTTCTTTAAACATTTTAAAATGTATTATCATTAGCAATTTATATACAAGTATATGTAAGTATGTGACGCGGTTTTTCTTGATATAAACATATAAAATCCACATTAACTTATCATCTTATTCTAAAAAACCCTACCTCTTTTAGTCAATACTGAGACTACTTTATCGTTCAAATACAAACAGATAATATAGCTCTATGAATACTTTTTGTTTTGATTGATTTATTTAAAAAGAAAAGAATCTTTTACCAGGCATTAATTGTATTATATTGTATTTATACCATAAGGTTTATTATAGAAGCTGATTTTTATTTCAACAGAGTAAAGCATGAGATTTTTTACGGAATCCTGATGATTGTATTTGGAGCAATGGTACTGGTACTTGTACTGTATTTAATTACAAAAGTGTTTACATCTGATGATAACGATGAACACAGCAGTTACGGTCCACAACCTTTCCCAGGATATCCTATTTTCGCTGAAGAGCTTTTTTCCCGCTACAGAGTTACAGAGTGCTAATGGTAAATACACTCGAACAATAGTTCAACGCATAATGACAACAAAAATTGTCCAAATGACCGATCCGCTACTTTTTTATATCCAAATACCAGTAAAGAGAGAGTTAAATATTCAAAGATGCAAAATACACCTTTGACACCTGTTTTATTATGATATGATTAGAGATACTTTTGATCCATTCATAATCCAACCTCCTTATACCTTACAACTCTACTTGGAGAGCAACAAACTTGAAACAATTTTTCCAGTAGTGTTTATTTCTTAATAAAGATATTACAATGTTGTTCATGTGAAATTCAAGTAAAGCCTGTCCAAAGTTATTGCTCCCATCTCTTTGTTGACGGTTTTAACGCATATTTGCCAATTAATTAAAATTGAAATCAATGAAAGGAGAAAAATGAAGATTTATAATGAAAATGTTGACATCTTTTCCGATTCGGTAATACTTTAGATTTTTCGCATATTTTTTCAAAAGTATCACCCAGGGTACTTTGAAGTCGTTTACAATGCAAACTATCCGTAAACGTTTTGTTTTAAGCCGTGTATTGAAACCTGGCAAGCTAGAGGGGCGTTTAAAGGGGATAACCCTGGAATTTGTTAATATTGTTGAATGAACATCGTTTGAACAATGATGTAAAAGTATCTATGAATATCACATGATAAAAAAGTCTGATAAATTATGTCTTGGAATAGAGTATAGGAACTGTTGCCTGTTAATGAAGAGAATAATTGCAACAACTACTCTGCATTAAGTACTATGTCGGCTGATCATGTCAAGGAAAGGTGGATTTTAAGCACCCGTTAAAGGTACAGTTTACAAAATCATGTATGGTATATTGCCTATATGGTTTGGTTTTTGTAGTTGGATTTGAGAGTAAAACATAATCATACAGTTAACTGCACAGGAAAACAATTATCAAGTTATAAAAGAAAATGTTTACCCTGTTTACAACAGCCCCCCTCCCCCCAAAAGTTTGTGTTTAGAGATATGTTCACGTCATTCCTTATACTGTCTTCCAATATATTTATGATGCAGACTTTCCTAAACAATTTGATAGTCATAAATACCACAGGGTTAAAACGATGCTATTTCAATTGTATGAAAAAATAAATGAAAATCAAAAAAAAAATCTTGTCAGGTTTCAAACGATCGCAACAAATGACAAGTCTTCGGGGAATTTGCATTGCAAAGCACATGAAAGTTCCCCAGATAATTACGTAAACAATTGCGTAAGGTGTCCTGAATTCTTCTGAACTGAGAAAAAAGGTAAACATTTTTATCTATTTATGTGAGTTTCACTGGGTAAGAACAGATTACATGTCAACTAAGAATGTTTCCCTTTGATCGATTTCAATTCTACTAAATTGACAGTTATGTTAGTTTTCGTAAAAAATCGTCAAAATATTACGGAAACAATAAGCAGGAGCACACGATAGAAGAAGACGACGTACAATGCCTTAATTTGAAATTTCAATTTAAGCGGCTAATAAAATATAAAATGTATTGTATTAGTTTATTTCTATTATTTTTAGTATGTTTTTCCTTCACAAGTCATATGTGATATAAACCATGTTTATATATTTCAAAATGCCAACAATAGGAGAATAAACTTTTAACAACATGAACATAAAATAATTAATAATTTCGATGACTATGGATAAAAATGTAAACGTTAAAACATTTTCGTTACAAAGCACATTTATATATATATATAAGAATATTAAACCATACAGACTTCTATTTAAAAAAAAAAAATAATGACAGCAAAGGCAGGAGTATGGCAACTTCCGTGGGGTTGTTGTTGCCATGCAGCATATCATAAACAAATAAAAACATATCTCTTTATGTCCCTCTGTGGAAACTAATGAAGTATGAACAATAAACATTATTTTACTTTCATGTTAAATACTGAAATCTGATTGGTTTAGACGCAGTTGACAATCCGTTCTCTTACCTTCAGCGTTAGCAACACGCTTGACAACAGACCGACAGAACGAATTGTTACATGCGCGTAAATTATGCGCGTACGGTTCGCCGTTCAATTCACGTCATGTCTACATAAACGCAGTAAAATTTTCTCTAAAATAAAGACATTCAGTATAATAACTAAACAGTGCTTGTTTGGAAGGGTGACAGTTGAAATTGATACCCCTTCGCTTCGCGTCGGTTGACAATGGTTTTCCTATGCATCTGATCCTACCTTTACCTTTCTGGAGGTCCATGTTGCTCTGTTTGAATTTGTATTTCGTTTTATAGATTTTTTAGATGGTTGACGGTTTGTTTCTGTCATATTTTAATTTAAACCACCGACCGAACATGTATCTCTGCTGGTGGACAGTCTGTCCCCGAGGATACTTGTCGTCGGTACTTTCGCTTTCATGAGTAGTAAGACATATAACACTACCATACTGGCAGACGCGTCGCCCAGTAAAATAAGGAGTCACTCATCAGAGTCCATAAGGGACACAGACTCTAGGAGTCTAGTTGGTGTCCCTCGGATTGTCTTTAGAGGTATTAAAAATATGTCATATGTACAGTCAACAGATTCCCAGTTTTGGTATAAAACATCAGGTCCTTCAATGTATTAAAGCAATGCCATGTTTCTCTCACAGATATATTTGCAGATTCTGATCCTATGTGTTCTATTTCTAAATGTTCTGCCAAAAACTGTAAAACCTGTGACATTTTGATCACATGGACCTCTTTTACAAGCAATCTAATCGGGAAACGTTATAATACCAAAACGTGGGAAAATTTGAACAGTTAAACCTCTAATGTTGTTTACGGAAATGAAACTACCATTTGTGGACTAATCTATGTTGGTGAAATCAAAGGTTCACTGAACAAACGAATATCAGGTCATAGATTTCAAATCAATAACCGCGATCAGCAGCTTTTATACAAACATTTTAATTCACCTGATCTTTCTGTTTTGTCTATAAAAGTTAGAATTCTAGAATAAAATTGCCATCATACCAATAGCACATCGCTGAGTATGCCATTCCGTAGACAACAAGAACTTTGGATAAGAAAACAAGGTACGGCCTTTCCGTAAGGATGCAATGATAATGTTGAATATGTGGGGAATCTTTCAAGTCCACAGTGTGTTAATGTTAATGTAATGGGACTTTTTAGCAACACCAATAGACGTAGGCGTAGTCATGGACATCGGTCTTATAACAACCCAATTATACACGATATTTCCTTTGATTCGTTATTACCATATGTAAATAATTGGATCTCCATTACATTCGTTTCAAACTCTACTCTGTCCCTTTGAAAGACTTAAACAATCTTCTTGAAAAAGTCAAGGAAAAGCCGCGTTTTTTTCAAACCGCAATATGACAAAAAAAGGAATCGATGCCGTTAATATAAGCAATATTCTTAATCACAAAAATTTCATTACTGGTGATGTTAATTTAGTTAAAAACGAATACCTAAAATCACTTACTATGAAAGGACTTAAATTAAGAAAGCCTAGATCCATCACCTAGCAAAGTAATTTTATACATATTATGAATTCTGTTGAAGGTTACGCCAAGCGATGGGCAGAATCTAAAAAAAAAGACCTTGTCAGAGTGGATTAAAAGCATCAGATGCATATTAAAATCTCGTATTAAACGACTTAGAGGTCAAATGAAAACCATCTATCCTTCTGTTTTCAATAAAGCAGAAGTGAGAAAAGAACAAGATAGACTGTTAGATCAGTATGTACTGGTATCTGCTGATAAGGCAAGAAACAACATTATCTTTGTTTGTAAGGCACATTATATTTATTGCATTTTTAAAGAACTAGGTTTTGATTTTACACATGCAGTTCTGATTGCACACACACATACTCTGAAGTTGACATTGAAAAGATGCTTGAGTTTCTGATAGACAACATCTATGTAGTCTTTGGAAATCAAGTCTTCCAACAATCTGTTGGAATGCCCATGGGTACCAATAGTGCTCCATTGTTAGCAGACCTACTTTTGTATTTTTATGAAGCAGAATTTATTCAAAAACTTGTACGTGAAAAAATAAATCGGTCGCTGTGGCCTTCAACTCAACATTCAGGTATATCGACGACGTATTATCAATTAACAATTGTTATTTCCATACTTACGTCGACTTGATATATCCCAGTGAACTCGAAATAAGAGATACCACAGAGTCTGCGTCATCTGTATCATATTTTGATATTTTACTGGACATGGACATTGATGGTAACCAAACAGCAAAACTTTATGATAAACGCGATGACTTCAATTTTTCTATAGTCAACTTTCCTTACTTATGTAACATTAAACCTTCATCTTCTTAATATGGTGTTTTTGTCTCTCAGTTAACTCGATACGCAAGGGCATGCTCTTCGTATGAACAGTTTCTAAGGCGAGGCAAGCTACTAACAAACAAGTTGATAAAACAGGACTATCAACAGTCTCGTTTGAAGTCATTTTTTCGTAAGTTCTATGGTCGATACAACGACCTTGTCAGCAAATACAATTTTCCACTGAGTCGCATGCTGACTGACGTTTTTCATACTAATTGCTAGATCATAATTAATCACCTAATTGTCTATGGACTTTTCCGTTTTTCCCGATTACGTAAGAGCACACGGCGGGTGTGACCGGTTAGCAGAGGATGCTCACTACTCCTAGGCACCTGATCCAGCCGCTGATGTTTTCAAGAGGTCCGTGTTTTCCCTGGTCTGGACTGTTGATTGAATACCAAATTGTCGACGGATTTTTTTCCTGTTTTTCCCGATCATGATATTTTCCCCAAATTACGACATTTTTCCCGATAATGACATTTTTACCGATATGACATTGAGCGCACGGTGGGTGTGACCGGTCAGCAGAGGATGCTTACTCCTCTAGGCACCTGATCCTACTTCTATCTTTCTGGAGGTCCGTGTTGCTAGGCTTTGAATTTGCTATTTCGTTTTATGGATATTTGAGATGGTTGACGGTTTGTTATTGTCATTTTTTCCATAGAGTCATCTAGAGGGGAAAATGAAACCGTCTTTAAAAAGCAACATATCATGATACCAGGGTTTTTCGATGTTATGTGAATTTTACTAAATCTGAACAAGAGGCCCAGGGGCCACATCGCTCACCTGAGGAACAATAGCCTTAACTCTGATCAAATTAGCATTACAATATCAAAATCAAAATATCTTAACAACTAAGTACAGTAGATATTGCTCAAAAAATTTAAAATATCTGCCGATTTGTATCCACATATTTTTATGGTAAATACCAAGCCTCTTTTGTTGTTGTACCTGTAAGATTTTTCCCTATTCCTATATAACCCCCCCCCCTCCCTCTTTGTGGCCCCACTTTTCTCTAGGGAATCATGGTTTCATCAAACTTTAATCTGCACAACCCGTGCTTTCACACAAGCTACTGCTTTTTGGACTGAAATCATTTTAAGAATATTTTTAAAGATTTTCTCTATATATTCCTATGTAAAAATTCATCTCCCCATTGTGGCCCCGCCCTACCCCCGGGGACCATGATTTAAACAAACTTAAATCTACACTATCTGAGGATGCCTCCACACAAGTTTGAGCTTTTCTGCCCATATAGCTTTTAAGAAGAAGATTTTTAAAGATTTTCTCTATATATTCCTATGTAAAAATTCATCTCCCCATTGTGGCCCAACCTTACCCCTGGGGATCATGATTTTAACAAATTTGAATCTAAACTATCTGTGGATGCTTCCACTCCAATTTGAGCTTTTTTGGACTAATTGTTTTTGAGAAAAATATTTTTAAAAGATTTTTTCTATATATTCCAATGTAAAAACTTATCCCCCATTGTGGCCCCACACTACCCCTGGGGACCATGATTTAACCAAAAATAAATCTACGCTATCTGAGAATGCTTCCACTCCAATTTGAGCTTTTCTGGCCTAATAGTTTTTAAGAAGAAGATTTTTAAAGATTTTCTCTTTAATTCCTTTGTTAAAATTCATCACCCATTGTGGTCCCAACCTACCCCTGGGGACCATGATTAAGACGAACTTGAATCTACACTATCTGAGGATGCTTCCGCTCCAATTTGGGCTTTTCTGGCCTAATAGTTTTTGAGAAGGAGATTTTTAAAGATTTTCTCTATATATTCCTATGTAAAAATTCATCCCCCATTGTGGCCCCACCCTACCCACCGGGGACCATGATTTAAACAAACTTGAATCTACACTATCCGATGATGCTTCAGCTCCAATTTGAACTTTTCTGGTCAAATAGGTTTTGAAAAGAAGATTTTTAAAGATTTTTCTCTAAATATTCCTATGTAAAAAGTCATCCCCCATTGTGACTCTACCCTTAACCCCCGGGGACCCTGATTTAAAAAAACTTTAATCTACACTATCTGAGGATCCTTCCGCTCTAATTGTAGCATTTCTGGCCTAATAGTTTTTGAGAAGAAGATTTTTAAAGATTTTCTCTATATATTTCCTATGTAAAAATTCATCCCCCATTGTGGCCCCACCCTACCCCAGGGGACCATGATTTAAACAAACTTGAATCTACACTATCTGAGGATGCTTTCACTCCAATTTGAGCTTTTCTGGCCTTATAGTTTTTGAGAAGTAGATTTTTAAAGATTTTCTCTATATATTCCTATGTAAAAATTCATCCCCATTGTGGCCCCACCCTACCCCAGGGGACCATGATTTAAACAAACTTGAATCTACACTATCTGAGGATGCCTCCACACAAGTTTGAGCTTTTCTGACCATATAGCTTTTAAGAAGAAGATTTTTAAAGATTTTCTCTATATATTCCTATGTAAAAATTCATCTCCCCATTGTGGCCCAACCCTACCCCTGGGGATCATGATTTTAACAAATTTGAATCTAAACTATCTGTGGATGCTTCCACTCCAATTTGACCTTTTTTGGACTAATAGTTTTTGAGAAAAATATTTTTAAAAGATTTTTTCTATATATTCCAATGTAAAAACTTATCCCCCATTGTGGCCCCACACTACCCCTGGGGACCATGATTTAACCAAAATTAAATCTACGCTATCTGAGAATGCTTCTACTCCAATTTGAGCTTTCCTGGCCTAATAGTTTTTAAGAAGAAGATTTTTAAAGATTTTCTCTATATATTCCTTTGTTAAAATTCATCACCCATTGTGGTCCCACCCTACCCCTGGGGACCATGATTAAGACGAACTTGAATCTACACTATCTGAGGATGCTTCCACACAAGTTTGAGCTTTTCTGACCATATAGCTTTTAAGAAGAAAATTTTTAAAGATTTTCTCTATATATTCCTATGTAAAAATTCATCTCCCCATTGTGGCCCAACCCTACCCCTGGGGATCATGATTTTAACAAATTTGAATCTAAACTATGTGTGGATGCTTCCACTCCAATTTGAGCTTTTTTGGACTAATAGTTTTTGAGAAAAATATTTTTAAAAGATTTTTTCTATATATTCCAATGTAAAAACTTATCCCCCATTGTGGCCCCACACTACCCCTGGGGACCATGATTTAACCAAAATTAAATCTACGCTATCTGAGAATGCTTCTACTCCAATTTGAGCTTTCCTGGCCTAATAGTTTTTAAGAAGAAGATTTTTAAAGATTTTCTCTATATATTCCTTTGTTAAAATTCATCACCCATTGTGGTCCCACCCTACCCCTGGGGACCATGATTAAGACGAACTTGAATCTACACTATCTGAGGATGCTTCCGCTCCAATTTGGGCTTTTCTGGCCTAATAGTTTTTGAGAAGGAGATTTTTAAAGATTTTCTCTATAAATTCCTATGTAAAAATTCATCCCCCATTGTGGCCCAACCCTACCCCTGGGGACCATGATTTAAACAAACTTGAATCTACACTATCTGAGAATGCTTCAGCTCCAATTTGAGCTTTTTTGGACTAATAGTTTTTGAGAAAAATATGTTTAAAAGATTTTTTCTATATATTCCAATGTAAAAACTTATCCCCCATTGTGGCCCCACACTACCCCTGGGGACCATGATTTAACCAAAATTAAATCTACGCTATCTGAGAATGCTTCTACTCCAATTTGAGCTTTCCTGGCCTAATAGTTTTTAAGAAGAAGATTTTTAAAGATTTTCTCTATATATTCCTTTGTTAAAATTCATCACCCATTGTGGTCCCACCCTACCCCTGGGGACCATGATTAAGACGAACTTGAATCTACACTATCTGAGGATGCTTCCACACAAGTTTGAGCTTTTCTGACCATATAGCTTTTAAGAAGAAGATTTTTAAAGATTTTCTCTATATATTCCTATGTAAAAATTCATCTCCCCATTGTGGCCCAACCCTACCCCTGGGGATCATGATTTTAACAAATTTGAATCTAAACTATCTGTGGATGCTTCCACTCCAATTTGACCTTTTTTGGACTAATAGTTTTTGAGAAAAATATTTTTAAAAGATTTTTTCTATATATTCCAATGTAAAAACTTATCCCCCATTGTGGCCCCACACTACCCCTGGGGACCATGATTTAACCAAAATTAAATCTACGCTATCTGAGAATGCTTCTACTCCAATTTGAGCTTTCCTGGCCTAATAGTTTTTAAGAAGAAGATTTTTAAAGATTTTCTCTATATATTCCTTTGTTAAAATTCATCACCCATTGTGGTCCCACCCTACCCCTGGGGACCATGATTAAGACGAACTTGAATCTACACTATCTGAGGATGCTTCCGCTCCAATTTGGGCTTTTCTGGCCTAATAGTTTTTGAGAAGGAGATTTTTAAAGATTTTCTCTATAAATTCCTATGTAAAAATTCATCCCCCATTGTGGCCCCACCCTACCCCTGGGGACCATGATTTAAACAAACTTGGATCTACACTATCTGAGAATGCTTCAGCTCCAATTTGAACTTTTCTGGTCAAATAGTTTTTGAAAAGAAGATTTTTAAAGATTTTTCTCTAAATATTCCTATGTAAAAAATCATCCCCCATTGTGACTCTACCCTTAACCCCCGGGGACCCTGATTTAAAAAAAAACTTTAATCTACACTATCTGAGGATCCTTCCGCTCCAATTGTAGCATTTCTGGCCTAATAGTTTTTGAGAAGAAGATTTTTAAAGATTTTCTCTATATATTTCCTATGTAAAAATTCATCCCCCCATTGTGGCCCCACCCTACCCCCAGGAACCATGATTTAAACAAATTTGAATCTACACTATCTGAGAATGCTTCCGCTACAATTTGAATGTTCCTGGCCTAATAGTTTTTGAGAAGAAGGTTTTTAAAGATGCTCTCTATATATTCCTATGTAAAAATTCATCCCCCATTGTGGCCCCACCCTACCCCAGGGGACCATGATTTAAACAAACTTGAATCTACACTATCTGAGGATGCTTTCACTCCAATTTGAGCTTTTCTGGCCTTATAGTTTTTGAGAAGTAGATTTTTAAAGATTTTCTCTAGTGTTTATTCCTATGTAAAAATTTATCCCCCTATTGTGGCCCCACACTACCCTTGGGGACCATGATTTAAACAAACTTGAATTTACACTATCTGAGGATGCTTCAACTCAAATTTGAGCTTTCATGGCCTAATAGTTTTTAAGAAGAAGATTTTTAAAGAATTTCTCTATATATTCCTATGTAAAAATTCATCCCCATTGTGGCCCCATCCTACCCCCGGGGACCATGATTTGAACAAACTTGAATCTACACTACCTAAGGATGCTTCCATACAAGTTTCAGCTTTTCTGGCCTTATTGTTTTTAAGAAGATTTTTTTTTAAACACCTACAAGTTTTCAATAATTCTAAACTATCTCCCCTTTAAAGAGGGTGTGGCCCTTCATTTGAACAAACTTGAATCCCCTTCACCCAGTGATGCTTTGTGCCAAGTTTGGTTGAAATCTGCCCAGTGGTTCATGAGAAGAAGATGAAAATGTGAAATGTGAAAAGTTTAAAACGCCAACAACGCCAACGACGACAGACAACGGCCAAATTCTGATCAGAAAAGCTCACTTGAGCCTTCAGCTCAAGTGAGCTAAAAAACAAAAAAAACAAACAAACAAACATTCGACGCAAACAGTGAAACCAACATTACATCCCTTTAAGGTACCCCCCACAGTTTGAAAGACATAATTTTAATTTCTGCGTTCATATCTGAAATGCGTCACGGTAGGCATATTTGGTAAACCTCTGAGACATTGACTGATTGCTGAACCAAATGGGTTGTTGGAGACCCGACGAGAACTTTTTAAGTTTTGGAAAGGGGAAAAATTTGCATTGGGCTAGATCAGGAAATTATGTTGGGTGTGGCAAGGCAGTGACCTTTTCCGACTTCAAAAATTGCTTCACAAGCTCAGATGTTTGTGATGGACTATTGTCATGAAGTAGGCGAACATGCCTAAATCCTGACAAAAGGCTTTGTTAATGATAATATTTTTTTTCTCTTTTTTTTTGTATTATATCTTTCGGTTATACCGACCTGTAATACGTTTGCACTTCGGCACCGTGATTTGTACCGCTAAACTATCAGAAGAATATGCAATAAAGAATCGTCTTTGTGCTTTTGGTTGTATTGGCAACTACAGGCCTTCTACTGTGTTCATTAATCCTAATTGTTTTCAATTCTTCTTACTGGTTCGAAAAAAAAACTCAGGTATCGTCACCGGTATAGTGAGTTGTTCCGCGGTAGTATTTATTTTTATCATAATTGTAATTTACAATTTCACTCATGCTAGTCTTCTGCACAAACTGAGTAACAATCCATTTTTCTAACCTTATTTCCTTTGTCTAAAAAGTCACCAAAACACAAAAATAAAAGGATGTAATTGACATTTGTTATTTATTACAAACAAACTTAAATGTGAAAAAGAAATCAGCTAAAGTGGGCATCACTCTTTACAAATAGATGAATTTTAAAACAATAATAATACCCTGTAATTCTCATTTCATTAATATTAGATTAAATACTCCAGTATTCCGTGTAGAAGGATAACATTCTGCAACGATTTCTGTAAATTCCTAATTAAACGCAAGGAATTAACACCCGCGTAAAATCGCGAGAAGCAGATCTCGCAGATTTTAACCCCCCCCCCCTTTAATGTTTTGAACAGATGTAAACTATTTGGAATTATGATAAAAAAATTGTCGTTCGTGATTAGCTGCAAAACCGTTGAATCGCGGAATTAAGTCCTCGCGTAAAATAAGAAATCTACAGTATGACATACAAAAGCTAGCAGAAAAAAAGCCACAATAAATTTTTTTTTCTCAATCAATGGATAAGTATACAAATTATTGAATAAATTTATGAGTTGAATATTACACACAGAAATAATTCATAAAGTAATTGGAGAAATATCCCGGGGTGGTCGGTTGGTAAAAACTGGAAACCCCCATTGTCTTATATTGTACCTAAATATATTTCAGAATAATAAAACTGTATATTAATATAAATGAATCTATTGCAAGTTGAGGCAAACCATTCGATCGGACTTGAAACCCATTAAACACTAATGACACCTTATAATGATTTTTTATACATCTGATATGTTGTAAAAAAAAAAAAAAGGTTTTTCATAGTGTTTTAAAGTGTTTTATAGGAGCATTAAAATTCCCTCCTCAACCAACCCTGCTTCTTAATTATTGATATTCAATTTTTAAAAAATGTAATATTGATTAAATGTTTAAAATCTAATACGTGCAATTTTAATATATAGCAATATCATGAATGACAGCTATTTTCTTGCAAAATAGATAAACAATGCATCTTAATATTTACATACTTTTTAAACATAATGCATATATAAAATGTGAAGAAACTTTAAAATATTTCCACAAAAAACTGCATTTTTTTCTTTGGCTTTTGTTTCTCATACTTAATAATTTTCTTAGAATCCAATACAAATAAAATGGCATATACTATGTAAAACATGTTTTAAAGAAACCTCATAATAGTTTAATGCATATTTTGTCTTCTTGTAGTAATTGTGGGACATAAGGTATATTTGTAAGAAAACAGCGGGAAATATGAACGAAAAACCTACATTCGCAATGCAAAAACAGTGATGTTTGAAGAATTTAAGGGGTTGAACTAAATAAATAGCATAATTGCATCTTTACTACTACACATATTTTATTTCACAAATTATACTGTATTTGTAATTGCAACCATAATCACTCCACTGACCCGAACCCCACATCACCACACACTCTTCACCACCATTGTTTGGCTGTAATGGTCCCCAGTTTGTAAAGGTCATCTCACTGCTGGAATTATCCCATACCCAGTCAACTCCGTTTTTATCTTTCACTCCTCCAATCCACCATGAGCCTCCAGGCACTAAAAGTTTGCAATTTAGTCTTATTAAGAACAAAATCGCTTTACTGGATTCATAGATTCACGTACATATTTTTTGATTCTGTGTTTGGCTTACTTGTTTTGATTTGCTTGGTTTTTTACTTTGATTTAACTTGTTTTTCTGAATTTATTTTTAAAGTCGTTTTTCCTTTTCTTAATGTGTTATATATATATATCCCAAGAAATCGGGATCCGAGCATGAAAACCGCATTTTTTTCTTTCCTTGTTTAAACTATTGCTGATCAAATATCCTCGGGTTCAGACGGATTGCAAGGGAAGACACAACGCGATAAAATAATAAAAAACAAACAAAACACAAAAAAACACGCTGTATTTTTACTCGCTGAATTATTATTTTTTCTGTGTGTATAAATAAATGCAAATAAATCTTAAACTCGAAAAAAAACGTTAATTTGTATATAAGAAAATGCACGGAATATCTTTTTTTTTTTTAAAACGGTTGATGTCGCTATGATACAAATTTCCAGGTCAATGTTTGATTGGTTGATTCAGATATCGAATCTCGAATTTCAAATCTCGAATCTCGTATTTCGATTCTCTTATTTAAAATCCCGAATTTTAAAATGAACCTCCAAGGTACGTATTATTGACTTCATCATTCAGTTTATACTAAGTTTGAACACTAAATAAGTATTTTTATATCAGTTTTCATATATAATTGATAAAATTAATGGTTGAAAGATAAATTTCTTTATATCATAAGAAATCAATGATGATTCATTGAACTCAAATTGTCAAGTTTAAATTGTTTGTCATTTACGCAACTTTGAAACCTTTAGATCACATCTTGTTTTGAATAAGACAATTAACTTTGTTTAAAATAGATATTTTTTTTTCAAATTGCTTATCGCCCTTTCCTGCAAAGTTGGGGTGAAAAGATGTATTTAATTTATTTTTACACTCCGAAGATTGTGGTAAAGTTAAACATTTCCTTGTTAATAAACATGTTGCTATTACTCTAGTAAGAAAAAATTGAATCATTCTGTCATGACCTTTTCCAAATGCATAATTAGAGCTAATTAAAGAAATTGCCTTTATCATTTAACCAATTCTGTTCTTCTTCTGTGTTGATCTCGAGAAGATGTGATCCAAATGAATTGCATTTCACCTGGCAGAAAGAAATAAGGAATAAATAAATACAATCATAAATAAATAAATTAATATTTTAATTAATAAATGAATAAGGGCAAGTTTAAAACAAAATTAGCTAATCTAAAGACGTAAGATTGGATATGAAAATGAGTTTCTTCTGTCTGCCAATGATCACTAGCAATACCCATGCTCTGATAAAAATATACGAATTTAAAACGCGACATTTAAGGGGGAACAGGGCGTTGCAGTGTAAAATATTTTGTCAATGAATTTTTTATTTTTTTTTTTATTTTTTAACACATAAACATTAAGATGTCCTCTACAGCATATTTTATTTTCAAGACTAATTTCTTACTTTGTAAGGTAGATATATTGTTAGGAATTGTCACCCTTTTCTGGCATTTTGATTTTCTTTTACAATTTCAATTTTCTACAATAGTTATTTTATTTGATGTAATTTATTTACAAAATATATGTAGTGATTTTAAGAACGGAAACAAATATCGAAAATAGCGGCATCACAATTTTATCAAAATATTGCTTAAATCGGCACTTATAATTTTGTAAATTTTTAATTATAAATTTGAAGAAAATGTAATGGCACATAAAATATTCTAAATGAAATCTTTTTAAAAAAAATCATATTAAAAAAATCAATCTTAACATCTGCTTTATAACTAATGAAATTTTTGTTGGCCACTTTCTTGGCATTCAAGGGAGATACTTCAATAGGAATCACCCCTACCCCTTATTTTGAAATTATGACTTTTTGTGTCAATTTCTGTTTTGTACATTTACATTATTTTTTTTTCTAAAATTGAAAATGTTAAATTTCCCCCAATTCATGATGTGAAAATGACTACTTTAGTGCCGTAAAGTACGGGAAAAAGATCTTTCAAATCATATTTGACGTCATAATGAATAAATGTCATCATAGTATCATACAATCAAATTAAATTTTTTTTTTGGCGGATTTGGGCCTACAATGTATACCATTAATTTTGGCGGATATAATTTTGGTGAATCCTTTACCCTTCATTAAAAATCTCTTTTGTCAGTTAATTTTTTATAGTTGAGAATTTCATGCACTTTATCGAAAATCCTATGTCACCATTACAAAGTGGTAAAATTTAAACATCACCCTGGTTTCACTCTGTCTCATTTCAATATTTCAAAAGAAATAACTAAATTGTACTTATTATATGCATGAAAAAGTATACTGTATTAACAATCAATTTTAATTTTATTGTTAGTGAAGAAACTGTAAATCAGACAATTATCTGCACCTTACTGATGCTTACTGATTATTACTATAATAAATGCCATCAAATGCCACACCTAACAAAGAGAGTGTAAATATTTGAAGCATCTGCACTCAATACTTGCTGAGAAATCTTTGACGAAAATGTGTTCAAAATTCAGACTTCAGATAAGCAAAGTCTTAATTTAACAGAACATTGACCTTAAATTGGTACAAAGATAATTTTTGCATATAGAAAACCTAAACAAAAAGTGTGTTGAAAATTTTCAGCCTCTGCGATAAATAGTTGCTGAGAAAAATGTCAGAAATTTGTTATGGGCAGAAACACAGACCCACAGATAGACATACACAAGTAGACAGTATGTCCCTTTTCCTTCTGAGCAGGGGGGAGGGGCGATAAGAATATGTGGAATATAAATCAAAACGCCGCATCTAACAGAATAAACAATCATCAAATAATTCTGGCACACAAAATAACCCTAGAGTCCACTCGTATAGGATGTCTCTTGCTATAATATTGAGTTTTAACTTAAGTTAAAAGAAGAGGAAGAATTCACTGCAGTAAAACGGGTTTACATTTCTGTCACAATGTATTCTTTAAAAACATAGCTCTTTTGACTTATTTTGGAAAATGATCTGCAAATTTGAATGTTCGTTATAATTATTATTTTTTTGTAAGCAAACATTTAATGTTGAAGTTATTAGAAACAATTCTGTGTAATAATAATCATTCGGTGGCCATGCATAATAATGACTTTTCTTTATACTTCACCATTTAATAGAGTTTAATGAGTAAAATAGCATCACATTATTTATTGTTGTAATGTGGTCCTGTAATCAAGATTGCAGAGGATAAAGATGTAAAGATAGCATTTTGATGCTAATATGAGAACCTACTATTGTGAGTAATGGCAACAGTAGGGGATTGTCATGGTAAATTATATCATAACAAATTTATCATTTTTCAAGAGAAAGAAAAACAAAGAGAAACGCATATTTCAAAAGTGTTTCCATGGTAAGTAAACAGAACATTAAACATATGATTTATTTAAATTTAAAATGCATTATTTTTTCTTTTCTTGGTCATCTATTATAAGTGCACAAATTTGAATTAAACACACAAAATGCAGAACCGTTACTATGGTTACATGTACAAGCTAAAAATAAGGTAAATTCTAATATTTTCGTCTTTTTTGAATGGTTATCATTTACATAGAAAGTATTAATGTTTAATTCAATTATTGAGAAAAATCAAGTATATCCTGAACTTTAAAGTTACACGTACTTAAAAATCCGACATCTAAGACTAACTGTCGTTGCTTTGGACTTTTCAAAACGTTGGACTTTTTTTTTAATTTTCTGTGCAACTTTCAGTTCCATAGCAACAACACTTGTTTGCTGCATAACAAAGCTTCTATGGCATATAATAAAATGTTTAACGGATTCCATGTTAACACTTAATAGTTTTGGTATCTATTAATTTTCTTCTATGAAATAACAAATAAAAATAGGACAAAGATTGGTTTATTTCTTTAGTAGTTTATATTAGTGGGCAACAGGATTTGATTTTTACAAAAAATTTATATTAAGCAACACCTGAAATTATTCATTTTCAAAAAATAAGGCTTATATTATTTTATTTTATTTCTAAAACACATTGACGTTTAATTAAGGTAGCTTGCGGGTTTACTGCTTATGATAAAACCTACCCTGAAAATCTGTCCGCGTAATTAATAGGTTTCAGAGTTTTATTCCTAAAATTAGTTTGAGATTCGTCTGCGTGGTTAGAATTTCATTGTGTTTTAAACACAGTATCGCTGATTAAATCAAGCAACACCATTTCAATGAAATACATAGTAAAACGCATATCTTAGTCGAAAGTCGCATTTTAAAGCTATGCTCAAAAATTTAAAACGATTTAGACGAACTTAATTTTACTCAACACAATAACAGATTATATAATATTGAATCAATGCATAAAAAAGTCAATATGTGCTCCTGCAAAATAACTTAAACGAATTAAACGATGTAAAAAAAGTTTTTATTTTCATAATGACGTAAGCCTGACATAATTATTTTCTTTCTGTCTGAGAACTAAAAATTGAAAATGAGTTATGACAAGTCTTACTGATTAACACATACATATATTAGTATATGTAAACACTAATTAGACATTATTATGAGTGTTACGAATTCACAAATGCAATTAATGTAAGGTTCTGCAGAGATCGAAGATGGCTATTTTTCTCTTCATGAAACTTTGAGTTGATCATTGCAAAAATAATTACCATACAACTATTGACATTTTAAGTTTGTAATCGTATAAGATAATTAGCTAGACTCAAAAGAAGTATAAGCTATAATTGTTAAAGAAGCAAAGTTAATGCATACGGTTCATTTTTTTCACTTGTCTAACTTTGTTTTAACATAAATTTAGATAGATGAGTTCCAACGTACATTCATACCTTAGATAACAAAATGTGACAATGTATGTCACGTCTTTTAATTTTTAGCATTTGATAATTATACATGTTTGTATAAACTGCATTTATCCTTTTTGAAATATCTCCTTTTATATTTCTAAAGATCATTTGTCATTTAATAAAAAAAAAATGTATGGGTTTTTCGTGACGGTCAAATCTTAAAGGACATATCGCATGTTTCTAAGGTGTGGAACATTTCACATTTTTTGCCTTCCTTGTGTATATATTAATAACTTCTAACAGTTTGTTAGCTGTATAAAAGCGGTAATTAGCCATTATATCAATTCAAATCATAGAATCGATCATATAAAAACTCGTTAATTATATAGCGTGTCACGTGGTACGGTGACGTCACATGCGACCTTCTTTTAACAGTTGATTGTAAATAAATTGTAGGATTAGCATTATCGTCTTTAAATCTGAGCGATTTTTCACCATGTATGATGGTTTTTTTCATGTTGACTAAATTAAAAGAATATCATTATTCAGTTGTACATGTTTGAGCCACCAGAACGGGTAAACAACGATGTTATAGTCGAAGAAGTGACGTGTAAACATAGAAAAACAACTTGGTAAGGAATTTAGCTAAAAAAATCGATTACAGGTGGGTTTTTTTTTTATTAAAATCTACAATAATTTGTTTCGGGGCGTTCTTTACGACTCGGAATGTTCATTTTTGTAAAACTGTGGTGCACAAGAAGATTGTTTCTTCGGCCGTAACTGGTCACAATTTTCTAAGGTTCTTTATTTCATATGACACTGTATATATAAATATATATAGCGGGAAAGAAACTTTTTTCCTAATTATTGTTTCTTTCTGTAAGATACCATCTCCGTTTTTTATCTATTTAATACGTAAAAATGTATATCAACAAACTTTGTCTATTTCTCGCGTAAACATTCAATATCAACAACTCCTTGATTTCTCCCACAGAAATCTAACATACCGTACTTATGATTTCTGCAGAAGTAATAAAGCTATAATGAAGAAAAAATTTATATAAAACGTACGCATATATGTATGTAAAGTTTAACAATATCAATAAGAAAACAGCTAATGAAACGAGGCGTTATCCAAAATGGCGTCCTCTCTTGTTATTTTCCTCCAATGAACTTGTGTTTTGTTCACAGGCCCCTGTTCATAAATTTTTATTTTTCTCTTTGAAAAATAGATACGATTTGTTTATAAACCTAAAATTACAAAAATATACCATACAATTAGTAATATATGTACTAAATGTTTATTGATAAATTCTCTCGTCGACAGAAAGGCCCCTATTCGGTACAAGGTTCCGCTTACTTTCGTAAGGGAAACTAAAAAAACAACAGTCCAAATCCCCATTTTTGCCAGCAACAACACCTGCAGGAGACACAAAACACCCTCATGTCCCGTTATCGGCAATTTTATAGGTGATAATAAGTTTAATTGTAGTTTAAATCTAATCCAATTACAAGGATGGCTAACAGCACCTTCTCGCTCGAGGTCGCATGTGACGTCACATATAATGGCGGGTAGATCGAGAGAGAAAATATGCATATCGCAATATTTGAATTACATCGCCTTTAAACTAACGAATTAGGCAGATTATTTTGTGTCAACGATGATAAATTTCATTTTTAATAAGTAAAGAATGATTTTATTTTAAAAATTATAAAAATTGAAAAACACGCGATATGTCTTTTAACGTCGAATCCTATTGTGACGTCAGCAAAACATGCGATCTACGTTCACGATACACTTGCCTGTATCTACGTGTAAAACGAACACGGACACATTTAAAAAAGTATTTTCAACATTTAAACATGAATCCAAATATAATGTTTACCCTTTATATGTCGTCCAATTATCTACAAATAGTTCAACAAATATGCATTCAAAGGCGATTTTATTTTGATTTGTCGGTTGTCGTCTTATCCACATTTTAAACAGAATTAAAAGTAAATGTTGTATTCTTCATGACACTGCCCTAGTATATCAATGACTTATAATTGAATCTGCCCCATATAAATAAGTAATAACATTACAAACAGTGATTTACAGAAAAACAATAATATTACAACTATAACTATTCAAATAGGTATCAGGACTTCCCATTTTTGTTCATCTAGAGGAAAAAAAGAAGCCACGCGAAAGTTTGATCGCGCAACTCGTCGTTTTTTTTAATACGGTTTCTAGCTTCTTTCAAGAATTACGTTTTCTCGTACACCTTTGTGTAAGATTTGCAAATTCGACAAATGATGCGTTATTGCATAAGTAACGTGCGTAGGTAAACACAGCATGTAATACAAGTGTATTAACAATCAGAGTGTTATTCAAATGCTATGTTTAACTTTGTTCTCTATTAAGACAATAAATCCCTTTAAGAAAGAGTTTGGCAAAATGTACTCTATATAAGAAAAATAACGACATACATGTACGACAACATAATTGTTCCCTTACATTTACAAAGTGTATAAATCAGAGATCATTGATTGCAAAGTTAAATTTACCTTTGCATTTGTCCAGTTGGTAGAAACTTGAATTAAACAGTACTGATTCTTTGAAACAGATTCTTCAAGATCTGAAAAAAAATTATCCATTACATATTGGTCTTTTTTTGTCTTTAACGCAATGATGGTGTAAATGATTAAAATAAAGGAAAAATAACTAAAACAAATGATAATAAAAAATAATGATAATCGACATTAACTATAACTGAATGTGCATTTAATTACAAACATCCTACCCTACTACAAATTGTATATAAGTTTCGGTTCATAGATAGATAGATAGATAGATAGATAGATAGGGTAAACTTTCAACATTAATTTACAAATACGTTGACTTACAGATACGGTTTTCATATAAGCATCTGTGTTGAAAAACCTTGGCGTCTGCTGTATATAAAAAATCAGTTTTTGAATGCTTGTATTTTCGTAGAGGAGTAAACATTACCTTAAAACGTATACTACAATTACTCTACATGCAATCAAACAAACAATTAAATGGGGAAAAACCTAACAAAAAACAAACAAACAAAAATCACAAAACAAACCATCGCACCTGGATAAAGCAAACATTTCAAAAATTGTCTACCCTCTTCGATTACTTAAAAAGACAACCAACGTTCAAGTTTCGTACGTTTTCATCTGTAACATACACAAAGGATAAAGACATGCTGAAATGTTGCGTTGAATATGTTTGCACAAAAGAAAAGAACTGTTACGAACTAAAACATATAGCATTAAAGCGTTAAATATCAAAAAGCCCCCCAAAATATTAGAAATTTGTTCAACTGACTAGCATTTTTTGACGTTTAATGCTCTCTCTTTCATGAATAGAGATAGACAGTAAACAATTGAAAACATCAAGGAACTAACGCATGATTACCGTCTCGAATAACGGTTAAAATGATCTTAAGTTGTATAGAAACGTCTTCGAATACAGTGTGATAAACGCATTATACTGGTTGGTATATATGGATATGGTCATATTGGGGTCCTGTTTGAAACGTTACAGTGTTTCTGGGAGACAAAATATTTTCTTTCTTTTTTAATGGGTAACAAAAATACATTTTCAGCAAGTGATATGATAACATATCACTGAATAAAAAAATAGTTTAATGTTTCAGTTAAGAAAACATTCTGCAGAATTGTTTAATGACTCCCGTACTTTGACAGAACTTGCCTAATCCTAGGAAAATCGTTAGAAAAAATAAATTCTATGCTTATTGATAATTCACAGGAATATTAAGAAACAGATTTAACGTTTGGTTGTAGCGTTTTCGTTCTAAGTTTTTAAAATGTTCCAAGCTTAAAATGACATTTGCACAGAAATTTCGTGTTCCTGTTTTCAAACACAATTCGAAAGATATGTATCTCATGCACGTGATACAAATACAGTTAATGATTACGTCATGATCAAAGATAGTACTAAAAATTCTAACATACAAATTTCAGTGGCTATAATCAACAAAACGGAAATACAAGATAAATATAAAACAACTACATAGAACAATACACAATTGCTACATAAATGCTCTAATTTGTGAAAATCGGTCACTTACCATTCGTATTAAGAGGGGGGTCAACATACAAACTCCATCCTGTTTCATTGACAGTCATATATAAGGCATTGCACGAATTGTATGATCGGCACATTCCTGTCTGAAGATTGAAATTAAAACACTTGCATCCAAATCTACAGAACGAGGCGCACATTGCAAGGGAATCCGCCTGCTTGTTGTATATTGGTTTTACAATAGAAACGTTGTTATCGAACTCTAGATAAGCCTTATAATATTGGGACATCAAGACAACAAGCAGGGACAATAATGTAAAAAGCTGAAGAAGTCCGCCAACATAAGATGCCATGATTTTTTTTCCGCAATCCTTCAATTATATAAAAACTAAAAATTTAAACGTACCTTAACATTCAAAATTTCTTTTCAGAATGCGCTTGATATCATATATGACAAGTTTTTACAAGCAGTAAACCAAATATCAATATTCATGTATTAATAACATTGGTTGCATATCATGTGTGTAATAATAGTGGATCAGACATTGGTTGCCATTATAAAGAGAAACAAAGGCTAATGACAAATTAATAGCGATTGACCAATTTTCTACTTTTTAGCGAATAAGCAGCAGATGCAACTCGTCATTATCTTTCATACATAACATTAAAACAATAGATTTGTTTTGAACAAAAACAAATTAGTTCCCTCTCCGCAAAACTACTTTATGTCGAACATATTCATCATAAAGTTATTAATTCAAAGCATTGTGTCTGAAAAGAGGAAGTGACATTTTAAACTTATATTCTTGGTTTCTGTTCTGCAGCTAAATTTCAGACTATAGCATGTTCATTCAGAATAACCTTTAATATTTTATCATTTTAGTCATTTTCCTGGCGACGATTCGAGTACAAAAATCGGTATTGAATATAAATTAAATTCAGAAAATATATTGTTCTATTGGAAACAATTTAAAATAATCAGTTTTAAAAAGTCTTTTACATTTCCTGTTACCAATATTTTAAGGTAAGGTTTGCGGTTACAGGTAGAAAACTCACAGGTTTTCATTGTGACGTAGCACCAACTACCCTTTTTTTCAGCTATGACGTTAAAATTTATATGACGTCATAATTGGTGTATGGTTTTTGTTATTTCCCGGGGTATTGTAGTTTCATTGAAAAAGTAACAGAACACAAGCATTTTATCAATTTCCACAAAATCGAGGTCCGCATCATATAGTTTTGAATAGTGTTTTAGAAACACCAGGTTACACATATACTAAGATACGTTTTTCCTGAAATCGGTGGACTTGGAAAGGTTTCAAATAAGATGTTTTCGTTTATAAAATAATAGTCCAAAATTATGACTTTTGTTGCATTTTATTCTTTTTTTAAATAGTTCATCAGAAATTTTAAAAAATAAACCCTGATATAAATAGTGACATTATTTTCAAACATTTTAAGCAAAAATAACTCTGATAATAGTCACATATAAAATGTATATAGTTTTACGAAATTATTAACATTTCATCAACATGAACATCTGAAATCATGAATTTTGACCTTTTGTAGTTATAAAACGGGTCCGGCAAAATCATTTAAATTTCATGAGAAAAAGTACTTTAGTATGATGAACAAAATTGTATTCAACTTTGGTACAATTTCTAAAAAATGCAAGCCGCAAACCTTACCTTAAAAGGTAGAAATGAGAAAAAGAAATGAAAATAAAATATGTGAATAATATTCAGACTACAAAAAAAGTCAGTGAAAACTCAACTTATTAACTTTTTTGGTTATGACATATATAAAATAGACAAATAGGTAATGAAGAAGACTGCAAACACCATCATCTTTATGCGCATCATTATTTTGTGATCAGCTTTAGTCTATTTTGATTGTTTTTGTAGGAGACATCCGATAAACTTCACTATTTGCGCACATATTACACTTTGCACTTCTTTGTTAACTATGGTGTTGACATGCGACAGCTACATGTATATAATAAATCAAAATTAACATTATTTTGCTGTAAATATCTTAAACATCTATGCAGTTGTTTTTTAACATGTTTTGTGTAAGAATTCAGTTCGCAAGTCCATTTGGCAAAGTAAACATAAAGTTGATTTGTTTCCTGCTACTTGAAACGCAACACAGCAGCGTAAAATTGTTTCCTGCTTCTTGGATAGCAACAAAGCAGCGCAATTTATCCTAGCGTTCTGTACTATAGGCATACCATAATACGAATGCCTACAATGGATGACCACTGTTGCAAGTTTTAGATATGTACATACATATAAATAAGAAAGGAGAACATACTATTTTTATCCGTTTTTGACCTTTGGGTTGACCCCGCAAACGGAAACAACTTTTGTGAAGTGTGGATTGGACAATAGTTTCCTATGGATTTACCGGTTAGAAACTAATAACAGAAGATCAGTTCTTAGTTCAAGTTTGCTGAATCCCCCCCCTAAAAAAGCAAAAAAAAAATTAAAAAAAATACAGCAATACAATACCCTGTCTTACATTGTCCTAATTCTACAGCGCATTGAAAAAGAATACATTAAACTTAAATGTGGATTTTTAATTTTATATAAGAAGTAAATTTAACATATTTTTAAGTTTGAAAAGTAAAATATATTATGATACATGTATTTGTGTATATAAAGTAAAATATATTATGATACATGTATTTGTGTATATAAAAATAACAAATGAAATGCTTTTTAAACAATATTATATAATGCGATATAATTATGATATGTTTCATAATTAGTTTTTGTGTCGAATAAATTCACATTGATATTACTATTTTTCATACATGCAAGTAAACAGTAAAATTTAGGATGATACTAATATCGCTTTGTTTTTACATTAAAAAAAGAAATAAATTACAGTAATTTCTTTTTATATAAAGCTGCATTAACTAAATTACCTGGTGTGGAATCAATATTATCATTTCCGTGTGCTATTGTCTGTACATGTATCTGTTTTTTGAATAACTAAAATGGTTAAAATATGATTGTATTCCATTTCGTACATGAAAGTAATCAATATATCAATCCTACTTATATATAATGCATTATCTCACAACAATTTTAAAAAGGATATCTGCACTTAAGAACATTTCAAAATTGCGAAAAAATCAGTATTAGCATATTTCTTAACTTGTAGGAATTGCCAATGTCTTAACTGCAAAGTGTAATTACATTAATTAAAAGTTCATATTTACAAAGTACGCAAAAAATAAGAGAAACAAAAAACAACTCAAATAAATTGTGGTGGTATTCATTTTCAATGCCAAGAAAAAGACTAATGTTTATACATAAAACTGTTATCATATCATGGTTTTCCGGGTTATTCTACTTAACAATTCTTTTTAGGTCTTTCCACCTTTCAGATGAAAGACCTTTTGATTTCTTTATGTTTTTTATTCTTCTTTTTTTATATTTAGCTCGGGGTGACTTTTTTGTTATTAGGGTTATCCAAACAATTTAAACGTTATGTAAATGGCCATTAAAATGTATGGTACCAATTGATCCTGTGTCAAAAAACTCTCAGAACTTACGAAGTTATTGCCCTTGTGTACGAAAAGATTGTTATCGCTACCCCTCTAAAACCATAAGAGAGAGAGAGACTTGGATCTTTTACCAATGTGTTAAGAACACTTAGAGGGTTCTTCAATATATTCATACCGAAAGGATCTGAGGCCCCCTTCTAACAGTTATTGCCCCTGAAAGTATTTAAATTTCCATTAAATCACTTTCAACTTTTTTATTATTTATCAGAGACGTCGGACCAATTGGGACAGATAGTCTACCTTAGCCGAACAAAATGACATCAAGGTCAAAGTCATTTGGAAATCTGTTAATTAATGAGTTTCTACATCTCTTTTGTTTAGGGTGGTAGAGAAAAACCTTTTCATGGATGTAGTAGGACATCCTAAAATATTTTAAAATGCAGCCCCTTGCCTCATACCTTTGAATAATTACAGAGTTATTGCCCCTTTTGTACGAAATTCTTGTTATCGCTACTCCTCTGAAACAATAAGAGATAGAGACTTGGAACTTTTACGAATGTCTTCAGTACACTTAGAGGGTTCTTCAATCTTTTCATACCGAAAGGATCTGAGCTCCCACCCCCTTCTAGCAATTATTGCCCCTGGAAGTATTTAAATTTCCATTAAATCACTTTCAACTTCTTTATTCGGGATTTTCATAACGTGGAGTTATCGTTCGTAACACGAGTTATCTCCCCATTAGAGCAGGTATAGCGCTATGTAACCACTAAACCAGTATAAACAAATGGTTGAAATAAACGTTTTTTGTCTTGTTTAATCGGTTATTGATTTAAATTGTCATTGTAAAAAAAGATTGTGCAATTAAATGATGCTGATACTTTAAAAAAAACTGTAGGGAGATTTGACGAGCGCGTTTAATTGTACCATCCAAGCTCGTACCATGGTTTCATTTCCTTTTTTTCACAAATTCACATTTTTTTTTTCTTGATCCCAAAAAAGTGGTGGGAGCAACTTCATGTTTATTCACTTCTTTATATGTAATTTTATGAAAAATATCTGCTGCAAAAAGAAGTTGGGAGGGGGGCAGCCCCCCCCCCCCCTGCTCGCCCACAATGATGCTACGCGCCTGCCATCTACCAATAAATAATGCAGTTGCTGGCGGTGAAGTGCGTGGTTTAAGGAGAGCGCAGATGATACATGTACATGACTTACATTGCATTATCAAGAGATGTGGACATGCAAAGCAGTCATACAAACATTGATGGTTTTGTCTGTCCACCTCTCTAAAGAGAAAGTTTCATTCTATCAGTAGGTCGAGGTACAAAGATATGCATTATACCTACGTATCTGTACTGATCATTGGCGGACGTTACTATACTTCCTCTTGGTGGATTTTATTTAGATTAATTAATGACTAATTTTAATTTCATTATCATGGTTAAAAAGATAATGGATAAAAATATTTGCAACCTAGCTTTTGCGTAATTTTTCGCATGTGACATGCAATCATGTTTTCATTTGAAGTTGCGTTGCGATTTTGATCGTCAACATTCACGTATATAGTTCATTCCATTCATAAGTTTTCATGAAATATTTATTCCCTAACATGGTGTTTGTTATAGATGGTACGTAAATAAAGTACAATTCAATTATATTAAGGGCGCTGAGATAAATGATAAAAGTAATAAAGGTACTAAAAGTAAAACGAACAAACAAACATACACAAAAAATGTGTTTAAGCAGTCTCATCAAAGGCTTGAAAAAAAAAGATCTATTATTTTAAACTGAAAATAAATTCTAATTTCGATGAAATCTATATTATAAAGTACTGCGCTCTAATTTCAACGCTGTCATTCCTCTTAACCCTATAATATCTATATTATACAACGAATCTGTTTTGTTTAGAAATTAAAAAGGTTGTCATTGATTAAACATCCTGCATGACAGGTACAGCTGCCTGAATTGATGACCGTCGGTGTCTGGGTAGAAACAAATAGTATACCCACTGCGTGTGTATTTTTTTTCCTGAAAGCATAACATTTCAAACGAATGCATCTCAACAGAATAGCGCAAACAGAGTGTGTGCAGGGAGGGGGGGGGAGCAGACCGACCGAAAATCATGACGAAATACAATTAAAATATTAAATTAATCACATCATAATTTCCGAAAATCCCAGTCTGTGAAGTTGGCGGGGGATGGGGGGGGGGGTCTCGTACATGTATCTTTGAATTTAATCAGAATTATATATATGCGCACTTCCCCTTTATTGTTTTTGCGTTGTCCTCAGAAAAAGGATAGGGACAGTTCGTTAGGAATTTATATTTCTATTTTTGATTTCTAGAAAAAAAAGCCCGCTTTTCAACTCCAGCCCTCTCTATATAATATTTTTAACATCTTTCATTTTTGCGTAACAGGGTGGGTTCATTTTATCAGAGAAATCACTATACCACCATCCATCCGCTAGCTCTGAAATTGACAAAAGGAGTAATTGTCCCAAAAATAAGAATCCAAATGTCTTTTACTCGCAATGTTTGTTGATTAATAAAAAAATAGGTATATCACGTTATACGTTATTGATTATAATCAAACGCATTCTTTGCGTTCACTTTAATTTTTCACTTAATTCTAGATAACTTTTGATGTTTTCTGTTTGGTAATTCAAATATTATCAAATGTTTTTGTTGTAATAAATGTCGTTATTAACGTCGTATATGTAAACTCC
Organism: Magallana ariakensis; assembly: GCA_020458035.1. NCBI lineage: Eukaryota > Metazoa > Mollusca > Bivalvia > Ostreida > Ostreidae > Magallana > Magallana ariakensis. Next base: position 35,824,142 of record CM035811.1, on the reverse strand, counting down.
CGCACTGCTTACTCTTCTTCGAATAACCGGAAGTAATGCATACCTGCTATAAGAGGTAGATAACTCTTTCAGTAACGATAACTCTAGTTTATGGGAAGACCCACTTATTTATCATGGAGACGTCTGACCGCTTGGAATGGAAGCGTCTACCTTGGCCGAACAAAATGACATTAAGATCAAAGGTCAAAGTCATTTGGAAATCTGTAAATTAATAAATTTTCATATCATTTGAATACAGAATTTTAGTAAGGGTTTCAATAGCTTTCTGGATTGCACAGTAAGTCAAACAAGTCTAAATTCCAGATATTCGCAGAGCAGTACGGGTAAGACGACAAGAGTTGTTTTATTGCAACGCAGTTTAAAACCATTATGACATTAAATTTCTAACAGAAATCCAACAGAGTCTCTAACAAGTGACGGAGTAAAACTGAACGAGAAATAAACGTTACAATAGTGACCGAAAAGGGACCCAAAATACGGCGTTAAGTGCGGTCATCCTTTCGGAAAATTACAAATTCAAGAGTTATAATATAAAAGGTAATTGAACAAAAATGAATTTAGAACGGAGCTTATTCTTTATCAATTAAACAGTGCAATAATCAATGCTAAACAGTGCTGACGTCAACATTTAAACAAGATAAGTAGCGTCTGTAAAGTGATGTCTAAGTTTTGATGCGGTCATACTATGCAATTTTTCTTCTGATTTCTTATCGCCTAGCTCATGTCAATCTGGATTTATAGTCAAAACTTAACATTGAGGCAATGCAGATATTACAAGATGCATTTTCAAACTTACATGGGCATTGTCATTTACTCACGCAGCGTTATTTCATAAGACGAAATGAATGCCTCCATTGTAGAGTCGCTCGACACCTGCATTAAACAACTAAAGAGTCACTCACACAATGCCTGCATTGAGCCACTGGAAAGCCATCGAATGCAGGCAATGGTCCACTGTCTTCCGAGGCATGCATTGGCCGACAATTAAGTCAAGCAATGCAGGCATTGACCCATTATGAAGTCATCTATGCATTGGACAACTGTGAAGGCTTTCAATGCAGGCATTGACCCACTATGAAGTCAACCAATGCAGGCATTGGCCCGCTGTGAAGTCTTCCGATGCAGGCATTGGCCCACAATGTTATTAATAAATGCATGCATCGCATGAAGTCATCCAATGCCTGCATTGGACAACTGTGATGTCATCCAATTTAGACATTACGGTCAACAGTGGATATTAAGTTTTTTTTAATGAGTAGTAGCAAAGAATGATCATTTATGTTTATTTGATGTATACGAAGTTTGAATATCTATTCTTGACACTGAGTTTTATTTATTTCGTCCATCCGCTTCATCAATCAAATTTGATTGATATAGGTGATTTATAAGTATTCATGAATTTGTTCGTAAGTCGAGAGTTCTTTTGTAAAATGATAATTAGGTTTGAGCCTTTTGTTCACAACAACAATTTACATACTTTTACTCTCTTGAAATCTAGATGAAGTTTAACCAGTATTTTGTGTCACAACTAGGATGCTGAGTTTCTATCAAAGACATCAAGAAACACAAACGTGAGGATCCTATCAGCTTATTTCAAGTCTGACAACGAAAACAATGGAGTTGTTTCCAGCCACTGCAGTTTTCAAAGAGGATAGAAGTAGTAAGTTTTTTTTTTTACAAATACTCTTACTTTTTAAGCATATATTTCTTAATCTATATACATTTGAACATATCAGTGGTATTTATATCAAGGATAATTTTTTATGACCATGATACTCAGAACAACATAAATTTTGTTTGTTATAGAGTACAAACTACACTGTATTGTTGTCCATTAGTATGAATGGCAGCAACTATGGACCTCTTTACATAAGGAACATTGGTGAAGAACATCAAAAGCACCTCATGGGGAGGGGGGATTGTAAAGGGCATTAAAAGTCGGTGCAGGTGGAACTGATGTTTCCATCTATAACGTACATTTGTACATGTAGTGACAGTCATTGCTGACCACTATGAAAAGCCGGGTAAGTTTATTTTGAGTAACTTTGTACTGATCAGAAAGTTTGGAAATGTTGAAGAAAATTAAAATAAATCATGCAATAAATGTTAAAGCTATCAGAAAATGTCTGATATATATTAAAAATATTCCCTTTAGGTAATACATGTACGTCCAATCCCTGTTTTGTTCTGACCACCAGGAACCGTAGAATACTGCCATTGTTGATTGAAGGAATATTCAAAACGCTTTTCATAATATACACAGAGAAACCACCTAGCAGCTAGTATGGTCAAAGGAGTTTCTTAAATTAGTTTACAGAATTGCAAATTATGAGTATGTAATGAGTATATCAGTGATAAAAATATGCAGCTTTTCATTCTTATAAATACATGTAAATAATTGTAAATCACTCTTCATATATATGCTGTAATATACCTTAATAATGTTTGAAGGAGAGCCATTGAAACCTGGATTGAAGAGAAAATCAAGAGTGATTGTGACTGTTATTTGAACAAAAATACTTTCTGTCATAAAATTTTTCCAATTATAAATAATAATATTTTTCTCTTAAAGTGAGAGTGTCTCTGTTTCTTTTGCATTTCAATATCATTCTCATACTACATTTATATTGTGTAACCCTTGATATCACCACATGATGGCTTTGTAATGCATTAATATGTTATTTAAGATTCACAAGACATTTGTACATACCTCGAAAAGGTCCTCAAATCATGAAATATATACTTGGTATTGTAAAGAAATAGTTCAAAACAACTAATTTTTTTTTTGACTTGGTCATTTAATTTTATAAAAGGCATTCCATGCATGTATTTACATCATGAGTGATACAATGATATAATTCACAAGATAAACAGATGATACCTCAACTGGCTCTACTGGGAGTAATTCATTGCCTGCATTGGCTCTTGTGTGAGTCGCTCAATGCCAGCATTGGCTTTAAAGAAAGTTACTTCATTACCTGCACTGGCTCTAGTGATTCGCTCTATGCCTGCATAAGCTATTGAGAGAGTCGCTTAATACCTGCATTGGTTTTTTTCTCGGTAAAGTCAACAAGTAAATTGAAATATCACCAAATGCATGAGTATTTGTGATAAAAATAAAGGCTAATTGCAATGAGTATAAAAAAGATAACAAATATAATTGATAGTTTATCAATGTTGAAATAGAAGTGTTAATAGAGAGATTTTGGGAACATGTAAACTAAGATGTAATGTGTATATTATGCCAGATTTGTGATTTTAATCAAATTTCATTTAAAATCTGTGAAATATTACTAATTTTAATAAAAACTGCCATTTATTATTTTATTCAACTAAAAAAATTATAGATATATATTTAAAAAATAGTTCAGATATATTTTTTTAGTGTAGACTCAATTATCAGCATAAAAAAAACTAATACATGTAGTTCATTTTTTCAAACATGATTTCAATCCATTTTCTAAATATCTACGTACATGACCGATATCCAGTGACATTTTGACCCCTTTCAGGTATATTTGTACTACCTGGTTTTTTTTTTACTTCTCGTTAATAAGCAAACAGTTTTATCTGTAATGCAATGCGGCTGGCGCCTGGGTTGTTTTCATTAGCTACGAGCAACATTGATTCATAGACACTAGTCGACGTAACTTTGGAAATAACCAATTGTTAATTGATAATACGTCGTCGATATACCTGAATGGTGAGTTGAAGGCCACAGCGAGTGATTTATTTTTTTCACGTACAAGTTTTTGAATAAATTCTGCTTCATAAGAATTCAAAAATAGGTTTGCTAACAATGGGGCACAATTGGTACCCATGGGATTTCCAACAGATTGTTGGAAGACTTGATTTCCAAAGACTACATAGATGTTGTCTATCAGAAACTCAAGCATCTTTTTAATGTCAACTTCATTTTACGTGTGTGTGCAATTAGAATGGTTTTTAACAAAATATTTTTTTTAGATTTCCAATGACAAGTTAAGCATTTTTACCACCTCCATTTTTATTGAAGAAACAACTGTCGATGATATCAACAAGCCTACTAGATTTTAATATTGTGACCTCAAAGTTTCTAATAATTCTTTAGAGTTGTTTAGTATCCACAACTGATTCACACCACTTTTGGTGTATATTGTTGTGCAGTCCTCTTGACGTTTCTCCTTCACTACTGTAAGAAGTTTAGTAAGGAATAAAGAGAGAGGTTTGGTAGAACATTTACTGGAACCTGCAATATATCTCTGTAAGGACTTTTGTGAAGCTTTGGAATCCAGTACAAATAAGGTAAATCAAATTCATTTTGTTTATTGGGGATATTAAAGATATTAATAACAGATTTATGATTTTGAAGTACTTCCTGATTGGAAAGGCTGCTATGGGTGTAAGTAGGATTACCATGTGAAATGAATAATTTGTAACAACAAGTTTTGTATGGTGCGACGTCAAAAATGTCCAGTCTTAATGCTGTTCCTAGACCCTCCACATCATTTACGATGACAAATACATTTAAGTTTCAAAAATATCTTGAGAAAAAATATTTTATTTGAACATGTACCATGAGTGCATATTCAACATACATTTTGACTAATTGTATTGTCTTCAAACGCCGCTAATGATTTGTTTCAAGGTCTTTACAAACTTTTATCAGTTACCGCTGTGCCGCTTAAAACGTTGACGTCGTCACTTTTTACGAGTCAACAAATAAATTTTTCACAAAATGCGCTATAAAATCTTCAAAATTTATAGCCCCCCCCCCAAAAAAAAAATTCTGTGTAAATAATTAAATTATTGACAAATATAAATGTATTTTATATTTGAAGTTTTTCATTCAAAAAAGTCCTTTTCCTCGAATTTTTCATTTCATTACGTTGATTTTAACTTTTCGTTTTTTTGACATTGCTCCACGGGTCGAATTTATGATCTAACATTCTTTCGTTTCATTTATTTAATCTCAAACAATATTTAGTTTCAAAACATAATTTGAATGCACATAACTTAAACCTATTGTGGCACACGTTTTATTTTTCTGTGTCTTCGATTAACTGAATATCGCCTCTTGTCTACGCTTTTTTGGGACAACACTCGTATATTTTCTTCAAATACATGTACATTAGTTGCTCTTTTTATCACTGTTTATCACTGCGTTATTGATTCCGACATAGTCCTTGAAAGATATTTCATCATCAAGGTCACACAATTATTATTGAACCTAAAGGGTACCACAGTTTTGTAGTACACGTAGTTCATACGCTGATCAAACCATGGTACAATTTTCAAACCAGAATCGCACATGTCAGATATTTGCGATGAAAAGCTAAAAGTTGTAACGATAACTGTTGTGTTTGATTCAACTACACACGCTTGACTTCTAGAAGTTATAATATTAAAAGAACCCGGTTTCTTTAATGTAACCGTTCGGAATGTTTCATCTACTGTGTATAAAACATCGCTTTCTTCTACCGTTATTGGAAAAAAAACTTTAAGTTTTTCAGTCATTTGACCTCAGATGTACTATGAACGTGCTAATTAATTTTGTTGTCGGGATTTGTTGTTCCAAAAATGGATCACAATAGCCCATATTTTCAAGCTTAACAGAATCATTTCTAGAACAAAGCGATAGGTTTTAAAAATCAATAGCTGTATTAGCCAAATCCGTTTTATTAGCATTCACTCTTATTCAAACCTATCAATTGTTAATCAATGTTTAATTGGTGCATATAAATGTTTTCCCTTCCTTATTCAGAAAATGTTTCATTCCATCCTGTACGGTTTCACAGATTGAATGCACAAAAACCATAGGCAGCCTAAACTTTAACTCCCGAAAACATTAGTCCAAACTGCTCCTTGCCTAGTGTAGATACAGTAAGCTCCCCTGCCTCGACTTGTACAGACCTCACATTGTATGCTAATTCCATGGCTAATACGTTTTTTTCAATATTGCTGGCGTGTATTGCCGTGTTGTTTTAAAGATTGTTTCATATTCACGGTCACATGACTATAATTGAACCTAGATGGAACGATGGTTTTGTAGAAATCCATATACTGGTGTATTTCTGGTCCATTTGTCATTGAAGGATCGCCCATATTAGATACTTGAGATGAAAGACCGAAGCTTGTAACGATAATTGTTGTGTTTGATTCAATCACACATGTTTGTCTGCTTGAAATGATAACCTCAATAGAATCCAGTTTGTTCAATGTAACAGTCTGAGTTGTTTGATGCACTGTATAGGATATGCTGCTCTGATTTGCTGCTGTGATGAACATTTTTGTGTTTCGGTCATTTGAATTTGGGGGCACTATGTATGTGTTATCTAGATTTGCTGTCGGAATTACCTGATCAATAAGAGGGCCACAATAACCTATATTCTCAAGCCTATTACAATCATTTCCAGAAAATACTGCAATAGGTGAGGACGATTCAGTAATGGTTCCTGTCATAAGTAAGGGACTCGGTAACTTAACCGGCATCAATAGCATGCCGCCGCCACAACAACGGTTGAGGTTGAAACAGTGCAATTGCATCAGGGATAGTACACTGCTGGTCGAAAAACAATTATTTTGCTTATTTATTCTAATATTTGGTATTATTTATATGCATATTTGGAATGATTTTATAAAAATGTAGCTTAAAAACACGCGCAGAGAGAGAGAGAGAGAGAGAGAGAGAGAGAGAGAGAGAGAGAGAGAGAGAGATAACTTAGCTGGCTTAACAGAATAGAGCTTTGTCAGGCCCCGCCGTCACCAACTTTTCTTAAGTCAATACTCAGCCTCTAATGTATACACCTTTAAAGCAGCATGCCACTGTCTTTTTGAAAAAGAATCACACGACAGTTTTCCCACATGGTCTTTTTTTTCAGAGTAGACTTTTAATTATTGATATTTCTGCGAAAGATTGAATGCGTACCATGTGGTATTGCTATCATACATGACATGCCATTGCAAATGGCAAACCAATTACCAATGAATTAATAACATTTGTTGCATATTATGAGTGTATGAGAAGTGGATCAGTCATTGGTTGCCATTATAAATTGAAACAAAGGCTTATGACAAACGAATAACATCTCGTCATTTTTTATTCTTTTTAGCGAATAAGCAGCGGATGTCACTCGTCATTGCCTCTCATACTTAGCATTAAAACCTTAGCAATGCATTTGTTTTGAACGAAAACAATTTTATGTCCTTGTTAGCACAACTGCTTTTTGAAGAACATATTCATCATAAAGTTATTAATTCATAGCGTTGCGTCTAAAAAGAGGAAATGACATTTTAAACGTAATGTAATTATTCCAGTTCTGCAGATAAATTGCAAGGTATATAGTGTAGCATGGTCAAACAGGAGCAGATCCTGGATTACATTTAATATTTAAACATTGCTTTGTTATTTTCCTGGCGAAGATTCAAGTACAATCAATGGTATTGGAAATCAATGAAATTCGGAAATTATGTCGTACGATTGAAAACAGTTAAAAACGTTATCAGTCTAATAAAGCATTTAACTTAACTTGTTATCAATATCCTAAAATTATAATTGTCCATGTGAGAGAAACAAATGCCAATAAAATGTGTAGATAATACAGAAACAATTCATTGTAAGATCGCAATGTAATAACCCTTTTTGTAATCACGCAGATGAAATAGACGAATCAGTAATAAAAAAGGTAACAAAAACTATCTTCTTGCGACAGATCATTTTTGGGGGATTGGAATCTGTTGATTACGGTTATGTTTGTATGAGGCATCCAGCAAAGTTCAATAGTTGCGCACATATTGCGCTTCGCACTACAAAGTGACAGATTCATTCAAATCTTTAATTAATAATGTTATAACTAAGGAACATTATTTTGATGTATTCGTCTTAAAATGTTAACATTTATAAAGTTGCATATTGATTTGCTTATATATAATTTTAAACATGCTTAAGAAGTGCTTTCTGAAGTATACTTCGCTTACTAAATATATAGTTATTCTGTTTAATGCTACTTGGAAAGCAAGAATGCTGAACGATTTATCCAAACATGCTGTACTTTTGACATAACAGAAAACAATCGATGCTGACAAAGGATATCACATACCAATCATTCCTTTAAAGGGTATACTACTTGTTCTTATTTACTATGTGGAATAATTTAAACATCAAATTAAGGACACTCAGCAATCTCTTAGTAGATTTTGATTTAAGTGTAGGACATAATTTGTGGATACAATTTCAATGTAAGACACTTTTGTAACACCAAATCAAGTCTCATGAGTGATATTGTTTAGTTTATCTCATATGTGTGTTTTATACTCCCCGTGTGATAAACCTTTGCTTTATAAACCGGTGTTTTTTTTTTTTATCAAATCAAATACTTCCGACTAGAACTAGTTTTAACCCGGTTCCTCACTTTAACTCTTCACCGACCTAGTTTTCGAAGATATTTGTCTGTATATATCATATCATTATTTCTTCAACCATCCATTAATTAAAAATGAACTTTGAAGAAAATGCACACAAACTTACGAAGAAAAACTCAAATCACATTAATGAAGACGCTACAGAAACTGAACGCTTTTTGGTATGTTTCTAAAAACCAAAACATACCAAAATGAGGTATTCAAATACTTTTATTTTTCAGTAAACATTCTTAATCAATGTTGGTTTTTTTTACCTCGATACTATAGTACAGTCCCGATCAGAACCAACCTACATGTAACAGAAACTAAACCCCAACTAAACCCTGGGTTTACTTTCTGGGTTTACTCCGGGTTTACTAGACCCATAGTAAACCCAAAGTAAACCCAGAGTGGACGCGGAGAGTAAACCCAGTCAGAAGTATACCCTTGAAAGCAGACGCTACCTGTGTATTCGGAATATACATGTACAAGGGGCAGGAATTACAGGCAGTAGGATGTTAAGATAAAAGACGCGTTTGTTTCGCACTTCAGTGCGTATAGTTGACCTCAAAAGCAATTACCAAGTAAACCCAAAGTAAACCCCGAGTAAACCCCGAGTGTACCCAAATTTTTAAAACGTAAATCCAGATTAACCCCAAAAGTAAACCCGGGGTTAGTTGGGGTTTACTCTGGTGTTAGGTTGGGTCTGATCGGTACTGTACTTGTCGTGTAAGACATTACCAACTGCTTATCGTCTAAGTCAATTCAAACTTATAAGCATTCGCGACGTTGTGCATGTCAACAAAATTGACAATTTTTAAAATAATTTTAATTCTGTTTAAGTGATTAAGCCCTGGGAAATGAATATCTAGATATAATAAATATCCAGGTGCATTTCAGAACATTTTACATTAAAATTGCTGTATATTTCTCCTTTAAGACGTACTAAATCGTATAAAGCAAGGTCACGATGACCGCACAAGATACTGTTGCATCATCATCAATAAGGTTAAAAATAATTCTTGTCAATTAAGAGGCTGTTTTAAAAGTTTTAATGAATAAAAACATAGTAACTATATGGTAATATTTATAATTGTGTAATTTTATATTTGCATTGTCTAACTCGTGAAAATGGTGATAATATTTGCTTAGCATGCCTTGCGAATACAAACAAAATTATATTTTTAATTGTTGAATAAAGCAAACATCAAAGCACAATAAAGACATCTTATATTTATAAAAAATATGTAACTTATAATTGCGTTTGATTCAATATACATCATAAGTCTATGGGGCGTAGCCTACTTTTCATTGAATAAATCTGAAGAGAACTTCACCAAACCAATTTAACTATTTACTGATCACATTTATTTATTTCTAAATTGAATACATTGGGAAAAACATGTTTATTGCTAGTGACATAAAAACAACTAAATCCATTTATTTTACCTGTCTTAAAGTTCACGGTTTCCAGTGTTAGCATCGATCACATTGGTTTTAGTTTCAACGATAATTATTCTTCGATTATGAAAAATAAAATGCATAGCTACTCGAAAACTAATAATCATTATATGTATTCAAATAATCATAAATGTGCATTGTTCGCAGAAAGTTGTTAAACATTTCCTAGATGGCAAGCATTATGAAATTGTCCCATTCTCGTCTACGGTGATCCTTCAAACGTAATAACAAGTTGTACTTTGTAGTATGCGTCTTTACTTAAACCTTTTCATTGCTGAATGACGAAGCCCTGATAAATTTGATTTGTTGTGATTTGCACCATATATAGTTGAATTGTTTTCAGAGCAACTTTTGATTGTTGGGGAGTTTGAATATCTAAGAAGGTGTAATCTATTTTGTCTTTTTTTAAAACATTAAGCAAGATAAGAGAGTCTGATATTCAGACATCTAAAATTTAACAGAATTATTTAATTTATATCACCGTATTGGTTTCATCCAGTTGACTGAATGACTTTGTTTCAGCTTGTGTTTATTAGGACGAATGCTTAAATTTAATGCGCTCTGTAGCAAATTTCTAAATATGTACATAAAAATACTTGTCAGCTTGTCAACTGTCGATTGTTTTGTTTTGTCTTTTGTTTTGTTTTTTTTTTTAGTTTTTTTTTTTAATTTGTAAATAACTTTGGATATTGATTGACTGTTAGCCTCTTATGTTCGTGAAATTAATCGTGAAAAACAATGAGTCGATCTTTTTTTAAGTTAATTGTCTGACAAGCATAACCTTGCAAATCAGCTTAAATATCATCTAATTCGGAAGAGACGTTTTTAAAATTTAAAGTGCAAATCTTGAATTTTTTCTACACACTAAATTATGACTGTGAAATAAAGAATTTGAAAATAAAAATTGAGAACCGTTGCTATGGTAACAAACTGAAAAATATTAGGTAACTTCTAATATTTTGAGGGGGTTTTTCACATAAAAAGTATAATTTTTTTATATTAATATATATATATATATATATATATATATATATATATATATATATATATATATATATATATATATATATATATATATATATATAAACTTAAGTATATCCTAAATTTCCAAGCAACTTGAAAAAAAAAATCTAAAATTGTCTAAAAACAATTGTCGTTGCTATGGATTTTTTAAAATGTAGAGATTTCTATATGATTTTCTATGCAACTTTATATTTCTATAACAAGAACACTTTAATGTTGCATAACAATGCTTTTTGTGGTATTTAATGAGTCTTTATTTAATCTGGAATTACAGCATACTAAAATCACCTAAAATTGTTCTATTTCTTGGCCTTGTTACCATAGCATCGGGTGTAATTTTTCATGGATAAAATGTATATTGCATGGACATTAATATTAACTCATTAGTTTCCCGTATCAACTTAATATGTTTTACGGTGCTACCGTTGTGGCGAGCGCATCAAGAATTACACATACATTGCATCATAGTCAACTTAGTGATATTTTGACAGTTATAAACTAACATCAACGAAATTTTGAGAGAGAGAGAGAGAGAGAGAGAGAGAGAGAAAATTATATAATATTTTTAAGTTTAAAACAATTCTTACAAAATACATAGACTTGCTTCCCCTAATACCGTGCTTTACTTTTGGAGAAAATTGATCATTCTGTAAAGTAAAATTTGTGTTTAATTTTGGTTCAAAGTGTTAATACAGTATTTTTTTGTACCTTGTTGTCATCTGACGTTTATGTTTTGTTTTGGCAAACGTTGTATCCGTGCCCCTGGTCCCTGTTTGTATGTTTGTAATTTCCCATTTCCAATTTAATGGTCTGACAATATGCAATTTATATTTGCATCGATTTTTTTACCTGTTTATTTTCTCTCTTTATTATTTAGTTCAAAATGACTTTAAAAAAAATTCTCTACTTATACTTACTGTTCATGCACGCAAAATTAGCTTAACTCTTGCTTGTATATATATTTTTATAATCTCTCTATCAAAATAACAAAAAAAAGCCCACTTAAAAACCCCACAAATCATGTAAGACAGGTATTGAAGTTTATACTGAAATAGCTATAGTAAATGCATTACCGATGTTTGACCAATCTCTAAATTTATTGCTGGAAATCTAGCGCGAGATGACTGTGACCTCACACGTTCAAATTTATATTCGTTTACGTATCTCGACTCAATACAAAGGAATGGAAGAATGTAACAAATCTCTTGGGTCTCACCAAAGTTTGTGCGCTACTCAAAATGTGTCTTCAAACCTCAAGGCACCGTTAATTACGAGTAAAATGTTAGCCGTTTTTAACATTACACCACGGGATAAATTATTAGAGAGCACTATGGGATGAAGACAACAAATTTTATGATGAATCTGTAGGTTTAGCTCGTCCCTTTTTCCGCGCGCACTGGTTCTTAAAGCTCGCTTCGCTCGCTGGCGCTGCGCGCCGGCGAGGTAGGCTCGCTATTAAAAAACATAACAGTGTCCATGGTAGCATTTTAAAAGTATTGGTTTCTACATCAATTTTATTCTTTGATATAATAATTGACAATGGGACAATTAATTCTCAAAACAATGTAATCATTGTATTATTTTACTGTTTTTCTATCAAAACGGCATTAAATAGTCAGACGACTATTTATGTTGCCCAATCAAATTGTACATATAAACATATCCTCAAGCCACTACGATCAAATAACGATAAAACGTCACTTTTTGAAAATATAAACAACATGCTTGTCAAATTTATAAGCTAACCGCATATTTAGATTTTATACACTATGAACAAAAAATCAGATAGCATGACTTTGACGGGACAACATTGGCTATGAGTTGTAAGGTTGGCGTTGGCTGAATACCGTTGGGCCAACATTGTGTTGTAAACTTACCATCAATGTTAGTTGAGACCTAATTTCGGCCAAACAACGATCTCTTAATTCTCTTAATTACATTTTTCATTTACATTACATTTATTAAAACACGCATAACTTTTTAACAATGGTTTTATGTTTGTGTGTTTTTATTAGTTTTTACCGTCTTTAGAAATAGAATCATTACTAAAAGCTAAATATACTCTCAATAGTTAAATGTGCATTCTTCATAAAAGGAAACATGTAAACGTATAATTTTTATTCCTTTAAAGAAGCTTGAACAAGCCCAACATTATAATGAAGATATTCTGTGAAATCTATTCTGCTAAACAATTGTTCTAAAGTGTAGAATTTAAGTTGCCGATCCTGAGATAGGAAATAGCACATTCACTGATCAAGCAATTAAAACAGACTTTTCACAGCGTGAGACTGGCCAGTTTCCATGGTTTTTGTGATATCTGATCTTTTTGGATGGCCAAATCTGCTCCCATTTAGCATTTTGTAGGACAGATCTAGAGTTAAACAGTCTGCTAAATGTAAAGCCACAGTCTAGCGAATAGAACATAAATGTTTGACTTTTTTATCTCAAATAACTGCAGATATTAAGCCAATTCTATTAACGTCTGAATATATATATCTCTCTATTGATTTTTTTTACTATCAAGCTGCCCCCTTTTTTGGAGGAATTAAGTTTAAAAAGTGTGAATATAGATTTACCCTGTGAACATATGCTAGGTTAATAACGATCATCCGTTACTTAATGTCAAGGATATTTTTATCATGACTTGTGGATTCTGGATTCAAAATAAATCCACCATTTAAATTCTGATATATTGTTGCAGTTGTAATTATGGACCTATATTGGACCAACATTGGGCCAACACTGACCTAACATTGGGCCAATGTTGTTCTATTTTACGCACCCTGACACACCGTTGGGTCAATGTTGGTCATATGTTATGTACCTTTGCCCACCGTTGGGCCAATGTTGGTCATATTTTACTTACCTTGGCCCACCGTTTGGCCAATATCAGAAGATGACAAGTGTGGCATTGTGCCGATGTCGGCCCAACATGTGGGGCCAACGTTGGGCCGATTAGCAAAACTACATTGGGCCAACATAATTTGCGAACATTGGGCCAATGTAACTGGTTGAATTGGGCCAACGTTGGCCCAACAAAGTCATGCTATCTGGGAAGAAATGCTCTCATAAATACCCATTGACACTCCTAAAATTATTTCTACTTCTTATGAAGAGTTAAACCAGTCTTTTCTATAAATGCTAATGACACTTAAAGGGGCATGGTGACGATTTTAGTCAAATTTTATTTTCTGTTTTTATTATTTACAATGCTTTAGCAATGCATTTCTAATTATCAAATGAAATTTGAGGGTCAGTCGTTAAGTTATAACCAAGATACAGAGCTTACAATTCTCTGTCATGTAAACAAGGCTCGTGCCCTGTTTTTGTTTACATAGGTTCAATATACCAGAAAAAATCTTTTTTCAAGCTGATTTGTTTATCTTCTTATTAATTTCAAGCATAAATAAACAGTTTCTAACGTTTAACACATTCATTTTAGGTCTAAAATTGGAATTTTCACTTCAACGCTTAAAATGTAAACAAATGCTTTGTTTACATAGCAAAGAATTGTAAGCTCTGTAACTCGCCTATAACTCAACGAATGACACTCAAATTTTGGTTGCCTATTAAAAATACATTACTGAAGCATTGTAAACATTAAAATCGGAAAAATAATTGTTGACCAAAATCGTGACCATGCCCCTTTAAGAATATAAAACTGATTGACAAAAATGAGTATCCAAAGTAATCAAGACACGATATAGAATAATAGTGAACACACTTAACACAGCTTCTAGGTGTTCAACCTGATAAAATCGATTCATTTTAAAGATTATGGAATAGAATGATATTAACTGTTACCATTTTGTTACCGATGTGTCTTCTCAACAATCGCAGATGAGATAAAATCAACGGCGATACTTTAATAATAGTATAGATAATAAATACTGATTTTTTAGAACGACCATTGAGAAAAAATAGCTATTTGAATTCTGGTGTCTTAGTTGCTCTAACGACGGATTGTACTCATTATAAATTTACAGTTAATTTTGTTCTTGATATTTTGTAATCCATACACAAAGCTTTTAAGCCTAATTGTTCAGTGATATACGTGAATCATGACGATACACGTATATCACTGAACCAACAGCAATGCGAAAGCTCTGGGGGAAATTGAACTATACCAGCGGAGTTCATGATATCCAGCAAAGACCTAAGGTCCTAACCAGAGGTCGGGGACACTTCACCGTTCCTAACCAATTGAGAGTCAGATGGAAACCGGTGTTCCCAAAGGCCAAATAAAAAATGACTGTGTTTAGTTCATTTGACCAATACATTATATTGAGTGAACAATGAGACCTTTGGTTCATTGCATACACGTATAAGTGGGGTAAAATGCTTATCTTTCTAGTTATTTTAAAATATTATTTGTTAATTCAGCTTTTGAGTGAAATGAACAAACAGTATATGTAGCTTGCATACTGAAAAATAAAGAATACCAAGATTTCAATCTTAGCAAATACTATAGCAAGTATATATTGAATGGGAGAGAGATCCATGCTTAGTGTCATGCAAAGATACACTTGAAAATGTGAATGTTTCTATTTCAATTTACTTTATTTATTTGCCAACAAATACTGACCTATCGGCTCAAGAGATGGGTCAGTGAAAAAGAAAAAGAGACTGTTAGATCCAAGATATTGCTTGAATTATAAAGAAGACACATGCCTGTTTAAAGGATAAAGTTGAAACAGTTTAATCCACAAGCACATAGCACGCTGCACCGTAGGAGAAAGTCCACGGGTTTGCTTTCTAACGGTTCTTATATAGACAAATTGTTGTAAAACTCAGAATCAGTATTTTAACTTTTTATATGAATGCTTGTTCACACGTCATAAATATGATATCAACGTTAGCTTAAATATGTATGGCTCCATTCTTGTTTCAAGTGTTTGCGGAACTAGAAAGATATTATTAAGATACTGCAAACGTGGTAATTTTGACAACGTGGTAATTTTGATGAAATAAACATTTTTTTATTTCTCCTCAACATTGTTACTCGTCAAACTTCAGATCATTTATATAGTGACAAATTTGAAAATGGTTTGACCGGAGTACAGTTTAACCCATCATTTTTTTTCTTCGGCTTCGTCCACAAGTAATAACTTAATTTTAGTTGTAGATTAATCGCACTTTTATGAAATATTGTTGTAAATAATAATTACTTCATTGAAAAAAAGATAAACACCGCAAGCCATTTACAAATATTAAAATCTGTCATAACATTCCAATTCATTCTAGCCCAGCGTAAAAAATCACATGATTGCATACTTTGTAACAACGTGCAGTTGGTGTCTATTCGGTGAAAACAAAATACAAAAGAACAATTTATCCAATCATATTTTAAGAGACATTTTAGAAACACACACAACCACACACACAAAATCGAACTGTGTTAACTCCGAATCTTGTAAACGAGTTAATGAGGAATTTGCGGTATTTACTAATGATATTATGTGCTTAAATGACCCATTTTGCGTTAAGCGGTTTAATAGTATACGTTATCAAATCAATGTCTATAAGGTATATGCTATCACAAGGTTTTCGAACTCGGGTTTTTGAATAACCTTCTCCGAATACCAATTTTGAAGATCAGTTTTTTAGGAGTTCTTTATATTTCTAATTAATGGTTTGTTGATCTAGATTTCGTCAGTACAATCAGCCATGACGAACACATTCCGAATATTAGCTTTCTTTAGTGCTGATAAAACTGCATCACTTCTGTGGGTAGTTAATACTTCAGAAATCGCAAGAGCTGGTTGTTCATTTGTGAGACGGGTATGTTCTCAAACACTTGCGCGAAGTAGAAAAAAAGTACCTTCTTAATGTATTCAATCATTATCTCCTCTGTGATTTGCTGAGTGTGTAATTGCCCATCCTGTCGGAAATCCTATGTTAGGGTGTCACAGGCTGATATATAATGCAATCCTAGAGATCAGCGTCGAGAGAACTGATTAATATACCTATAGGTCGTCCGTGATTTGTGGGCGTAAGAATTGTCACTGTAGTTCCGTCATTTCTTTTGGATTCTAGAAGATATGAATTTTTAAATTGTCTTACCAAGCTTTCATGTACCTTCTTGTTCAGAGAAACAGAAAAATTGTTCGCTGCTTATGTGACACGGTGGTGAATTGCATAGCTTTAGTCTCTTACGATAATGTTTCATGCAAACCACTTTTTCTCTTTCAACATCCACTTGAAGAACTGCAGCTTAGCATCTCTTTGTCGTCCATATCGTTCACAATTTTGGTCAATGCCTTTTTTTCAGGTGTCTTTGTACTGGATGGGTCAGGCAGGCCTGGTTTTACAGGAGATTTTGAAGTGGTTTCACCATATAGCCACAGGCATATACAACTCTCATTTGTTGAATTAAAGATAAATAACTCTTGGCACTGTAATCGATTATTTTACCTTTCGATATCAACTAAGACAAAACTCTTGACTTTGCTGTTGTGTGATACAAGAGAGATAACTCTAACTCTTGATTCAATAATTCGTCAAATTAAACATTCGCCATTTTCTTCTGACGAGAAATCGTCATATTTTTCAACTTTTTCAAAATAATTACCAAGTCGACAAAAAAGTGTATAACTTTTATGTTTCTCACATCACACATTTTACATGCATTTGCGATATCTTTGTTTAAAATCCACCTTTAGAAGAATGTTATATTTTTATAAGAGTGAGTTGTTAAACAATATTGATCATGAGTAATATATATGGTGTTTTTCTACTGCATGTTTTCCCTACCACCATTTCATAAAGTGAGGACATGCTATTTTCATTCCCATACAAAGAGTTAACTTCCCTGCACTAGTCTTGTATTTGCATGACTTTTTTTATTTTTAATGTGAATTTGATGTTAAAGGTGAAGCGTTTAATCCTGATTTTGGGGTAAACGATGACAGATTATTGCTGTCTTCATTAAACTTTGTTTTTAATTATCAAAATTAATCTTGAAATCCCATCAGTTAAGTTAAAAATAAATCCACACGTATTGAGCACAATTTTAGATTAAAAATAAACAAACAATAAAAATGATAAAAAAGATGACATATGGAATTTTTTAATACAATGTAACAAATTTCAATAAAAACAGGTTATTCTAAAATTTAAAATGTTAACTGTAATAGTGCAAAACGGGGCTCTTTACGTCCATTATTACTTTAGATCTACCAAGTGCAAAATAATTTAACCTTACACGATAGAATCGTTTTATTTGATAATATTGGATACCAGTCCAACCAGTTTTACAATTGAAAGAAAAGAGAAAATGGTTATTGAAAAACATGAAATTTGAAGCAATGTTCTTGCTGATCAATAATTCAGTGCAACGGCGAATACAGAATTTTCTTTAAACATAAATAAAATTAAAAGCTAAAATATGACTAGTTACACAGACAAAAGTAAGTAGTGTAGTGTTAGTATGACACAATGACGTTTACTACAATATGTATAAATACAACTATGTATTAGAAAGGTATTGCCGTTTCTTAAGTCGCATGTCATCTTAAAAAATGTGCTGCAGAATTTGTATAAGCCGGAGTAAGTAGGTTTTACTATGTCACGGTTTCACAGATTGAATGCAGAAAAACCATAGGCAGCCCAAGCTTTAACTCCCGAGAACATGAGTCCAAACTGTTCCCCGCCTTCTGTAGATACAGTAACCTCTCCTGCCTCTACTTGAATGGACATCACACTGTATGCTAATTTCATGGCTAATACATTTTGTTCAAATATAATATTGCTGGCGTTTATCGCTGTGTTGTTAATACGGATGGAATCTTTTAAAGATTGTTTCATAATCACGGTCACATAACTATAATTGAACCCAGATGGAACGATTGTTTTGTAGTAATCAATATACTGATTTATCCCTGGTACATTTGTCATTGAAGGATCGCCCATATTAGATACTTGAGATGAAAGACCGAAACTTGTAACGATAATTGTTGTGTTTGATTCAATCACACACGTTTGTCTGCTTGAAATGATAACCTCAAAAGAATCAAGTTTGTCCAATGTAACAGTCTGAGTTGTTTGATCCACTGTATAGGAAATGTTGCTCTGATTTACCGCTGTGATGATAACTTTAGTGTTTCGGTCATTTGAATTCGGGGGTACTATGTACGTGTTATCTAGTTTTGCTTTCGGAATGACCTGCTCAATAAGAGGGTCACAATAACCTATATTCTCAAGCCTATTGCAATCATTTCCAGAAAATACTGCAATAGGTGAAGACGATTCAATAACGGTTCCTGTCATATCCGTTCCATGGGAAATTTGATATGTTTCATATCGATTAAGCGTTAAATTGTATACATCGCCATTCAGAAATGAACTACTATCGATATATAGAGGAATGTTTCGTTTCATCTTAAACTTTATTGAAACAGATGTATTGTTTTTCATAGCAGCCAAAGCGAACTGACTGCTCCTTGAACTCGAAGAAGGCTCTGTCGATATAACCACATAATAAGTAGACAGTTTATGTAGTGGTATAAGTCCAATGCTTCCAACAGACCATTTCTTATTATCCAGACTTACCACATAAGCATCTCCAAATGTTTCTATGAATACTGACTTCATCTCTTTCTTGAAGCTCTCCAGTTCAATTTCAGGTGGAAAAATCATATGTTGACTTGACGGTATACTAAATGTTCCGTCTATCTGCCGTTTAATGTCATAGTCGAGACAATTGGATGTTGTAATATTCATGCTTGCACCTTCCTTTGACGCAATATAAACATTTTTTGTAGCATTTTCTAATTTACCCATAAACAAAACGACGAAACCCATTTTCTCGTTCTCTGTAAATTAAAAAATATAAAGGTATTAGAACTATTTCCTTTCTCCCCTCCCTCTTTTTTTTTGGCTGAGTGCTAACTACCATTCTGACTGATGATTTGTCGTGTTCATATACATACATGTATACATATATGCATGAGCATTTAAATAAAAAAAATACAAAATAAGCAAATACAGAAATTAGACTAATATGTCACATGTATGGTTTAGGTACATGTACCTCTTCGCAACACTTATAAGCATATTAAAAAGGCGTCGGTTTTTACTTAGCTTATATAGAAATTGAAAATACGAATGGTTTTATCATACAATCTATATATTAAAATATTTAAAAATGTATTAATAATGAAACATTAACACAAACAATCGCTAAACAAGTTCAACCGCTAATAATATATTTACAGAAGATCCCATATTAGTTATGCTTATATGAGTTTTCGAATGATGCAACACAATTCAGCATCTGTGTGGATTATTAGGGAATATATAGGACTATTTCAAAAAAAAAAATAAGTGCATGTGATTAGCATTTGCCATTTCTTTACAACTCTGCATTTTTGCACATGTATATTTGACAATATATTTACAATATTATCCTTCATTCTATCGCATTTTATACGCATGTTCAATTTACCAGCGCACGTTAATTTTCGTGATCCTGCGTTTAACAAAGATATCAGGTCGCTATCACGTAATGTTAAGCCGTAATGAAAATAAATTCATAAACTTTTTTAACATATTAAAAATGGTATTCTTTGTCTGATATGTTTGGGCTATACCTCACACCTACTGATGAAGGGGTTAATTTCGACCCATGTAGTTTTCGCTCTTCTTCACTTCCAAACAGTTTTGCTCGTTTTACGTTTACCCAGACATAGCTGCTATTATAGGGAAATAATTTAAGACATTGAATTTCGCCCAGTCATGAATTCGCCTGCTGACAACGAAAGTGAAAGGGGCGAAAGTAATACTGGTGCGAATATTTCCCTGTATACAGAACTTTTATAGGACTGGTTTTATTTCAACGTTCGTTACTTTTTTGGAAAAATCAAATACTATTCCTAAAACAAATCAGCTTATACTACTTTTTAAAAAGTTATGTATATGTCTGACCGGCAGTAAAGCCACTTACTAACCGTATATACTAATTAGGATAATTTTTGACGTGTGTTTAATATCCATGGTATGGTCAATCTTCTGAAGCTTCCGCGACCATTTAAATTAAAAGCTGTAGAGATAAATAAAGATTTGGTTAATAGGCTGTTTTATCGTTACATTGGTTTAATCATTAAAAAAAATGATTATTGTTCATTGAAAAATTGGTGTTTTAACGACATTGATATGCCTCAAATTTAGTTATTTATGCATTGTAGGTACTGATTTTTTTCCTATGATTTTCAAAGATTTTGTTTTTTTCAATGTTGAAGTGAGATGAACAAAACACATATGTAGATGGGTGATACATGTAATAGATGAAGACGGCACCTAAATTTAAATGATGCATACATACATAGTAGGATTTAAATTAAATTATATCGATTGTATAATCAAGATGGGAATGCAATATAATATGCGCTCATGTTTGGAACGTTAAATGTGCACTAGTGTTAAGTAAATCTTTTTATTTAGTTTTTGCAATTTTCTATCAATAATGTGACAAACCATACTCACCAATTGGCTTGAGGGAAGGGTCGATGAAAAAACGCCACCCGGATTCGGAAACTGTCATATGCGAGGGATTGCATGAATTATATAAAAGACACGTGCCTGTATGTAAGTTATAGTTAAAACAGTTGCATCCAATACCACAAAGCACGCTGCATCCCAGAAGAGAACCCGTATGCCTGTTTTCTAAGGGTTCGTATATAGACACCTTGTTGAACAACTCAAGGTTTGCCTCGTACGTCTTTGATGACATGGCTACCACACGTGACAGACTTATTGACATCAACGTAAAGTGAACTATGACAATTTCCATACTATGTTTGTAGTCTCGTCAAAATGCAACGATTTGCAACGGCAAGATCTAACTCAAGTCAACACCTTTGGTTTTTTTTTCTCATTTGTGATCCAAAACTAAGAATTTGACATAGGCATATTTCCCTTTACATATGCGGCATCTCATACCAAATTGAAGCTTTATGAATAATTTTATATCGCATAGGAGTTAATTGACAGTTATTGGGAAAAAAAAACTCAGTTCTGATTGGGTAGTATTTTGTTCTCTTAATTATGGACGTAATTAATTCCTAAATGCCTACCTTTCGTTGTTTTAAGTATGATTTCATAAAAATGGTTATCCACTGGCATGTTATTCCTATTCAAAAAGGGAAAGGAAGGGCTTACTTTCATAAATTTTCATTGGCAAAATGGGGGGGGGGGCTTCTGTTTTTAGCAAAAATAAAAAAAGAACTATTAAAAAAAAAGATCTATTTAAAGAAGTAAGTATACGTGTACACCTGTGAATCATTGTAGAAAGATAAATGACTAGATCGCAACTTCCACTTGGTGCCATTGTTTTGGTATTGGTAATGAAACATGATGTCTTTCCAGCAAAATAAAGCTATCGTATGCTTTTTTTAACAATTACAATCGCAAATCAATTAAATAAAAAAAATATGTTTCAAGAGACTATATATATATATATATATATATGTGTGTGTGTGTGTGTGTGTGTGTGTGTGTGTGTGTGTGTGTGTGTGTGTGTAACGATGTGAATTGCTTGAATATTCCAATATTTTGTATTATGTATTATAGTTAAGAATTTTGACTTTTACACAGCAATGTTTGCAATTTATAACTTTTGTATAGTAGAAATGTTGTATAGACCAATAAATTATTTTTTTTCATTAAAGCTGCTTGGTCCGATTTTTTGGTTATTACAGTATCAAATAATTTTCTATACTAAGCAATCATCTTAGAAGGTTATTGACTTTCTCCTATTTACACCAGCAGAATCGATCTCCTTTCACAGTTAGAAATATTCAAACTAAATAAAAATAATTTCCTTTTTGGTCAAACGAAAAAAACAAACCAAAATGCATCATGGGAATGTTTAGAAACGGGAACCGTTTGAATTCGTCCCCCGTGTGATTGGGCATTTTATGCATCGATTGTAAACAAAGCAAACTTCAGAAATAAAGTTAAAAAAATTACACAGGTTATTTTTAATTTGCCTGAACATTATGGCCTCTATTTATATATGTAGCGATGTCAAAGTTGCAATAAAACCACACCGGTCTCGTCAGGGGCAAATTGTAACATGAGGCGAAATAACGCGATACCTTTTTATGCCGTTTGTTTTGTAAACAAATTATGTACCTAATTACTTTCATTGAAATTTGGCTTAATTGACCGGGAATACTACTGCAATGTCCATTATTATACACATACTTAGCATAATCATCGTTGAAAAGCGTACACAAATTGATACAAAATCGGACCAAGCAGCTTTAAGTGAGAGTTTCTTACATCCCCGAAGTTGACTTTGATTCCCAATTTGCTTATACATATTGTGTGATATTTGATAATATAAACTTTGAACATGGAAAATTCAAAGCAAAACAAATCATTGAACTATGGTTTGAGGCATCATATTAATGGCGATGTGTACAATGTATGTCATGTATTTATCAAATAAACCTGTTGTGAGAATTGATAATAATCAATTATTTCGTGGACACATTCTTTATGTCGTGCTTATTTACTGGAGAGTCATTATTGTTGCCTATGGCCAAAGTTCTTGCAATATCAGTTTTTCACAAGTTCAAGAACAAAACATTTTGTGTTTTCCCTGAATGATCACATGCTTATTGATCGTCAAATT
Source organism: Magallana ariakensis (assembly GCA_020458035.1). NCBI lineage: Eukaryota > Metazoa > Mollusca > Bivalvia > Ostreida > Ostreidae > Magallana > Magallana ariakensis. The sequence continues at coordinate 35,800,642 of CM035811.1, read as the reverse complement.
AACAAACATCTAGCGTGCAGGATTAAGATGAAATGAAAAACAACCATTACGCTTTAATGAAGAATCATAAAAGAAAGAAGCTAAAAATAAAATGGTTAATATTTGCGTGTAATATTACTCCATAGTACTTTGAGAGATGACAACGATTGTAAACAGATTTAATCTTAACATGTGTTCTTTGATGCAGATTTGTGAGCCTCTTGTTATCAGAAAAATTCATTGTTTTTCTTTTAGTTATTAAGGATGATGATACCGTTAATTTTGAGTCTAATAAGACATAGAAAAACAAAACAATTTAACAAAAATAAAATTTAACAAAAATATAACGAATGATACACATACAAGTATGTAAAGCGTGACTTTTTCTTTTTTAAGTATCTTTTTTCATTCGTGTTCGAACAGGCATATATTAATTATCTTTTGTTTCTAAAACTAATATAAATTCAAACGTGGGAAATCTTAGTACTGATTCTTAAACTACATAACTATGTGATAAATTTAGAGGACGAATTTATGTTATCTAAAATTGAAGAATAGCTTTAACAAATGTATAGATTAAACTTATTCCAATTCACAGCTTGACTTTGATATAAAGCCGTCAAACTAGACGTTAATCTATGTCGCGCCGATACAACATATATAACGTTTTGGAAAATGAATTCCTTTCAATTTTACAATAATATTTTATAAAACTTTTACTTCGAATTAAAATTGTTATAATGCAAATGTTGATTCCTCATTTCTATAATACAGCACTAATGAGAATATGAGAAGCGCGATGCATTATGCTGTTTGAAATTTATTACTAAGAATTTACAGGTTTCCCATGATTGAATTCATATTAATTTGTATGAAGTTTTATAAGATTTATTTAAATCTATTTATAAAAAAATAATACCGAAATGTGTTTGTTTTCAGTCTAGTGCTTCATAAGGATTCTTGTATGAAATAGCAATATTACAATTAAAGTTTAGTGTTAATTCGCGATAGTAAGGCGTTAATTTGCGAAAGTTTTGCGTTTATTTGCGAAAGTAACGCGTTATTCGCGAAAGTAAAGCGTTTATTCGCGAAAGTTTCGCGTTTATTTGCGAATGTTTTGCGTTATATCGCGAAATGTTCGTGCTATATCGGGAATTGTTCGCGTTTATTCGCGAAAGTTGCGCTTTTATTCGTGAAAGTTTCGCGTTTATTCGCGAAAGTTTCGCGTTTATTTAAAAGTTTCGCGAATAAACGCATAACTTTCGTTATATCGCTAAAGTTTATTCGCGATTCCAAAAAAAAAATGTTTACCTACGAAATTGAGCTAAATGGACTTTCGTATACAATGATTCATTTTTATTATTGTCCTTAATATAGAAAATGATTTATATTTCAACAGAATAAAACAATACATTCTACGGAATCCTAATGATCGTTTTTGGAGACATATCTCTGGTTCTTGTCCTTTGTTTCATTTTAAAAAAAATGTGTATATGTGATGATGACGATGAACGCACCAGTAAAGGTCCACAACCTTTACCAGGACATCCTTTTTTCGCTTCCGACCTTACTCTAGGTACAATAGTGTTACAACGTGCCAACGGTAAATACTTCCGGATACTTACGGAGTACAGTTCAAAGAATAATAGTGGTGTGAATCAGATGTAGATACTTGAAAACTCTAAATAATTATTACAAACTTTGAGATCACAAAAACTTACCAAAATCAATAGCATCAAAACCTACGATTTTGATATCATAGACAGTTGTTTTTTCAATAAAAATGGAAGTCGTAAAAATGCTTACCTTGTCATTAGAAATCTAAAAATTTATTTTGTTAAAAACCATTCTGATTGCACACACAAGTACTCTGAAGTTGACATTAAAAAAATGTTTGAGTTTCTGATAGACAACATCTATGTAGTTTCTGGAAATCAAGTCTTCCAACAGTTTGTTGGAATTCCCATGGGTACCAATTGTGCCCCATTGTTAGCAGACCTATTTTTGTATTCTTATGAAGCAGAATTTATTCAAAAACTTGTACGTGAAAAAAAAAATCACTCGCTGTGGCCTTTAACTCAGCATTCAGGTACAGTCATTTCATGCATATCTTTTACAATTTTATGCTATGCTATGGTATGCGATTTTAATGATATACTATGAGATTTCAATGCAATGCTATGAGATTTGTATGCTATGATATGAGAAATTGAAATGAAGGTCTTTATGATATGGTATGCTATGCTATGCTATGGTATGCTATGAGATTTGAACAAAATCGCCTCCATACACAGAAGAGTTCCAACCATTTCGAAGTTAAATGATAAGAAGCCAAAGTTTATCACTAATCTGCAATGTTAACATTTATTCTTTTAAATAAAACCATTTAAAAAGGGTTAAAATCAGGTTGTATACTATGCTATGGTATGCTATGGTATGATATGACGAATAAGAATCTATGAGATTGTATGCTATGGTATGAGATTCCAATGATATGGTATGAGATTCCAATGCTATGCTATGAGATTTCAATGATATGCTATGCTATGGTGTATGTTGTAAAAGATATGCTTGAACTGACTGTATATCGACGACATATTATCAATTTACACTTGTTATATCCATATTTACGTCGACTCGATATATCCGAGTGAACTTGAAATAAAATATACCACAGAGTCTGCGTCATATGTTTCATATTTAGATAATTTACTGGAAATGTACATTAACGGTAACCAAACAACAAAACTTTATGATAAACGCGATGACTTCATTTTTTGTATAGTCAACTTTCCTTACTTATGTAGCAATATACCTTCATCACCTGCATATGGTGTTTTTATTTCTCAGTTAATTCGATACACAAAGGCATGCTCTTCGTATAAACAGTCTCTAAGGCGAGGCAAGCTACTGACAAACAAGTTGATAAAACAGGACTATATATAGTCTCGTTTGAAGTCATCTTTTCGTAAATTCTATGGTCGATACAACGACCTTGTCAGCAAATACAATCTTCCAAGTGGTCGCATGCTGACTGACGTTTTTCATACTAATTGTTAGACCATAATTAATCACCTAATTGCCTACGGACTTTTGCGGTTTTTTCCCGATTACGACAAAGAGCACACGGCGGGTGTGACCGGTCAGGAGAGGATGCTCACTCCTCCATGGCACCGGATCCTACCTCTATCTTTTTGGAGGTCCTTGTTGCTCTGCTTTGAATTTGTATTAAGTTTTATGGATTTTTGAGATGGTTGACGGTTTGTTATTGTCATTTTTTCATAATGACAACCCAAGTTGTAGGAACGATCGATCATCTACTTTTGCATAGTATGGTACCAGTAGAGGTAGACGTAAACACAAACGAGTCCAGATTACGCCAACAGCGCCTGACTTCGATAAAGATATAGTTAGGGATACTCATAATCCAGTTATGATTCAACCTCCACCTTACAACTATTTGTGAATAGTAACAAACTAGATGACAATTTTGCAGTGGTATTTATTTGGTAATATGAATAGTTCAATGTTGTTCATACATGTATAAAAATACACTAGGAACTGCTGTTTGCAAAATCATTTTTTTTAAAATGTCCAGTTGTTTTTGTACTTTTGAAAAGTGGTTTGAATAAAGTGTTGGCCATAGTTGCTACATGTACAATGGGCAATGTGATCTTTGTGCTTTTTGTTTAAGACATAAATTCAAAAAGAAAAATGAAAAGTGAATAAAACCACACTACACATCCTAAGCATTAATTTGGATTTTATTAGCAAAACGTTCGGCAATAATAAACAATCATCATTAAACATAGTAGTATAGCACTAAATAATGGTAACATGTCTGCACTAACATTTTTTCCTGTTCTTCAAAGAAAACGTAGTAATATATATTGTATATTTCCCTCAGTACATCACTTATTTGTTTTTCTTATACCTAGTTGACTATCACAAGAGGCCAAAAGGGCTTAAAGGTCACCCGAGTACCATAGTCCAAACACAAACTTGTGGAGGAGTCTCATGTATGCATTTAATTAAGTTTTTATAGTAGACAAATTATAATATTGTAATGATGACCACCTCGCTGCCTGAAATCTTTCAAAAAGGAATATAAAACCTATAATTTGAGCGAACAACTTATAATAATTGAGTGCATGACCCGATATTAAAAGGTGTAAGACTCTGATAGAAAATAGTTTTCTTATATTTGTTAACTTTGAAAATAGGTTTTATGTGTATATAATTTCATAGATAAACTAAAAAATGTGGCTAGTATATATGTTTTATTTAAAACAACCTCTCATCCCCCATCGCCATGGGCAGACAGAAACTCTCTTTTTATGGGCATTAAAACAAAACACAAACAAAAAAGCTATAAGAAATGACTTAGTGTTACTCACTTCTCCTGTTCCATTATTCAGTTTTAATTCTCTCATATTTCAGGTTCCAGATTCTGAATATTCAACTTATTAATGAATATTATCACCATCTGGTATATATACCAAAATAATTTTACATGTACTGCTTATCAGTGATTTAGGTTAGCCAATTATTGCTTTACTATTAACAAGTCTGTTTGTTTATTTAGACAGTTCAAAAGCTGTTTTTGTTTCAGATAATAAAAATACTTGTATAACTCTTCTGACCATACAACTTCTTAATTACATTATATTCAATCAAAATGCTTTCACAATATCTCAATCTTGATAGACAGCTTCATTCTTGATCTTTTCTCAATATGTGAATTTACTCATTTCTTTCATTGAAATTCCTGAGCAGCATAAAATAATAGGACATTCAGTATCAGCAGAAGTCAGGAAGACGGGTTTTCTTAAAAAGTAAAAGCATTTATACTTTATGACTATTTTGATCTAGATTCAGAACCCCTACCCCGGGGGACTTGCATTTTTTAGATTTATTTATTTTGATAGCTGGCTTCCTTATCTACAAAATTATGAATTTTCCTTACAAGTGTGTGGGAGTAGAGAAGATTATTTTTAACATTATATGCATTTACACTATATATCCATTTTGGCCCTAAAGTCAAAACCCATACTCCAAAGGACACAGAATATACAATTTTTGTAGACGACGTCCTGGTTAACATTAATATGAAGTCAGTTTTTCTTACAGAATTTTGAGTGTAGAGAAAGAAATATGTTTAAACATTATATGCCTTAACACGTACTATATGGCCATATCCGCCCCCCCCCCCCTCCCAAGGTCTGAACCCCTGACACAGGGGCCATGAATTTCACATTTTTTAAGAGGGCTTCATGGACATCATAATCATGCATTTAGTTTTTTATAAAATTTATATGGGGTAAAGAAGATTTTCAAAGGGCTCCATGGACATCATACATGTAACCATGCATTCAGTGTTTTCCCACGTGTGTACAAAAATGTAAACCTGAAGAAATATTTGATTTGCAATTTTGATGTTGGTAGCAATGAAATATGAAGATGGATCGAAGTTTATCTGTCTTGAAGGGGCAATAAACTTTGCATATGGAAATTTAACGGATTCAAGAATAATTAATTAGTATCACAGTGTGTTTATATTAGTACTGAATAAACAGGAATGTTAGTTTATAATAAGTACACACTGTGTCCACATGTTGCTTTATCTGGCACATTAAACCAAATGCATTTGTAATATTTCATTCGTTTGAAACAAACAATTTAATGTATAAATTTTATATGTTTATTAGAACCATGAATAATATGCTAGCACATTTTCTTTAAATTCGAGTATTTTTGTTTGCATTTTCTAAATATCAAGTTTACAATTTATTTCAGGTTAATCATACTAATCTTTGAAGCGAGTGACTTTTACATGTAAGATGATATTAAGGAAAGATGTAGATATTGTGCATCCAAAGTTAACTTGTTACTTATAAAAGATCTAGGAATTCTTGAATGTTAAAAGTGCTACGACAGGCTGTAATAAGACAGAAAAGAGGTTTGTTACATCTAGTGTTTGGTTTTGTCCACTTAGATAATCTAAACAAAGCAACGCGTTACAGTATATATTTTAATCCAGCATGGTCTTGGGATAAAAATGTAGTCAATAACGATGGATAAGGATTTAATTAAAGCAAATTCCATTCATTTGCTTTCATTTCTATTAAATTGAATTGTTTTATATTGCCCAAATTTTATTAATTTGTTTACAGATTTGTATGTAAAAATATATCAGTTTACATATACAAAAGTTACACGTATGTTTGCATAAAAAACATGATGTGCAAAGACTGTTTATGCCCATCTTCCAAAATATGAATAGCACTAAAGGTTGCTCTGTTTGATGTGACACTATAAATTGACAACAAACTCACAGTTTGTAATTGAAAAAGGCCATTTATTATTAAATGACGAACTTGTAAAAATATTACAATTATAAAAATTAATTTGACAAAAAACTTGCAGTAATACAAATGAAATTACTTCAAAAATTCCAATGAAAATGTTAACATCAAAGGTGGGGTAAGGTAAAAATGCCACCTACTGCTAAGGACAGGCAACTGCTATAATTGACTGTCGTTGGAAGTAGCCCCACCCAACCTTAGTGCGAGAGTTGAATGTAGTGCAAAATAATAGAACAAATCACAATCACTCCTGAAACTAATCTAAAATACAATAACCAACCAAATTAAACTACTTGAAAATCGTCATTACATAAAATTATGTACTAATGTCTACAAGATGCAAAAATACATCTTAATTTCAGAGCTTTTTCATTTGTTGCAACCAGATGCTCATGTCACCATGATAACTGAATACCTGTACGGAGTGAAAACAACACTATTACAAAGTTGTGACTGTCATAAGCAAACCTTTTTTGATGCAAAATTACATCTTTTTTGTGTTAACTTCTAGTGTGCAAATCAACACCCCCAAATCATTTTAACATGCACAATGTTCATACTAACTATAAAATGCATGGAACAACTTCCCCGAGTTGTAAGCAACATAAAAATGATATCAATAAATGTTAAATCATTTCAACAGATGCTCATGTCACCATGTTGAAGAAATGAACACTTCCAAAATAACCACGTAAACATTGAAAAATGACAAACATGAAGAGTACTATTACATGTACCTTAATAACATTATCCAACCAAATGCTCATGTCACCATGGTTGAAAGGTTTTGATTAAACCAATGATATTCTATCTTCAAACCAGAAAGCACCATGATCATAAATCTATTTTCGAAGTCCATGTACACCTAAAACATGTTTATAACTGAGATGAAATTGTTTTTCAATCAGGTGATTTTGTCACCGCTGCTCATAGAATACACACTGACAAATTGAAAAACCGTAACCCCTTAAAATGTAGCAAACATTCCACAAGATGGAATTGTAATTTTGAATTCTGACCAGATGCTCTTGTCACCATGGTCGCTAAACTGGTACCTACAGAACAGGAACTCGGATGTAATTTTTAAAGGCATCAGATGACCATCGACCCATTGCTTTAATTTTCTGCTCCGATATCCCTTTTGTAAAGGCAGTCGTAGTCGCACCAATTCTAAAACTGTGTCCTTTGTATTGTTTGCTGTCTAAACCACACCATTTTAAAGACAAACATAGCTGATCTGAGAAATACTTCCGTGACACTGGTGTCCCATTCATGAAAGTAAAAAGAGGACCAGTACTTGGTTTCCTGACTTGAAAGTATGTCCAAAGGGCCTGGACTGGACAAACTGTGTAAGCTTCTTTGTTACCTTCTACATACAAAGTATGTGATTGGCCTCTACTATGCTTGAAAGATTCCATAGTCAACTCAAATCCTATTGGACAATTTGATTTGATTTTAACAAAACACACAGATTGTACCGATAATAAATGACAGTTTTTGTCTTTCGAAGCTGTAAATTCTCCGATCCTAAGAAAACAGTGAAACGCCAATAAATACATACTTTTCATAAGCACACGTACAAAATACGAACTTGCAGTATATTGTAAGGAAGCTATCAGCTGTTTCAAAATACATGGTGTTATAGGTAACCTTGAATCGACTATACCCGTTCTATTTCTATAACCTTGCAAACATTTTTTCATTATGAAATTTTGTGTCGGGTCTGCCATATTCCTTATCTTATGTTGAAAACTTAAAGCTGAGACATAAGTTGTAACTGTGGAGCAAGCCAAACCTTGAGAGAAGCAAAAGGCTATAAACAGAATGATATCCTAAGCCTGTACAGGAGTTCTTTCTCTTGGTAAGGCGAATGATGACACAAAACGATGGTAATAATCAATTGCCCTTTGGTAAGTACTATGCGTCGATGGTGCTAGAGACTGTTGTATTAAGTCTGAAGCTATGGATTGCAAATCTTGAAGTTGTCCTCGTTGTAATGGCATTCCACCGGGTTGTTGTGAGAAAATTTATGAAGGAAATGTTGAATCTGCTGACGAGAAAGATGATCAGCTAAAACATTGTTTAAACCTGGAATATGTCTTGCTTGGAATAAAATATTATGTTTTAAGCAGTTCAGCACTAAGCGACGAACTAACACCATGATAGTTTTATCTTTAGATGTTTGTCTGTTAATGATATATACCACCGCATCATTGTCTGTGAAAAAAACAATGCATCGATTTTCTAACTGCTTTGCCCAGATCTGCACTGCAAGTACAATGGGAAATAACTCCTTAACTGTAATATGATAGGCTTCCCAAGCTTTTGGTCATACTCCACTAAAATACTGATTTCCTAAATAACCACCAAAACCAATGATACTTGCATCAGTGTACAACTGCAATGAGACAGAATTTTCCCAATGATCTGCCAAAAACAAAGACTTGCTATTAAAACAATTCAAAAATATACTCCAAGCCTTCAAATCTGCTCGAGCTTCACTATTCAGATGCCTATGATGATATGGTCGTGTTAAACCTATTGTAAGGTCACAGAGTCGCCTAAGAACTGAATATAGATGGCGTTCGATCGGAAGCGTAATCCCTATACTGCAATGCCATTAAGCGCTTGGCGTACTCTGTACACTTAAGAGCTGTTCCAATTCTCTGCTTTCTATTATTAGAGATCGAGTCATAAGTCTATTTTAACTGAATATAGATTGCGTTGGATAGTAAGCACCATCCTGCCATTTAAAGCTGTGCGTACTGCGTACGCTTAGCGCATAAAAAAGAAGAAGGCAAGACACTTTGTGTAGTATCTGGGACCGAAGTAAATATATTTCAGTCGAGATAACACGATATTATCTATGTTTATATGGAGACTAGGGGGTTAGATTATTTGTCTGTTTTCCGTTAATGTCAAAATATTTAGAAATGTTGTGTACGTCAATTTAAAGGAACATCTATTTAAAAGAGTCAACAACACCGGAGGTCTAACTTGGGGGGGGGGTTGGTGGGTAGGTGGGTATTTGTCTTCAGGCAATTGTGAAGGGAAGTGTTCAATGTAAGTTCGCATATGTAAGTACGGAAGACCGTAAGGTTCTATTTAATATACATGATTCGAAAAACCAGATTCGAGATTTAAAACTCAATATCTAAATTGACTAATCAAATCATATATACATGTACTGTCGAGGTTTCTTTTTCCACCTATTGTCATCATTCTTGTCCGAATAGTTTCAATGTTGTTAGAGTACTAATTTACAAAGTGTATTTCTAAGTGATTTTGTTAGTTTTATTTACTTCAAAAGCCGCTTTGGATTTGTTTCAATGTCTTTAAACAACCTTATCAGTTACCGCTGCGCACTCTTAAACGCTGACATCGTCATTTTATTACGAGTTAACACTTTAACTTGCCACAAAACGCGCAATAAAATCTTTAAAAGTTTTGTTACAGCCCAAGTATTTTTTGAGTAAATAATAGAATTATGAAAAATATATAATTATATTTTTTTACTTAAATTTTTTTATTCAAAAAGTACTTTTTCTTGTAATATACATTTTATTACGTTGATCTTAACATTTCGATGTAGACAATGCGCCGCATGTCAAATTCATGATTTAACATGCTTTCATTTCACTAATATAATCTTAAATAATACTGATTTCAAAACATAATTTTAATTCAAATTTATTGAATAACGCTTCTTGTCTACGCTATTTTGGGACAACCCTCGTATATATACATGAATCCTGTATCCTAGCGACATTAAATTGTTAAACTGTTCTAAATTAAGATAACCCGTACAATATTTGAGTTACAAATACATGTCGTTATTTCGTGTATATATATATATATATATATATATATATATATATATATATATATATATATATATATATACACACACACAAGAAATCATATTGACGCAAGAGTCAATTGGGCCGCTAAAAATATAATTGTTGTATGAATCATCATTGGTTATTTACATAAAAACACACTACAAAGAAGAAAATAACGATCAAGTTTGTTTTACTAATTTTGATGGTAAATTTTAATTACTGTATTTTCAGCAACACGTTTCGAATTTTAACATTTTACTATTATTATTAAGAACCAAGTTCGTTAATGTAAGCATTTCTAACGGTAATTGTATGACCACTGACATAGTATGAAGTAATGGAGAACACATGGATTTGTACATTATTCTTATACAAAGTTCAACCCATCATTATTCTCTTTGAGATTTTGTATCTCAAACCATCTTGATTTTATGTTGCATTGTTTAAGGAATAAGGAATCATTTTTTGAGTATTATGAGGTGATAATTTCGGTCGGGGCGTGATCAAATCCAATAAAGCCCAAAGGGCTTTATGATAGATTTGATCACGCCCCGACCGAAATTGTCACCTCATAATATTCAAAGAATGATTCCCTATTACTTATATTTACATAATTTTAAGCCATCGTACGATTAAATATCTAAATATAAATAAGCAAACCCCGCCGGCGCCTCAATTTGTCGACATTTGAAGTTATGGGTTATATAGTACAAAATTGATACGTAGTGTTATCACAGGGAAGACACTAGAAAATGTAAATATATTGAATCAAAACTTAATCTTTAGTTTATATGATTTCAAGGGCCCACATAATAATATAGAAATGGATTATTTTAAAGGTACATGTAAGGCCATGTTGATCCGGTAGAATCTGCACAATTTTAAAGGTGAAGTACATATGACGTCACAAAAATGCATCAAATATAATATTGAACACCGTTGTCAATAAATGTAATAAAGATTTTAAGAATTACTCCCGTTCTAAGTATTTTTGCGATGATTCACATGATATCGTTTTCAGGACGTATTTTAGCACCGGGACTCTATTAACATTGCTGCATAAGGCAAATAGTTAATACATGTATTTGGTCCAGTATGGTTGTTTGATAATTAAAGTGTATTAAATCGGAAAAAAATTGCTGGTCTTCATGAAATGGCATAAGGTAGGTCAAAATGGCGAGTCAAAATGGCTGTCGACCCAACTTCATAATTTTCTCTTATTAAAGTATTTTCATTATAAACAATAATAAATTCATCCACTATATTGTTTTACTATACCAATTGCTAAATGTGGTAAGTATATGTATGATGAAATATGCTTGCTTTCCCCAATAGGCGATAATGAAGTCAAAATGGCGATTCAAAATAGCGGATACCCAAATATCATTATTTTTTCCTAAAAAAAAAATTCAAATGTGGAAAAACGCATGATGAAATGAATGATAATTCAGTCAAGCAAAAACTTTTTTTGCATAATTAAGGCGTGCTTAGTCTAAAAAATGTTCGATGTCAATGTTACGGAGAATAATGTGTCAACTCCTAAGAAAATGTGGTTCGAAAACTTCCACACGATCCCCTATAGATTTTACACTTTTATTTTTTTTTTGTTTTGGCTTGCTTATTTCATTAAATAATAAGACTTTTTTTCCATTTTCTATCGTCTGAAGGAATGTTACTAAGTCGTATTTTGTGTTTTCAGTGGGCTCCATGGATAGTTTCTTTACATTTCCCTTTATGGCCACTTCCTCAGTAATACTGTCTTCTTTGATATATTCTACTCGAGAATCTGGTAGAAAAAAGTGTTTACCTCTTTAAAAATCTATACATCCTTAGCTATTTTGTTAAGTATCTACTTTCTCGCTACATATCCACCGGCTGATAGCTTTGTGATTATCCACCACTGCCTATTTGGATTTGAATGCAACGACATGCACTTTCTTTTTCGCTGTTTTCTGAAATGGCCAGTAGCCCAGAATCATTCCTCGTTTGAGACCTTAATGTGAATTCCTAACATGATTTCTTGAATGGTGTTGATAATTATCCTTTCTTTTAAAACGTCACCCACATGTAGAACAGAAAAAGGATTCTGCGTTGTGGATACTTCTCCGATGACGACGTAACTTGGATGTACTGGTGATTTTTTTTCAGAATTCCTACAAGTTATTTATCCTTTGGTATACTTTATTTGTTCTCAAGAATTGTTTTACCATGAATTTAAGAATCAATTGCTCAAAATGTTTGTAAAGCAGTATTTATTTTCTATCTTTGTAAGTAAAGAAAATGATGGACTTTAATTTTTTTTATTTTAATTTTACTTTTAAGCCATAATATTAATACCTTAACCTTATAATTGCATTGCATGATGTACATGTAACCAAATTAATTAACTTCAAATACAAGAAAAAAACTATGAAATAAAAATCGACAAAAACAAACCAAATACATTATTTTCTTTTCGTAACATATATAGAGGCTTTTTTTTTTAAAACGCTGAGTGTAGACTATGCGAGGTCGTAATATTCCTCACTACTCATTTGGAAAATGATAACAAAGTAATGTTTTGGATCATATTTTCTTATTTATTTCAATAATTTCAAAACATACTAGTTATTCTTATTATTATTTATCGAAGCTTCAACTAAATAAGTTGCTCCCTGCCCACTTCTTTACTTCTGTTTGCATCTAATCTGAATAAAAACATACATATTTTAACAGACATATATTTCCTGTATTGTTACGTTCGACTGAATTTATTACCTGAATGAAGGACTTAAAATCTACCTTCTACCTGTATTATTTCGGTCGGGTGATCCCCTATTCAGAAAAATCATTCAATAGGGAATCTCTTTTTACTTTAAGTGTAAACTTATTTATCGTTTCTGAGAATAATTATAATGACTTTAATAGATTACCTCCGTTTTGAATTGCACGAAGCCCTGCCATTTTTTTTTTGTTGATCTGCTATTTATCACTCGTTAATTGATTGACATTATCAAATTATTAATGGCGAACTATGAAATGATGTGGTTGTCAAAAACCTTTAAAAGTGGTGTGTTTCTTATGTTTTTATTATTGCAAAAGGTGGCCGACGAGGGGAATGAACAATGTTTCAAAATAAAGGGGGAGTGTATTTCCATGGTTGCTTATAAGGTAATAAGCTCAAGCACAGAAATATGTGGTATCTTATTAGTACAAAAGTACCTTATTTCTTGCTAAATAAGTTTTATACATTTTCTTTAAATCTATGAAATCTATCATCCCATCACTGTAGACTACTTACTCGATATGGTAGTAGCTTATCTAACTCTAACTTAAAGTTTGTGTTTACTTCTTTTTAAAGGATTGTTTTCGTGTCACTCAGTATGATTGTACATGTATACGGCTCTGTCTATGCTTCTACCAGTCATTGTTTTCTTTAAATATAATTCTTTTTTTTTACTTTTTACTCAGTATAAATTTATAAGACAATCTACTATGAGATTTAAATCCAACCATTTATATCAGTACGATCTTTTTTTCTCTCTCTATTTCTTTAGTACACGTGTCCTTTTAATCGGTTTTTCTCCGTTCCTCGGCTATGTTATGGGCGTCCATAAAAAAATAGCGGTTTTTATCACATAAAATATTAGCCGTTGAATAATATTGATATTATATTCCAAAAAATTGTTACACAAAGTGATTTTTTATCAATATACAAATTAGATAATTCGCTATCGCATGAACAATTGTTGAGTCTCTTTGGAATGCCCTGTCACGTGATACTGCTAAAAAACAATGAAACAGGAATAATACGAAAAAATGCATAGTGCAAGGGCTTAACATTAACAAATATAATTATTTCTGTTTTTAACTTGTAAAATGAACATCTAAAATTTCGAAAAGTGCTGGGAGCTTGAAATATTCAAGTAAGAATACTTATTAAATTCAACATAAACAGTGTATGAACAGAAATTTGTTGGGAGTTCCCACAATTAATGCTTATTTATGTGAAATGCGTAGCGATTTCATACAGCTTCCAGCACTTTTTACCACATTTAAAATTCCAATATATTTGATAAAGCCCTTGCACTACTGCGTTTTATCTGACCCATTTCACTTTCGGCGTCATTTGCGTGAAATTCAAACGCAACACTGACTAAGATCATGATTTTAATTTTCATTCATAAAATAATTAAACGTTGTGAATATCATTAAAATAATGTTAGAACGTTGTCTCTGTTTACACCAGCCATCATTACCAAATTGTTGAAATTGGAAAAGTAAATTCATCTGTTGCCATTACCAATAACTATTGATATAAGGGTGGGGGTGGTTTAAGTGTAAGTTTGTAATTTATACATTTATGTTTTATAATGGTTTATGTTACTCTTCTGGTAAATAAATAAGAAATACCTTTAATATTTGATCAGGGTTACTTGTGATTATAATTATTATTTTTTGTAATAAATAAAGAAAGCAACAAAAATCAATCTTTATCTTGAATTTATTATAATAATCAACTTGACAAATACAATGTACTATAGTGATAGCTTTTCTTTGACAAACTGTTCAACAAGAGTAGTGTTTTCTGATTTTCAGTATTATTCAGTCATGATGTGGAATCTATGGCAATTGACCATATTCTTGCACACTACATGTACTTCTCCTCTTTTCTTTTTGATGTACATTGTAAGGAGACAGTGCAGTTGATAAGAAAACCAATGCCTGAAATGATGAATATTTATCAATTTCAAATTTTATTTCAATAGATATCAATGAAAGATATTATGATAGGTTACATTATAGTAATATGATTTTAAAAAAAACCCGGACAAAATATACATGATGTTAGGGGGTAAAAGAAATATTAATAGAGTACCTTCTTGATTATCAACACTCAAACAAAATGTCTTCAGTAGACCATTTACTGCTTTAATAACACCGAAATTAAATAATGTGTTATAATTAGCAAACTATTGTGCTGAAGATAACATGAACATGGAAAATTACTTTATTGTTGTGCATATTGATGGCAGTTTTAATTTCATGAATATTATAACAGGCACAATCAAATGCTTATTCTTTAAAATGTGTGGAAATTCAGTTCAAATTTTGTTTATTGAAACATGTAATCTTCCTAAAAAAAAAGGCTAAATGAAATAAAACATTTCGATTAACATAAACAACAATACAATCTTGTCTATATTCAATCCAGGTTCTCACAGTAATCTTTGTAGTGCTACCACAGTGTTTGGACTTTCCATTTTTTACATTTTCTTTGAACACGGAGGAAATGCCAGCTAATATTATTGCGATGTAAGAGACCAGTAAAAAACTACAATTAGCATCAATACTCTTTATGATCAAAATTAGCGATTCGCATAATATTTGATATTAATATATAAACATCAGTTTGAGTCTCCAAACTGATGTTTAAAGACAATATTACACGAAAAACAAATGTAAACAAGTAAACAAAATCGAAGCCGTAGAATTTCCCTTCGTTTCTGTTTCATCATACAGTATTAGATAATATAAAACAATATCTAGGGAACGTACAGATAAATTCTACCTTGTTCAGTTGAATCCTCTACCGATTTCCGTCTAGGCTGGTTGTAAATGAGTTAAATTCCCAGATATACCACTGAAGTCCACATGTTTATTCTGATCACAGCTGCAAGCGCCGATGTGACGTAATCAACCTCGACACGTCATCAGACGACTTAGGAATTTCATAGTTTTGCAAGATATAAAGAATAGTTGCAGTTTTTTTTTCAGTACACCTTTCTTGATACAATCAAACCCAATAATTAATCATATTCATTTTGGTAGATGTTTGTTAATTACCGAAATACAATATCTCGTAAAATTTCATGAAAAAGGGGCGGGGCATATGCAAATTTTCCTAAATCACACGTGCTAGATATTCTGATACCTTCCTTAACATAGCTGAGTCAGGTATTTCTGTTGTTCCTCTTTACACAATACCCTATTGTGGTTAGGAGTCCTACAGTACCGATTATACCCAACCTAACAGAAAAAAAACCCCAACTAACCCCTGGGTTTACTGTCTGGGTCTACTCCGGGTTTAATAGAGTGGACCCGGAGTAAACCCATAATAAACTCAGAGTGGACACAAAAACATACCAAGTCAGAGATATACCCCTGAAAGCAGACGCTTACTGCGTATTCGGAATATACAGGGGGCAGGGATTACAAGCAGTAGGATGGTCAGATAAAAGACGGGTCTGCTTCATACTTCAGTGCGTACAGTTGACCTCAAAAGCAATTTCCAAGTAAACCCAAAGTAAACCACGAGTAAAGTAAACCCCGAGTGGACCCAATTTTTTTTAAAAGTAAACCCCAAAAGTAGACCCGGGGTTTAGTTGGGGTTTACTCTGGTGTGAGGTTGGGTCTGATCGGTACTGTAGCTACTGGGTCGGATAGTCGTATCCCTCACCTTATTAGTTTATGGTCAAAGTTAATTGGATTCTATTATCATCTAAAAACAATACCCAATTGTGGGGGGGGGGGGGGGGGCGGGGGTGGGGGCGAGAAGGGGGCGGTTGTGTCCTTTATAATGGGTCGGGTGGTCTTCCTGAAATGAAGATTGTTTTCCGCAGTACTTTCGTATTTAATAATTAATCCGTTGTAAACCATCTAACTATAGTATTTTACATGAATAGTCTGTATTAAGTTTTAGGCATTCTTCAACACTTATGATTTAAGCTAAGCGGCCTCCATTTATTAGAAGAATTAAAAAAAATATATATTTATAAAATATTTACATTGACATGAGTTTTGGTCAACATATGTTGCTTCCAAGTTGGTAAAGATGTCTATGAGTAAACCAAATCTTTAAAAAGGTTGAGTAACGTGATAACTAATTAATTAGTTAACTTTGTAAAAGTATGACTAGTAAAACAGTGTATAACCCAAGCATAAGCTATTTTAGCTCATTTTACACGTAATATTAACACATGCTTTTTAATAATATCCTTTTAACTCCGCTGCCCCCTGTTGTTTTAGTATGGCATGCTGTGTCAGTGTCAGTGAAATATGACACGAATGAAAAGCTTGTATTTTACTTTGCAGTTTGAATCAAATACTTTGTTCAATATCAAATTTTATGGAAGGGGTCATAAATTAAAATTTTAAATCTTTTGTCTGCAAGGAACTGTTTATTGACAGACAACTCACATCACAAGATATACAATCTGGTTTTGAAGATCATGAAAGAAGGAGGTGTGGGATTTATCCCCTTTAAGGTAACTAAAGAGTAAACAGTGGCTAAAACAACAATTTATTTATATCATTTCTTCCATTTTGAAACATATTTATACATATTTTCAAGTTTCGGATATATATGCTTTTTAATAATAGAATTAAAACTATATATGTAACATGATTGCAATAAATGGGAATCCCATGGTTGCATAATTTTCCAAATAGTTGCATTTACTATAGGTTGTCACATTAAGGAAGAGTATGCGTAAAGACATGCTTAATACACCTGGATCATCATGTCCCTTACCTCGAGAAACGCGGAAGTGAATTTCAATGATTTGAACATTTCAGAGGATTTAATGATTTGCGTGCCCAAAAAAGAAAGAGCCTAGGATACGAATTTGATTCTTAGTATTTGTATAAATTTAACTACACTGTATATTAAAGTTCATTTCATTTATTCTCAGGGAGAATACAAAAGTTACAGATTTAACAGCTTCTGATATGACAATTTATATACCATACTGTTTATCCATGTATATTAGCAATTTCCATATAATGTTGTAGAAACCCCCAACAAAAAAGTCCAAATTCCAAATTAATGAAAGAATGACAAAAACAAACCGTCAACCATCTCAAAAATCCATAAAACGAAATACACATTCAAAGCAGAGCAACACGGACCTCCAAGATAGAGGTAGGATCATGTGCCATGGAGGAGTGAGCATCCTCTGCTGACCGGTCACACCCGCCGTGTGCTCTTCGTCGTAATCGGGAAAATAAAAACCGCAAAAGTCCGTAGACAATTAATTAGTAAAATAATTAATTAGACAATTAATTAGTAGTAATTAACAATTAGTAGACAATAAATGATGATTTAAAAAATGAAAATTCCATTTTATTTAATATAGATTCCTGCTGAAGAGCTGCACATCAAGCTGATTTCCCTTATTGACATGTTTTATTCCCCATAATAAGAAAGGTGCGGATTTTGGAAAGATTTGCAGTGTATTGACGGATGGAATGAAAAATACCTGGACTTCCTTGAAAAGCAAAATGAACGTTCCAAAATGAGTGACAGTGCTGAAGAGTCACTGAGATCTATCAGTGATTGATGGTAAATGGGAGCCATTCTTGTTTCTGATAAATTCGAACCAAATTATGCTCCTTTGCATGAATCCTTGAACAACTTGGATTTTTATGAACCACTGTTCCTACATAACACCCAATGACCGCCTCGATAATGTAACGTCAACTTTTATAGCCATGTTCTATAAAAGTTGGCGTTACCTTATCCTTGTGAACTCTACTCGCACACATTTGGAAATTACTTTGGAAACTTTAATTTTGTGTGGAAAATATCACTAGATGAAGATTCTGCTGATGTGGACTTGGAAGCAGTGGGATGTATCCAAAATGACCTACCTGTATCTTGAACTAGAGAAATGAGGAAATAATTTAACAAAAGATATTTCAAATGTGGAATGAAGCCTGCTATTCTTAGGTATACATGTATTAGAAGATTCCTGGCATAGAAGTCATCCTCAGGTGACAAAAGCAAACAGCAGGAAGTTGATGAACGTTTGGTGAAGTAGTTACCGTCTGCTGATAACACCCAACTTTTCTATGATTTAAGACGAAGCAATGTATGCCCAAAAGTTAAAGATTATAATCCATTCTTGGAAGGACTTGAATCCTATGTAAGTGAGCATACAGTTGACCATGAGCGCAGACAATCACAGAACATGTATGTGCCATTAGCAATAAGTGTTGGGGATCTTATTGATATCGTCTCTAAAAGGAACCCTTGAGGATCAAATATACCCTCCAAATCATGGGTTTCCTTCAATTTTTGGCCCTGCAATCCATATGAAAATCAGCCATAAACTACACATGCGGACTCCAGGTGAAATATGCGATACAACAACGTTTGACCAAAGCTAAACACCCAGATTCATTATTTGCATTTTATCAGTATAGAATAATGAAAGAGATGGCTGTGACATATGCATAAGAGGCACATATGATATGCCTTGATGAAAAGGAAGTTGTACCAGTGGGGGAGCCACACTACCCCATTTCCACAAATGTTCTGTCACACAAAATAGCCATAATTCCAGTGAGTGCAATCTTGTCAGAGCTTGACCATGATTTTCATGTCCATGGAGTTATTCCATCAGTACTCTTTCAAATAGACATTCCAGAAAGTGTCAATGGCAGTTTTTACTATGGAAAAAAGCATGTGACAGTTAAAAATAAAGTTTTTCAAGCTTCTAGTGCAACTAGACATTGTGCATAAAATGTAAGGATTCTCACAGAAGAAGGTAGTCAGTGAAGATGGAGTTGAGTCATCCAGACCTATTCTCTTTGTATTCAAAGATGGAGGCCCAGACCGTAGATCCACCTATTGGAATGTTCAGTTGTCATACCTAGCTATGTTTGTAGCACTGGATTTGGACTTGTTAGTAACAGCGAGAACAGCCCCAAGTCAGATTTAAAATAACCTTGCACAAAGATGCACGAGTTTGCTGAACATAGCATTACAGAATACAGCTTTGCAAAGAGAAAAGATGGAGGATCAGTTTGAATTTTAAGGGAGATCATTCTCCTCCATGAAGTAAATGCGAAATGCTGCTGAAAAACAACCACGGTGGAAGACTGCACTAGTTCATCCCATGAACTTATTCAAGCTGTGTTAAAGTTGAAGTTCTCAAAGCTCAAGTTACATGGTGAACCAGTTGCCAGTCATGATGCATTGACAAATGATGACATTCAAGACATCTTCAGTGTCCTTGACATCTTTAGAGATGAGGATTATTGTCCTCCCGTTTCTTCTTGCAAGGATGGAAAGCACTTACCTGAGAAACTGAACCAGTTCATAGAAAACCGCTGTAGAGCCCGCTATTTTAGTTATCAGATTCGGAACGTTTTTTTCTTGATTTGTTTTCAGTCGTATAGAGAGATAAAAATTTCTGGATTTGAATGTATGCTTTTTCTTTTTTTGATGTGTGGAAACTGCTGGTATTGTGCTTTAAACCCCCCAAAACTGCAACTTGGGCAACTACATTGGCTTACAGACCCAACACTAAGTATTATTCTACATGTTTATATTAATAAAAAGTTGATTATTCTTAACGATGAATGTGTAAGAGAATTTTATCAATGTTAATATGCAAACCTTTTATGTGAAAATGGGGAATTTAAAGACTTCAGTGAGATTTATGGGTGAGACAACTTATTTTTCTGGTAAGTTTATTTGTGTCCGATATAATGTGCTAAATTTTGCTTGTAAACTATCACAGTTTAGAAAAAGGTACAAACTTAATTTCAATAATTAAAATTTGGTTATTTTGCTGGAGTTTGTGCAATTTTTTAATTTTTTTTTTTCTGTGGCGACTTTGATGTTATAGAGGAGATGACCCGCGTATCCAGTCTTATATAAACAGATATAGCATAGTGCGACCTATTTGTCTTACTTGCCTGGAAGAAAGTCCTCCATCAACGAAGAATGCACAAAAAATGAAGAAAAAAAATTAATTCTGTTCCAACACGCAATTGTTTACTGGCTGCATATTAAGTTTTGAACTTGAATCTGTTTTTTTGTAGCCACCCAATGGACCTTCTAAAAAAAATTCGTGAAACAACTAATAAAAAAATTGCCTAAAAAATATCGTTTGCGATCATTGGAATCGTTTTTTTTTTACATTCACATTTCTATTTGCGCACCATCATAGTGAAGAAACTCATTTTAAACCGTAGCTAGTTGATAAAAATATCCACTTTGTGCTCATCTTGAATATATAAAAAAAATAATTGAAATAATGCCATAGGGTGATTTATTAATGGATTATTCATTGCAATATATTGATATTTAATGTACTTATTCATAAATTATCATCATCTTTAGAACATAATGAATTCAAGAACGTTGGAATTTACATGTACTATGTTTCATTCATATCCATGATGTTTTACGTTCATTGGTTGAGTTAGGAGTGTGAAAGGTCAAAGGTAAGAGTTGTTTCACGAAAAAGTTTCGTGCGTTTTTTTGATTAGTTAATTGTTTGGTGTTCTGTATTGATAATAGAGTCGATATAAGGTTATGATGTTTATTCCTCGAAGATCCAGCAAAAAGTCATTTATATACAGATGATAAAAATGATGACAAATAAAACAGAGTACTAAACAATGAGTCTTTACAAAATATGTATAGAAATGCAACATAGAAAGGACCACAATAAAAATGAGTATTTGCATACTCTAACACAATTGTAACATATACACATGCAGAGTAAATATTGACCACATTAAATCTGTGTTTTATAAGTACATACCTATATCATATGATTATAAATAAAAACTAAAATAAATGAGGGGAAAATTAACTAAAATTGAGAGATCGCTTGGCTATGACGAGGATCATAATAATTGAAAAGTCAACTATATTTAGTAGCAAGCTATAATCCTATTCTTAGCGCGAGTACACGTGTACTCGGCTATGTTGACATAATATAGACGAGCCGAAATAAAAATGTAAAGTGAATTAAAGTCAAATATAGATCTTAAGTTCAAATAAAAGAAAGCATAGGTAAAAATAAACATGTTAAACACTAACATTATAATTTAAGAACGATCGATTTGAATTATTTACTGAAACACGCATACTCTTAGCAAAATAGATTAGTAAAACCCACATTTCCTCTTGGGCGGAAGTGTAAACAATGATTAAAGTTGGAACTAATTACGTGGTAATTCCGGAAGACGCGTTAACAATTATCAAAGTGAAAACGGGGAAAAGTAATAATTGAAAATAAAAAATAAATCAAATTGCAAATTATTAGGAACAGATGGAAAAATGATTATAAACATAAACATGATTGAGAAAATAAACATACAAGTAAATACTTCTGACTAACAATGTAATATACATGTATATAAATGTAATTTCAAGACATCATACAATTCAATGACAGGAAAATTTGAATGTTTTAGCCTTTCAAAAGATAAATAGTTTAATATAAATGCATATAAAAATGTATATGAAATAATGACCTACCTGTTATGATAATTGAGACACTACATGTATAAGGTAATGGTGTGTATTCCTCGACAAAAATCTTGGGACAAAAAACGACTTAGTCCAGGTGAGGTACATAACAGGCAAATTACTTGCCGTATCAATAAAAATAAGATAGGATTCCCTTGCAAGGGCCTCTTGACAAAAAGATTGGTATAGCGTGTGTACAGCCAAAGGGGCTTAATACGATGACCTGACACTAATTGGGTAGATCAGACATCAAAAGAAATTCCTAACTGAAAAGTGTTTTGTTACGTAAAATTTGTTTGACCTTAACTAGATAGTTCGCTCATCGCCGTGATAAGTGTGAATATTTACGAAACAGATGTTAAGTGATAGAAAATACTTCCTTGCGGCGAAATAGGTTTTATAGTGACAAAAGATCTTAGTTACTTTTTGAGCATTTTTGCTCCAGAAATAGTTTGAAACACAATTACAATAACAAAGATACAATGTGTAGAAAATAGGAAAACAATTCTATATTAAAATATTTCTGATTATGGGTCAAATGTACCTTATGATAGTTGTATGATTGGTTGTTATTTTGGAAATAGTAGTGAACGAGTGGTATTACAAGTTTTAGACTTAAGTGCGCATGCTTGGCGCCAAATTCCCAAACTAATTAACTTCATCCCAGACAGCCTAGAGAAAGGAAGAGTTCATCTTCTTCTCTAAATTAAATCAACTATTCCATTATAGTGATGATAAACAACTGTCATTTCGGTAAGTTCTTTTACAGCAG
This sequence comes from Magallana ariakensis, assembly GCA_020458035.1. Taxonomy (NCBI): domain Eukaryota; kingdom Metazoa; phylum Mollusca; class Bivalvia; order Ostreida; family Ostreidae; genus Magallana; species Magallana ariakensis. The sequence goes on along the minus strand of CM035811.1, from coordinate 35,777,431 downwards.
TTGCTAAAGTTATCTGTTGAAATAATTATTTAAAATATTAAATTATTCATATTCAAACATCTTAAAATATATCTAATGCTACAATCTAAGCTGTGTGAATGTTTATTGTATGATATTCATTTCTGTAATAATAATTATTACAGATCACCATTATTTTATAGAAAACCCCCCAGAAATATTTAAATACTTTGAGGGGATGCAAAAAATTAAAAAAAACACCGTATTATATCTGTTCACAAATAACGTAATAAGTGCCATTACAATCGGTATATTGAGGCCAATCAAGTATCTTGAAACAGTATTTGTCTCCAGACTCGAACCCGCTGGCCCACCAATAGTGACCACGTGCTGAAAATATAAGTTTTTTGATTTTTGAAGAAACTAATCCATCTTTGTTATTTCTAGATATGTTTCCCCTTGAATTGATTTTATTTTCAAATTAAAAATGCATGCTTTTTAAATCATATCGTTGGAATTATATTGTGTTTTTTTCTGTATTGCAAATATTGTGCAAGAAAGGAATTTTTGGTATTTGTGATAAAAATAAAGAACTTAAGAACAAGTTAATGCTGGAAACGAGAGATTCTCAGCAAAAATGTTCATGAAATGATTGCACACTTAAAAAGAAATATGTATAGACATGTTTAATTATATGCTCTTAATCTTTCAGTTCATACGTATTTTGAGTAATACATTTTCTACATGTATGATTCAAAGATATTAATTTTCATGGTTAAGAGGATCTGAGAAGGGTAGGGGGTGATATTTCTTTTTTAAGTTCCAAGTGATAACTCACTGATATAAATCTCTACAATAATGTCATTAAATGAATTTCATTTCAATTTCAAATTGTTGAACAAACAATTGCAGAAGATAAAAAACACATTTACAATACAATGAACTGTTTCGCCATCATATACCATTGCTCTTTCACGCAAAGTCAGGGTTTCTAAAATGAATTATTTTTCTTTTACATAAAAAATTGTGAAATAAAAATGTCGCCTGTTTATAAACATATTTTCATGTTTATCTTATCACGGTATAACAACATATTAAATCATGTATGTAATGACATGCTAATAATTTATTTTTATTTTTCAAAGTACCTTTATCCAGTACCCACTTCTTTTCTGCCTTAGTGGTGTAATTGACAAGATGCGACTCAAACGATCTGCATTTATCCTGGCAAAAAAAAGAACAAAGGGTTACATCCCTCACCTGAGTATAAAATTGGTCATCACTCTTATCAGCAAGTAGGGTCATTTGGAATCAAAGATATGCCATCCTGTCTAATACAAACATCGGAATCTTAGTGCATACTTAATTGTTGTATATATCTACCGAGCAAACAAAAATCAAATCTTCAGAAAAATTAATATTAAATCTTACTTGTAACATTAACTATTCCCCAATTACGGCTGATAATAATTACCGAGCGCTTGCACTTGTCATCAATGACAGTACGAACAAGGACGTATATTGTTTAAATATGCAAATGGGGATATTGAGACCGACCTTCACTTTACTTAAGTATATAAGCAAAAGTGTTTTTAAAATTTCAGTTATTGTATTCATTTGAATTATATAATAACACTGAAAATTATTCAATACAATCCAAATAAAAAAAACACAACTTGTTTTCTCATACACAATCCCAGGTAATGACTGATTTTTTAATAGATATATTCATATTTTTCACACCCCTCCCCACACCAGTTTAAATTGGCCGAATGGTTGGGATTCTGGATGAAAATGAAAATGTGAAAAGTTTACGACGACGACAATCACGATGACACAACAACAACCAAAGACAACAGATAAATTTTGACCAGAGAAGCTCGCCTCTTTTCTTTGGCTCAAGTGAGCTTAACAATATTTTTTTTAAAAATCGACCATTTTGATGATATAATTTTTATATTTCACATTTGTTTAAATAGATAAAGCATGCCTACATTGAATTACCATTTTTTTGATGATGGTTGCTGCACTTATTTTAGCCAACAAATATACCGTAAAGTTTGAGCTTTGGTATTTTCAGCAATACTTTTTTTTAAATCATATAATAAAGATTAAAAATATGTTGCATATATTTTTATACATAGCCACGACCTTGATCCGTTGTAAGTTAACTATAATTTAATGGACTATAAAACACCTAAGACAAAGCCCAAAAAGGAATACATTCACTCAAATGCAAAAAAGCAACGTATATATGTCGTGTTTCGTAAAAAAAATTGACAAGCAGATAGTAGGCAAAACATAGTCAAATAATAATAGTTATAGCAATTATAATAATACTATAAAAAAAACCAAGAGGCCCATGGTCTTTATCGGTCACCAAAGTAACTGCAGTGTGGCTTTTTCAATGTGCATTCATGTGCATCTTATTACAGGGCTAATGAAACCGTTTTCGTAGCTTTATGGTGCATTGGATTTATCTCTCAAGTGTTGTTGGATTTGACCAACATCAGCCTTATTATAATGCTAGTAAGACATGGACAGGGTTCTGTACATTTCTGTAAGATGTACAATTGATTTGCAAAATAAAAAAATAATCCTCTTGAAAAATTATGAAAGAATTTACTAGTATTTAGACAAATGGATTACACTATATGGAGTATTTTGCAGAGAAATGATTCGAATCAACACATTTTTTTTCTTGAATTTTTCTTTTAAATAATATGAAAAAAAACACAAAAGGACAAAAACTATGGGCATATCTGAAAACTGCTGAATTTATTTTAAATAAAACAAGGGCACCGCTAAGCGGAGCATCCCCTCGCGACATGACTTATTGTACGGGGGAATACGTTATTTAGGAAAATACATGTAAATTTATCAGATCAAAATAAAGAAAGTATTTCTTTAAACCACTTTGAATACATACATGTAATATCTATTTAATCCCAATCCCCAAGCTTTGTGGTGTATAAATTGGGGGAGGGGGTTTACATAACAGTTTTCCTATTCCTAGCAGAAACTCAACACATATACTTTAAAGTTTAATAATTTAGATTCATTTAGTGACATTTTTATATAAGCATACACAAACGATCCGTATACATTATGAAACGTAGCTGAAAATCAAGCGCTCTGTAGTCTGCTCTGATGGAAATTCTAGTTGCTAGTTGTCGTATTATAATTAACCCATAGTATAGTAGATATATATGCAGTTATTAATATAAAACAATTTTCGCGTGATAAATGTGCATTATCTGCCAAAGTCTCTACTGAATTTTGGACTAGTTCTATTGTAAGTAATACGGGAAAATTTGTCCGAAAGTCGACTGCTTGTTTCGATGTAAATTGGAAGACTTAAATCTCTTGCCCGCTTCAACTTTTAACTATGGGCACTCGTCTAACACTCCAATGCTACAAAACGGTTTTTTTTTTACCTTTACTAGATTTAAATCCCAAAAAATGTCAAGTTGTTGATTTGAACTGTATACGGTAGCGATTAACTTCAAGTCGTACATAAAATTACCGAAAATGTCTATTGTCAAGTCGTACATAAAATTCATGTTTTTAACTTCATTTTTTACGATAATTTAAAAAAAATACTTAATCAATTGATTTTGAAAACAACATGGTTTGTCCTTTTACCATGCCAAAGAAGTGTACAAAGTTTGATGGATATTCATGAGAGGGTTTTCTTGGAATTTACTAGAAAATTGAAATGGAGTACACACACACACACACATACACACATACGAACACACACACGCACAGTAGCGATGCTATATCCCCTTCGCAACAAGTTGCGCGAGGGGATAATAACTTACTAACTAGAAAACTTGGGAGAAGGTATCCAGGCGAGTGTGTACATTAAATGCAATATTTTTCAAAAGAAAAAAAAAACAAGTAAAAGAGATGATATTCGTCTTAACAAAAATCAAAATCCAAGCACTATGAACATTCAGAAATATATACAATTGATCTGAAAAGGAAAAAAAGTTTCGTATTTTTAAACATATGAAATCAAAGATTATGAAGCTCATCTAAAAGAATGCTATCTACTAGTAAGAAAAATCCAGTTTCACGTTTATTTCTAGTTAGTGTACATAACAAGATCCACTGCTTGAAAAAATAGCTTTACAAAGGAAGTAAAGGTTATGTAAATTTATTATTTACATTACCTTTAATAAGCTTTACTGAAAAACGGTAAAGTTTGTAAAGGTAATCTTTACATAGTCTTTACTGCAACTTAAAGGTAATGTAATGTCCCACTTTTTCTTGACTTTAATGAACAGTAAAGTGAATATTTAAGATAAGTAAAGTTTTACTTTAATGACATTAAAATTAAAGTTTACATTTTTTAAAATATCATATTTGATTGTCTTTACAGTCAGCAAAGATGACATTTAATGTTAATAAATGATATATTTCCTTGACTTTAATTTGATCCAAAATGTTTTATAATCATTACTGTTCCATTATATCATACCAGGTGCGAAGCAATTGTAATGCACATCCAATATGATTAATGTCAAATATTAACAACACAAAAGCAGTTCAAATGTTCAATAATACCTTTAATAATTTTGCATTATAATAAATGGTAAATAAAATACAATACATAAAAAAATATAATATTCATGTGCACTCTATTTAGCACCCCTAGGTCTACTGATATTAATTCCCATAATTATTTCATTTGAACAAGCACGTTAAAATATCAGATAATGCAAGTATGTTTAAATATGAGTGATAGCTACTTGGAAATAGACATCCTCAACAAACTTTTGATTTGTTTATTGATTAAGCAATTTTTTGTAAGTTCCAACATCGAAATCAAGTCTGGAAGTTTTTATCCTTAGATGCACTATCTATATAAGTTTAACCATTACATGCCATTACATTATAAAGCTACATTAATAATCCGCAATTGTTTAATCCAATAAACCTTCTAAAATATATTTAAAAAATATTAAAACATCGTGGCTAAACACACAATGACATAATTTAACAATTTTTAAGTATAAACAAAATTATGAATAAAAAACGTTCGAACTTACATCACCCTATCCTATATAACCATTAAGGACCCTGCCCTAACTCCATAACCCCTGAGCAAGGAGCCATGGAATCCATAATTTTGGTAGAGGTACTGTTCCTCATCATATATATGTACTTAATTCATTGGATTAATGTCTAGAAGCAGATGAGAGGATTTTAAAATGATTAAATCATTTCTCTATATAATCATTCAAGTCCTACCCTAAACAAGAACCCGAGACCCAATGGTCATGAAATTCAAAATTTTGGAAGATGCATTCTTTCACATCATACCTATTTACATAGTTCATTGGCTAAGTACCCAGGAGCAGAGGAGAATAATTTAAAAGAATAAATGCATTTTCACTATTATAATATTTAAAGCCCCACCTTAGCGCCTTGCCTTGCCTCTTGACCCGGAGGCCATGAACTTCACAATTTCGGTTAAAGCTAAATGCTTATTACAACCATGATTGCAATATTTTTTTAAAGATTGCATTACTTTAGTGATTTTAGCCCCACCCTTCAGGCACTAGATGGCCAGGGCAATGAACTTCACAAGTTTTATTTCCTTTTACCCGTAGATGCTATATGCAAAATTTTGTTGAAATCGGTTCAGTGTTTATTGAAATGTTCAAGGTTTACGACCGACGAACGACTTACGGCAAACGACGAACGCCCACTCACAAAAACAGATATCAATATGTCACCTGAGTGACTCAGGCGAACTAATAGAAGTACAACACGAAACTTGTTTTCTGCAATTTAATATCGGGGTATGCTATAATGAAAAATGAGAACAAAAACTGCCATCCATCGAAAAAATCCATAAAACGAAAAACAGATTCAAAACCTCTAAAAAGATAAAGGTAAGATCAAGTGCCTAAGAGGATTAAGCATCTATAACTAAAAAAAAAACAATTAATGCAATATATAATCTACCGTTGCATCCTTCCAGTTCAAAAGAGTTTTAATGAAACAGTACTGTTTCCTTGTATTATTCCCTTTGTAATCTGAAAAAGATAACAAATCAGGTTGTTCTTGATTGCATTCATTGGTAAAACGAATTATAATAATTGACCGAAAATAACTATACCTGTATTTGAATTCTGAGTAACATCAATTAACCATTTATATTAATTCATGTTCGGTATTTAACAGCAACGTTTAAGAATTCATATAAAATTGAGCATGTGCAAATAAGTATAACGACACGCACAGAATAATGAACAGGGGTCATTTTTGGACCTAGAAAAATGACCCAAGCTCAAGGTAAAACAGATTATTTTGATGGAAAACAAGACTAAGGAGACATTTTTCTTTGTGATAAACATGAAGAGAAATTACCCCCTTAAAAAATTTGCCCTTTCCGTAAAACAAGAATCAATATGGGTTACCCCATATCATAAATATTCGAGTATTAAATTATTTGTTTTTTTTAAATATCATTTACATGTAGTCCACTTTATAAATTTTTATTTTTACGTACACCAGGTTTCAATTACAATTTTACGTGAAGTAAATACAGTGCATATGTGATCATCGTCTAGGAACCATATGAATTATAGTGTAGAACATAACACATGGTTCTTAAAAATGTTGGGTTGTTAACAAATTAACCACTAGATCTGCTAAAACATTAACATAAGATACGTTTCACCCCTAAATACAAACATTAAGTAAAAAACCCAAAACACATAGCTTTGAAATATATCACGTTCCTATATGCTTATACAGAGCTCTTCTGCTAAGGAAACTTTTTTTCGTATTTTTTTAATAGAAAAATGGTTTTACAAAACAGAGATCAATGAAAAAATATCAGCTGTGGATTATTTTATTTATATTATGTGAATGTTTATGTAATTTTAGTGAAACAATAAAGAATTGTTTTGAACGCGAACGGTGTATGTTTGGGTTAATCATTATTTCTGGGTCTACTCTTTCATCGACTATAAATATATTTTGTTATATAGTAACTTTCATCTCTAAACAATAATGTTAAATGTGTTTTCATTCGTAGTAATTAGATACATACAACTCGTTGTGTAGAGTATATACCTGGGTACAATAAGCCAGTATTTACTTAAAAACGAAAGTATTCTTTATATATATATATATATATATATATATATATATATATATATATATATATATATATATATATATATATATTAAATGAAATATAATTTAAGGTACTATCTGTTCACTGCAATAAAAATAATAATATTGTAGAAACTATTTGCATATAACTAAAAATATTACTGAAAAAAAATGCAAGTGATCATCGTTCTACAGTGGTCACATTTCTTCATGTAATGTGCTCATTTTTATGAAAATGACATTTATTCTTCAGGCAAACGGGTTTTTTTTCTACCTAAAAGAATATACGGGGGTTATTACTCTATGTCGAAAAATTACCACCTGTCAATATTCTACGGGGTACCGCGGGGTATTCTGCTTTACACCTGCATAGATCGTATAAAAAGTGTGGTATTTGTGCATGGAAACGATAGAAAAGTTGTTCTCCTTAAGATAAAAAGGAAAAAAAAAATATAAAGAAAGAAAATAAAAATATGTTTGTACATGTAACACAATATTCTGGCAATTGATATGACGAAGTATATTAATTTTAGATGTTTTAATATAATGAAATCTCGGAGAACCTTTTAAGAAAAAAGATTACATTTGTAACATCGTACTTTATTTGAATAATAAACAAGAGGCCCAGGGGCCACATCGCTCACCTGAGCAACAATAATAGCCTTAACTCTGATCAAATTAGCATTACAGTATCAAAATCAAAATATCTTGACAACTAAGTACAGTAAATCTTGCTCAAAAAATTTAAAACATCCGCCGATTTTTATCCACATATTTTTATGGTAAATACATAGCCCTTTTGTTGTACCTGTAAGAAGATGTTTCTCTATTCCTATATACCCCCCCCCCCCCCACACACACACTTTGTGGCCCCACTTTTCTCTAGGGAATCATGGTTTGATCAAACTTTAATAAGCACAACCCGTGCTTTCAAACAAGTTACAACTTTTTGGACTGAAAACTTTCCCAGAATATTTTTAAAGATTTTCTCTATATATTACTATGTAAAAATTCTTCCCCCAATTGTGGGCCCGCCCTACCCCCGGCGACCATGATGTAAACAAACTTGAATCTACACTGTTTTTCTGGCCTAATAATTTTTAGGAGAAGATTTTTGAAGATGTTCTCTATATATTACTATGTAAAAATTCATCCCCCCCCCCATGGTGGCCCCACCCTAACCCCCGGAGACCAATATTGAACAAGAGGCCCATGGGGCCACATCGCTCACCTGAGCAACAATGGGCGTTCAAAAGATATTGTGCCATATGGCCCTTCAGTAGAATAACAAAAAATAAATATTGTAAAGTATTCGAATTTTACACTTATTTTTGCATACACGTAATCTTTGACATTGTATCTTTATGGAATACTATTTTTATCCAGAATAAGAAAATCCTACGCAAGATATAAAACTAAACATTTGGTAGGGGTACATCTCCCTCCAATTCCCTATATTTTCGTTCTGCCCCCCCCCCCCTCCCCCACTTTATAAAGCGATCAAAATATATGAGAGCATATAGGTACATTTTCTTCCTCAACTACTTACTAGTTATTGTATTATTTTTTTTTAAATATAATATAGTAGTTATTGCATTTTATATAAACAAATCCTATAGATGTGAAGAATAAAATTGTACCCCAAATCCTCTCAATTCATTCAAAAATTTAATTTGTCTTCTCCATTATAATTAAATGACTGTTGTTTACCTGGCGTAAACTCGTGTGACTTTTATAACTTTACTCACATTTGATTGATGAATACACTGGAATGAAAATTGTTGTCACGTGACATGTTAAAGAGCTATAAAAATCAATGTTACAGTATTGACAAGCACATCACTCTATTTTACTAAGGCCCACCCATTATTTTTATCTTTATTCAAAAATAAAAAATGGCTACAGACCAGGATAATTTTCTGCTGTAATATTTTCTTCGGAATAGCGTTAATTTGCAATAGAAATGTGTCAGAACTTTGGAAATTGTTTAACGGTGTCGTTTTTATTTACTCGTGTCTGAAAAACTATCAAACTTGATGTAGATTTCACATTATTCATTGTATAAAGAGGGGGCTCCAGAGAGTAGTTATATACAGCATATCATCCTTTAATTTTTTGGTACAAGTATTAAACATTTAGCGGGACATTTCTAATGATCAACCAAAAGTTCAGCGTCAATCGTAGAATTATAAGTAAGATACAGAGCTCACAATTCTCTATGTTTGAGTCATATTTTGTTGACATGAGTTTATTACATTCAGCTTAAGATTTTTAACTTTGTATTTCCTATTCAGCATTTAAAGTGGAAAAAAAGAATGGCCTCAGATCTGTGTATATAGAATTGTGAGCAAATCTCTGTATCTTGCTTATAATTCGAAGCTTAACACTCAAATTTGGTTAGTAAATAGAAATTGTAAACAATTAAACATACGAAACATGCACTATAACAAATAAAGTGCACAATTTATTTTTCAAAATGAATCATATACATGTATATACCTACATATTTCCGTCAGCGATATTAAACTCTATTTAAACTCATGAATAAACTCGAGAAAATACTAAGCATCTCAAGAAAACACATTGCATTAATCTAATATTACGCAAAAGATCATACCGAATTACCAATAGAATGAATAGTATTTTAGTACTCTTTTAATACATCAGATTTTGCTAAATTTGCGCAGGTAAACAGTTAACTGTCTGATTTACCTAAATCTCTGTTAGATTTGATACGTAAAAATTACAAAATACAGGCGATAGTTCCCAGGTTACAAAGAATAGATAATGAAAACGAAACGAAAATCAAAACAAGCTAACACCACCGTCATATGTGAAAACTATCAACGAAATATTTAACCTCAATTTACTTCACAAAATCGGCACCAATGTATATATTGCATGTTTCAAAGATTCCCTTCCTACGCGAACTGTTGCACAACAAACTAATTCATCATTGTCAGATCGACCCGTTTATCTTAAACAAAGAACCTCGAATACGAGTCTTGGTAAAATGGGTTGGCAAACCCGGGCCAGGGCAAAATAAAAGCCGGGGCAGATCGGCAATCGTCAATTCCAAAATACGCATTGTTTTGCAGCAATATTTACAGCGAATACAAATATACTGATCCGTAACATATCCTCAAAATTTTAATGAGATTGGCATATTAATAACTGCCAATCTTTTGTTTTGCCCCGGCCCAGGTTTGCCTACCCATTTTACCATGACTCATGGAATACCGAACCCGAAGCTATAAACTGATTTAAACACGTATTTCCTTTATTAATATTTTCGTAATAACTCAGATTTGAAACAGAATTAGGCCATAATTTTTGCAATTTATATTTTCCTATCCATAAGGACTATTTATGCTAAATTACATCGAATTTGACTCAGTAGTTCTTGAGAAGAAGATTTTTAAAAATGCACCTTCCTTTTTCTACAGTTTCGAGGTTTTCTCCGCTTTAAATATAGATCGGTCTTTCATTTTTGCAATTTATATTAACCTTCCCATAAGAATGCTTTGTGCCAAATTTGGTTGAAATTGGCTGAGCGGTTTTAGAGAATAAGTTCAAAATGTAAAAAGTTTACAGACGGACGACGGACAAAATGTGATCAGAATAGCTCACTTGAGCTTTCAGCTCAGGTGAGCTAATAAAAACTTGAATCTACACTATCTAAGGATGCTTCCTCTCAAATTTGAGCTTTTCTGGCCTAATAGTTTTTGAGAAGAAGATTTTTAAAGATTTTCTCAATATATTCCAATGTAAAAATTCATCCCCCCATTATGGCACCACCCAACCCCAGGGGACCATGATTTAACAAACTTGAATCTACACTATTTGAGGTTGCTTCCACTCCAATTTGAGCTTTTCTGGCCTAAAAGTTTTTGAGAAGAAGATTTTTAAAGATTTTCTCTATATATTCCTTTGTAAAATTCATCCCCCCCCCCATTGTGGCCCAACCCTACCCCCGGGAACCATGATTTAAACAAACTTGAATCTACACTATCTAAGGGTGCCTCTGCTCAAATTAGAGCATTTCTGGCCAAATAATTTTTGAGAAGAAGATTTTTAAAGATTTTCTCAATATATTCCTATGTAAAAATTCATCCCCCCATTATGGCACCACCCAACCCCAGGGGACCATGATTTAACAAACTTGAATCTACACTATTTGAGGTTGCTTCCACTCCAATTTGAGCTTTTCTGGCCTAAAAGTTTTTGAGAAGAAGATTTTTAAAGATTTTCTCTATATATTCCTTTGTAAAATTCACCCCCCCCCCCCCATTGTGGCCCAACCCTACCCCCGGGGACCATGATTTAAACAAACTTGAATCTACACTATCTAAGGGTGCCTCTGCTCAAATTAGAGCATTTCTGGCCTAATAATGTTTGAGAAGAAGATTTTTAAAGATTTTCTATATATATTCTATGTAAAAATTCATCCCCCCCCCCATTGTGGCCCTACCCTACCCCCGGGGACCATTATTTAAACAAACTTCAATCTACACTATCTGAGAATGCTTCCACTCCAATTTGAGCTTTTCTGGTCTAATAGTTTTTGAGAAGAAGATTTTTAAAGATTTATGTCTCCGCTTTCAAAGGGGAGACATATTGTTTTTGTCGACTTTCTCATTCTTCTTCTTCTTCTTCTTCATCCAAATTTGTCCAGGCCGTAACTTAAATACCCTTTGAGATTAAGACTTCAAACTTGGAACATAGGTAGATGATATTGAGAAGGAGTGCACGCCACCAACCGTTTTGACCTTGACCTATTTTTTTTCAAGGTCAAACTTTTCATAAAAAATATTGTCTGGACCATAACACAAGACTCCTTTAACATACAGACTTTTAACTTGTATCATAGATAGATGGTATATAACCTAGTTGAACCTTACCAAAACATTTGACCTTGACCTAGAATTTTCATTTCAAGGTCATATTAGAAAAAACTTCATTGTTCAACTTCTAAATATACTTTGACAGAAGGACTTCAAACTTTAAACAAAGAAAATAATAATACACTTAGGTGTACTATTGAATATAATGGACCTTGACCTTGTTTTACTCAAGGTCAAATTAAGAAAAAAATAATAAAATTTAATCTGGGTCATAACTTTGATACCCTTTGACATTAAGACTTAAAACTTTGAACATAGGTAGATGGTATTGAGAAGGAGTGCACACCACCAAGTATATAACCTAGTTGAACCTTACCAAAATTTTTGACCTTGACCTAGAATTTTTATTTCAAGGTCATATGAGAAAAAAATTCATTGTTCAACTTCTGAATATACTTTGACAGAAGGACTTCAAACTTTAAACAAAGAACAATAATAATACACTTAAGTGTACTATTGAATAATATTTGACCCTGACCTTGTTTTACTCAAGGTCAAATTAAGAAAAAAATAATAAAATTTTGTCTTGGTCATAACCTTAATACCCTTTGACACTAAGACTTTAAACTTGGAACATAGGTAGATGGTATTGAAAAGGAGTGCACGCCACCAAAAGTTTTGACCTTGACCTGTTTTGTTCTTCAAGGTCAAGCTTTTCATAAAAGATATTGTCCGGACCATAACACAAGACTCCTTTAACATACAGACTTTTAACTTGTATCATACATAGATGGTATCTAATTCTTCTTATTCTTCTTATTCTTCTTCATCCAAATTTATCCAGGCCGTAACTTCAACAACCTTTGACTTCAAACTTGAAACATAAGTAGATGATATTGAGAAGGAGTGCACGCCACCAAAAGTTTTGACCTTGACCTATAATTTTTATTTCAAGGTCAAGCATTTCATCATTCATTCATTGTATCATAGATAGATTGTATATAACCTAGCTGAACCCAACCAAAATTTTTGACATTGACCTAAAATTAATGTCTCCTCTTTCAAAGGAAAATTTTCTTGCCCTAACTTGAACACCTTATGAGATCAGAGCTTGAAACTTGGAATATTGTTAATGTTAAATGACATCAAGTAGAGATGCACTGGTTAAAATGGTCTAAATTATAACTTTTGAATTATTCAACACTTTTTAAATTTAAATCTTTACTTGAAACAAAAATTATGACACCAATGGAATGTTGTCCCAAATTTATTGTTTATGGCCTAATTAAAAAAAAGTTTGAATCATGTCTTTGAATTGTTCGACATAGAGTCACCTTAACAAAATATGAATTGGGAGCCAATTACAAATATTATCAAGCTATTTTGGGTGTTTGTGACTTCTTATGTTGTTGCACTTCCTACCAACACACAAAAAATACTTAACAACGGAAACCACACGGTCTTTGGAAAGAAAATACATTGAACTACTGAGGTGAGTATCATATTTTATCGCATATCTTTCTTATCATATATCTAATCCATTTGGTGCCAAGCAAAGTTTGCATCATTATATATTTGATTCAAACTTTGCACAGAGAAGTGATATCTAATAGGCAATATTTGGATATGGTTAAAATAAGGTTTCATTACTTTTTTATTAAAAAATAGATTAGCAAAGAATTTACAGTCTGGAAATTAACATATAACACATGTAACGGACATGTACTACTTATTATTGGTTAACTAATCATTACCAAAATGCAACTTATTTCAACTTTCACAGTGTACTGTAGACTATTAGATTTAACTTTGCATGATCTGTCTTTAATATACATGTCTGGCTACAAATGTATAATGAGGATCCTCTTCGTGGTGGCACTAGTAACAGACCCCTTGCTATTGTAGCTGTTTAAATTACTGTAGTATTATAGTGAGCTTCTCTGTCACTTTTAGTTTTGTTATGCGCTCTTGCTTCACATCTTCTGCATAACTTCATCACAACAAACTTATCTGAAATTTTAAACCATAAATCCTTGTAACTTCAGTATTACATTTTTTATATATTACTTACATATTTCATATAGCAATGAGCCTGGCTAAAAGATCATGCTTTTTATGTTATATTACTAATGCATGTTTCTTTTACTAATTAGCTTGTCATTATGGAATCATTAATTTTCATTGACACCACTTTTTATGAATTTTCTCAAACACACAGTGTTTGAAGGACACATTAATTCCTGGACAAGAACTCTTTCAATAGAAATTGTTTTCATATATTCTTAGATGAACTTTAAATTTTGTTGATCTGCTCAACCATGAATCCACAAAAATTGGTGTTCAATAAATAATTCATGACACCATAGTAACTTCTGTTATGCTTACAACCATAGTTCCTTTTTGTATCCTTATTTTTTCTGATACATGTATTGCATTACCTCCCATTTTTAATACACCCTATGTGTGTCTCTGTGTGTGTTCATTATAAACAGTCACAACTCTGATACTTAGATTCATATATGACATATTTAATGAGGTATTTGCAGAATATATGTCTAGGACTTCGATTTGCACCTTCCCAGCAGAAGAGGTCAATGATTACATATCTGAAATGGTTCCAAAATGCTCTGTAACGTTCATTGGGTATCGGACCTCCTGAATTCTTCATTCCATTTTCATTACTCTAGATACACATGGAGTCACAGAGAACACATTTAAAGGAATCATGGAGAACATTGGAAATGCTAAGATTTCTCTTTTTGATTTACAGGAAAAGAGAAAAATTATTCACTAATCTTGATTTTTTTTAAATTTTAGCTCTCATCTGTAGTCAACAAATTAATGTTGTTCCATTGCCTTTGGTAGTTTCAGGTCATTCAGTTCAGAGCGAAACCATTAACTGTATTTTAAAGAAATTATAATTGTAATTTTGTTTAGATCAGAATGGCTTCACCGTCAAAAATACAAAGGTTGGATAATTTCCTAACAGACTTTACAGAGGAGGTAGACACAGAACTAAACACTGTCTGCTATGACATTTCTAATAAAAACAGTGGACAAGCTATTAAGGCTGTAGAAAAAATAAGAAGAAAATTAAAAGCCATGGAAGGAAAAGTTAAAACAATCATAAGGTTGAATGAAATTGAAAATTCTAAACTTTCAAAAGAAAATTTGGAAATGAAAAAGGAAGTTGAAAATTTAAAGAAGAAAATCGAAAACCTAGAAGAGGATGATTTCTTCCTTTCTTCTCAAGATTGCAGTGATGTATCTTCTAAAGATACTAAATCTTCTCCAAATCCGAAACCTGGATCATCAAAAGACAAATAAACATATCCATAAACAGACAGAAGTTAGCTTCTAACCTGACTAATTTTACAATCATTTCCTTTAATTTATGTGCAGAGTTTGCAGCGAAGATTCTGTTTGTCGAACTTGACTTTTTTCTTTAGGAAATACCTTTGTTATGCTATACTGTATTTTAGAAAATATTAGTCAAAATTTAAAAAAATAAATGTTTCTTCTGTTTTACTTTTAATGCAGTGTATATCTGTATTTTTAGGGGATACGTCAAGAATATTAGATCTTTATTTTACTGTTTATATATATTCCTATCATGTGCTTTTTTAACATTAAAAACTTGCTTGTTCATGAAATAAGTACATTCCTCTGAGAGTTATTACATGTATATTAAATTATGTGAATATAACATTTATCAAAAAGCTAGTATATATTTCAAACTCATAGAAACTAGCTTCTAATTCAAATATTCAACTGCTAAGTACATGCATGCGAGTATTTGCCCTAAAGACCCATTGCTGTCATCGAAGATACATTATGTTTTAGTTCCATAGAAATTTAGTTTCATTATGAAAATACATATTGATAATCAATGCATGTATGTACTTTATTTGTGTCATTTAAAGAAAACCTGTTCATTATGTGCATATAAGAATGTCATGCATTAGTTTTTAAAAATAAATTTCTTTTCAGGCTACTTTAAGAATTGCTATTGATGATGAATAATCATGAGTGGGAGAAACAAAAGAACAAAAGACAATGAAAGGAAAAAGAAAATTCGCTCAGAAACTTTGGCGAAAAATGCAGGTACGGTATAAATCATAAATGATTGCTGTATTTCATTTTATTTTGTTTACAATTTTATTAGTACAGAGAGATATCAAATTAAGCATCATTAAATTATTGTATTATTAATGGATTTTTTTTTATTTGGCATTTTATTTCCCACCAGTTCTTTCCACCCAAAATTATGAATCACAATCAACTGCAGCAGAGCAAGACAAAAACTCAAGTTTTGAGGTAAAAATTACCAGACTTTTGATTTTACTTTGTAAATCTTAAAACATCATTATTAGAGAAAAAGATTCATATTAAAATTTTATCTTTAGGCAGAAAAACCAGACTGGTTGTGTAACTATCTTTCACAACAACAGCAGTTTGAGAAACAAAGACTTACAAGAAAGCAACAAATGAAAATTTGGTACCAACAAAATAAAGAAAAGAAAAAACAGTATGAAAGAAAAAGGTATCAAGATGATGAGAAGGCCAAAAGAAAAAAGCAGTGCATGAGAGCACAATATTGTATTCCAGAGAATGCAGATAAAAAGAAACAGAGGATCAGGAAAAATTACAGTATTCCAGAAAATGCAGAAAAAAAGAAACAGAGTATGAAAGAAAAATACAGTATTCCAGAGAATGCAGAAAAAAAGAAACAGAGAACCAGGGAAAACTACAAGATTCAGGAAAAGGCACAAAAACAAAGAGAATATAAAAAATTAAAATATCAGATACCAGAATCAAGAAAAAGGAAGAGAGAACAAAGTTTACAAAACTATCACACAAAGAAAGCTAAATCACTAACTAATGGTGATGGAGCACTTCAGAAATTTAGAACCTTATGCAAAGAATATCCGATTTATCCATGTGTTGTATGTGGACGGATTATGTTTCGTTCGCAGGTTCATAAATTTGTCAAGAAGAAATACAAAAAAACACAAATATCTACTTTACTGAACAGTCTTTCAGCAACCACTATGGAACATATTTGTGTTTTATGTGACAAGACCATGAAAAATGGCAAAATTCCAGCACAGGCCTTAGCTAACAATATGGATTTAAGTACTGTTAGAGCCGAATTAAGTGAACTTAATAAACTGGAGAGACACCTGGTATCTCCAGTAATTCCATTTATGAAAATAGTCAATTTGCCAAAACATACACAAAAAGGAATTTATGGACCAGTAATTTCAGTTCGCTCAGATATTACGAAAGTTACGACAACTTTGCCTAGAAACATTTCTGATGAATCGTTCATCAAGGTAAAACTGAAGCGCAAGTTGTGTTTTAAAGGCCATCATCTCTACCAGGAAGTACGTCCAAATAAAATCTTCAAAGCACTTGATTTTCTAAAGAAAACAAACCCAGACTTTGCAGGTTAGTCATTTTTAGCAACTTATGGAGTACGAAGAAATTCCTTTTTTCCTTTATGATGAAAACGCGGGGGTGTTAAGGAAGCATATGGGCAATTTAGCGTCTTATTTAGACTGTTATATCAAAAATCGTGAGATTAAATAGCTGTTTCGAATCAGATCAAAAACTTAGTATTGTCCTTTGAAATAGATATCAATGCAATAAAATCGGGTAGTACATCACTGCCATATAGGTGCATCATCACGTGACTGCTATAACTAGCTTACGTATATTCCTTAACATAAAATGAGATAGAACAACACTACGCTGCGGTTTCCACAAAACAATGAACCTATCAAGTGAAGGCGAAACATCTCAGTTTTATCAAAACCGCTGCTAGAATCTTATATTCTCTTTAATTAAATAGTTATTCATCCGGTTCTCAAAAAACCTTCCCAACTTTTATTCCGTTTGCATGGAAAACGGTATGATGCATCAAAACAACACATAACACAGGATTCTAGCAGCACTTTTCAATTTAAGCATTGATCAAACTACCGATACATGCAAAATTTGAAGTTCAGTATATACGGGGTAGCGTTGTTCTAGTCGGATTTTTATATCATAAACAACGACAGAGGAAAGCCTGGCCGTGAAATAAAAGCAAATTTACATACCTTTTAGCGAATAATTGATAAAACTAACATCTCTCCTAGTATTCTTTCGTTCCATTCTCAATAAATCACACCAAAATACTTTATTAGAGTTCTTAGATAACTTATTTTTGAATCTGATTACAGTGCTTTCCGATCAAATTTACACGACATTCTACTTTCAGTCATGACGTCATCAATGTGTAAATCTACGTAATATGATCTAATTTGTGATAAAAATTGTCTCCAGTATTTTTCATTTGTTTTTGGTATATGTTTCGTTGCTTAAATAATTGAATATGTACATATTAACTAAGATTTGTGATTTCACGAAATTACATGTAACTCAGATTCCATATGCTTCCTTAACACCCCCGCGAAATGGTACATATGTTCTTTTTTTCAGATATAGAAATTAAAGATGATATATTTAAAAGAGGAGAATATCTAGATGATAGTGAAAACTTCTCAGCTGTAGATAGCAGTGGTAAGTTTTAAGTGTTGTAAATAATGTCTTACATTGTTAACATAAACTGAATGAACACATATGAAAAAATATTACAATGTTAAACTTAAGTAAATAATTTACAAAACAGGTGCTGATAAGGAGAGGGAGTCTGATCCTGGAAATAATGACCACAATGAAAGCAACATTAATGCTGAATGTGAGGGTAAAAACTATTGAACTGTTGTTTGGAAATCCATGTTTTAACAGAAGTCTTGGGGCACTTTGTTGGTGCATCAGAAGTAAACAGTTAAATATTGCCTTTTTGTTTTCAACAGATCCTGACACAGAGGAAGAAGAGTCAACAGAGGAATCTGAACCTGGAAATAATGACCACAATGAAAGCAACATTAATGCTGAATGTGAGGGTAAAAACTATTGAACTGTTGTTTGGAAATCCATGTTTCAACAGAAGTCTTTGGGCACTTTGTTGGTGCATCAGAAGTAAACGATTAAATAATGCCTTTTTGTTTTCAACAGATCCTGACACAGAGGAAGAAGAGTTAACAGAAGAATCTCATGACTTTGCACCACCACTTGATGCATGTACATCTCTTCAACCATCAGACTTAACACAGTATTGTGCTGATCAAAATCCAAACTCCATATTTTGTATTGCCCCGGCAGAAGGAAACACACCAACAAAAGTCATCCATTCTGAAGGACAGGCATTTCCAATTCATTTCCCAAATGGAAAAAAACAAACACAGACAAACGCAATACAAAAATTTCAATGAAACGGTATTTCAACAGTAGATTGTTTTCAAGTGACCATAGATTTGCTAGTGATCCAGAATATATATTTTTTGCACAGTATACAGCAGAACTTGAGGAAATCTTTTCTTCTGTTTCTATTGCAATGCGAAAGTCAGTTGATTTGAGCCATTTGACCTCATCTACCTTCTTGGATTCTTCCAAAATGAAAAAGATGCTTAAAAAAGATGAATGTTACCGCTTTTTGCAGGCAGTTCGCGGTTCCCCAGCATACTGGGAAAAAACCATGCGAGATCTTTTTGCCATGCTTAAACAGCTTGGCATACCTACATTTTTCATAACTTTTTCTGCAGCAGAAAGAAGATGGACAGAAATTATGGAAGCAATTTGTCTCCAGCAAGGCATTGAAGTTCCTAAAGACCCTGATTGGCAGCAGTACTACAACATATTGAATAGCAACATTGTAACTGCTACACGGATGTTTGATAAAAGACTTCATGATTTTATTAATCAAGTCATTATGAGTCCATCCAATCCTATTGGTAAGGTAACCGACATTTTTGGAAGAATTGAGTTTCAAGCAAGAGGTTGGCCACATTATCATGGACTAGTTTGGATTGAAAATGCCCCTGAATGGCAGAAATCCCCTGATAGTGAAGTCACAGCTTTTATCGACAAGTACATTTCTTGTCAAATACCAAATGAAGAAGAAAATAAGGAACTATTTGATATAGTTTCCTCGGTGCAACTACACAGTAAAGCACACACAAAAACATGCAAAAAAGGAGGAAAAGATTGTCGTTTTAATTTCCCTCGCCCATGCTCCTTGCAAACATTTATTGCCAGTCCACCCAAAGATGAAGACATAGAACCAAAACAATCAAATAATTTAAACAAAATGTCAAAAAACACTGCTAAAGACATTCTGAAATTTTTTTGGGATCTACTTACCGCTGAGTCGGACTTGTGCACAGCAGACATTTTGAGCCATGGTAACATTACCCAAGAGATCCTACAAGAGGCACTAAATGTATTGTCACAAAGACCTACAGTGGTTCACAGAAGAGAAGCCAAACACTGTTGGGTGAATCCTTATAATCCTGCTCTTCTACATGCATGGAATGGTAACATGGATATACAGTTTATACTAGACCCGTATAGCTGTATTATGTACATAATGTCCTATATTACCAAGGCAGAAAAAAAATTGGGAGAGCTCATTAAAGCTGCCCAAAGAGAGGCAAGACAGAATAATGAAGAGGCAATACAAGAGCTCAGAAAGCTTGGAAATGTATATCTCACCCATCGGGAGATAAGTGTTATGGAAGCAGTCTACAGAGTTTGTGGTCTAAAGCTTAAACATTGTTCTCGAGACGTTGTATGGATTCCAACTGATACAGAAAATACCAGAATAACACTTCCTATACATGTGATAAAATCCAATGCATCTCGTGGTGATGACAACATATGGATGACAAGCATCTTGGATAGATATCTAGCAAGGCCATTGACAAATGAATTTGCCAATATGTGTTTAGCAACTTTTGTATCAAGGTATAGAGTGATAGCAAACTCCACCCATACAGAAGAGGCAGATTTAGAGGAGGAATCAAAGACAGAGACTGGGAAAAAAATACGACTGCTTCACAACATGGGTACAATTACAAGAAGGACCAAAAAGGATGCAGTCATTAGATATCCAAAGTTTTCACAATCAAAAGATCCTGATAAATATAATTTTAATTTGTTGAGATTATATTGTCCTCACAGAGAAAATAGATTTCTTCCATCTGAGTATAACTCCTTCCAACAGTACTATGAAACAGGAAAATTAGGATTGACGTTAGTTTGTAATATTGTTAATGAAAATATGAAACAATTCCAAAAACTAACTGATCAGCTTGATGAGACTTGGTCCCTAATGAAAGACATGCCTCCACTGGAACAAGCATGGGCTCAAGTGGCACCTAACTCAGAACAGGAAAGAATCGAAAATGAAGAAGAAAAGGAATTGCTCGATGATGAAGAGTTTCTTTCAGCAGTAGACATTCCTGAAATGAAATCTACACCACAGACAAACAAGAATTCATACTCACAGAATGTGTACACGGAGCCAAATCCCAATACCATAACTGATGAAAAGCTTTTGCAGATGTACAGATTGCTGAATAAAGAACAAATGGAACTGCTCAATTTTATAAAAGAGTGGTGCTTGCAGGTGTTACACTCAAACTCTCATGACAATTTTCACATATTTCTGACAGGAGGAGCGGGAGCTGGAAAGTCTTTGCTCATTCACTGCATTTACCACATGGCAAACAAATTATTTCACAAGATACGTGAAACACCGGATGATGTCATTATTCTTAAAGTTGCTTACACTGGAAAAGCAGCTTTGAACATCAATGGTCAGACTATTCATTGAGCCTTTGCATTGAAGAAGAAAATGAAAACACAGTATCAACCTCTTGGTGAAAATGATTTAAATACTCTACGAGCCAGGCTTTCAAACAATCAGCTACTTATTATTGATGAAATATCAATGGTCAGCAAAATAGTTTTGTCATATATATCAGGAAGACTAAACCAAATCAAATCCCTGCAGCAGAATTCAAAACCATTTGGAGGCATATCTGTTCTATGTGTTGGAGATTTCTACCAGATACCACCCGTGTTTGACAAAAGTCTTCTTTGCGTTGACGCAGGAGCTCTTCCACAAGATCTGTGGACTTTGTTTAAAGTGCACAAATTACAAAAGATAATGAGACAGAAAGAGGATTTACTTTTTGCAGAAGCTTTAAACATAATTCGAACAAAGGATCGTGATGATCCCATGAATCAAGATGTGGAAAATCTCTTGAGAAGTCGTTTGGAAACTTCAAATTGTCCAAGTGATGCAATTCATTTCTTCTCTACTAATGAACAAGTTCGTCATCATAACCTTTCCAAACTACAGCAACTTGGAAAACTAATAATCAGCATGACAGCAGTTGACATATTACATTCACCAAGTGATAAAGTGTTTCAAAGACAGACACCCTTTGAGAACTTAGATTCCTGCTTACAATCTGAACTGAAACTGGCAACGGATGCTAGAGTTATGTTGACAGTGAACATAGACACAACCGATGGCCTAGTAAATGGAACACTTGGAACAGTAATAGATATTGTTAATGGAAGTATGCCATACGGATTTCCAGAATACATTGTATTACAGTTTGACGATGAGCACATTGGTAATAACCGTGCAATGACAAATGTGTACCATTTAGAATCTTGTCCCAGAAAGTGCCGTATAAAACTGGATATATAACAAGATTCCAGTTCCCATTTACACTCTCTTGGGCTTGTACTATTCATAAAGTACAGGGACAAACATTCAAGGAAGCAGCAGTGTCGCTCAAAAGAGTTTTCAAGGGTGGAATGGCATACGTTGCACTCAGTAGGGTCACACATCTTGAGGGACTGCATTTACTTGATTATGACCCTTCTGTGATTTATGCTGATTCTAGTGTAAAACAATCTTTGGATCAGATGGAGGTTTTGTCACTCACAGACTCTGTCCTACAGCCCAATGAAAGAGAAGATAATTTCTTACTTCTACATCACAATGTACAGTCACTTAGAAAACATTTCCCAGATGTAAAGAAAATGCTAGAATTCTACTCGCCTAATGTTTTTTGTGCTACAGAAACATGGCTTGGAGAAGACTCAAATCAGACATGTTATGATGTTGATGGATTCAATCTAGAATCTGTAAATAGTGTCCAGGACAGAGGGGCTGGAGCTGCTGTTTATATAAAAATTGATACCACCTTCCATATTGTAAAAACTGATGCTAAGGATGACTATGAAATGATCTGCATTTTCTTTCCCAAAATTAGCACGATGGTTGCTACTGTGTACAGGCACTGCAATGCCTCTCTTGCATCGTTTTTACATGTACCACAGTGTTTGCTTGACATTTGCAAAACTAACAACATTCCTAAGATTGTTGTGCTTGGTGACTTTAACAACAGCACTGGTGAAATAAGTAGATCATTTCTATCTCTTGAATTCCAGCAGGTAATCCATTCCCCAACAACCATTGCCGGCTCAACTCTCGACAACATTTTTATATGCAACATATCATCTTTCAAAAGTGGAGTTTTATCGTCCTATTTTTCGTTTCATCTGCCAATTTATATTTCCATTAACATATGTGAAGTTCAGCATGTAAAAGCAGAAAAGAAAAAAAAACAAGTGTAAAAGCAGAAAAGAAAAAAACAAGTGTAAAAGCAAACACCAAAGTCCAGCCAATTGTTAAAAGGTATAAAAACCTTAAAAACAAAAAGCTTATTACTGATAAACAACAGATACCAGACAAAAGGAAAACAATTGTTGGATTTGAAGCCGATTCTTTCACGCCACAGTTTCCCTTACCCTATACACCTTTTATGACAACATTATACCAACATCTTGGTTTAACAGCGAGAGTAGTGGATATGTGGTGTGGGAACAACAACACACTTCATCTTGTACAGTGGCTAAAAACTGTTGGCTTCAATGTTGTTCCTACACTTGGTACCCAACAATACAGTGTCTCATGTGACTATGTGGCAGCAAACACTGCATGGATATTTCATAATGCAAACAACTGGATGGAAGTTGAAATTCAACCTACCCTTGACAAATGCATTATTCATCAGTATAATTCTATAATTGGTATACCAGGCCATGAACCAACTTTTCTAATGGATACTCAGATTATCGAAATATTGGCCCATCTCCACAATGCTGAATCAAGTGTTGTGCCTTTTACATGGATTGATGGACCCATGCCCATTAATTTCTTCATTCTGGGATTACGTCGTTCCCTTTCTGGTAGAAAAACAAGGAAAGACTCTAATCTTCGGATTGCCATTGTCAACACAACTCCAACAGATTCATCAACAGTACTTTCAGGCGATCACTGGATTACAGTTGCATATAAAGTTTGTTCTGTTTAATGTGTATGGTGTGTATCTGTTATATTATCACATTGATCCAATCTAAAATGCTGACAGTATGTATACTAAATAGAAATAAAACTTAATTTCATTTTACATCACATATGACACATATATCACATATCACATATATCACATATCCTCAAGTCTCTGGCCATGAAAAGCAAGAAAGAGGCGGGTCAGCTCAATATACCATCTACCGGTACATGTAACAAGATGTTTTGTTTTAAAATTTCCCTCCTATCTTTTAAAACTGAAGGTCCATTTCAGGTTCATTCCATTTTGTTACAAATACATAACAAAGGGGATACGTGTTTTTTGTTAAAAAAAACAATACCCACTAGTTTCTCTTTATATTCCTATGTAAAAATTAATCCCCCATTGTGGCCCCAACCTTCCCCCGGGGACCATGATTTAAATAAACTTAAATCTACACTATCTGAGGATGCTTCCGCTCAAATTGGAGCATTTCTGGCCTAATAGTTTTTGAGAAGAATTTTTTTAAAGATTTTTTTCTATATATATTATGTAAAAAATCATCCCCCCATTGTGGCCCCACCCTACCCCCCGGGACCATGATTAAAACAAACTTGAATCTACACTATTTGAGAATGCTTCCACCCAAATTTGAGCTTTTCTGGCCTAATAGTTTTTGAGAAGAATTTTTTTAAAGATTTTCTCTATATGTTCCTATGTAAAAATTCATCCCCCCCCCCATGGTGGCCCCACCCTACCCCCGGGGACCATTATTTAACAAACTTGAATCAACACTATCTGAGGATGCTTCCACTCAAATTGGAGCTTTTCTGGCCTAAAAGTTTTTGAGAAGAAGATTTTTAAAGATTTTCTTTTTATATTCCTTTGTAAAAATTCATCCCCCCATTTTGGTCCCACCCTACCCCCGGGAATCATGATTTGAACAAACTTGAATCTACACTACCTGAAGATGCTTCCAGACAAGTTACAGAATTTCTGGCCAAATAGTTTTTGAGAAGAAGATTTTTGAAAAATACCTTCAAATTTTAAATAATTCTAAATTATCTCCCCTTTAAAGAGGGTGTGGCCCTTCATTTGAACAAACTTGAATTCCCTTTACCATGTGATGCTTTGTGCCAAGTTTGGTTGAAATCTGCCCAGTGGTTCCGGAGAAGAAGATGAAAATGTGAAAAGTTAACAACGACAACAACGCCAACGACGACAGATAACGGAGAGACTTTGATCAGAAAAGCTCACTTGAGCTTTCAGCTCAGATGAGCTAAAAAATGATTAAGATATAAACTTTATAACATGACATTATAAAGTGTTTTCTATATAAATCCCATGTCTGTTCATATCAGCCAAAAACCAGGCTCGAGCTGTCAAACAGCGAACGAAGGGTAATATTGAAAGCGACATGAAAAATAGGTCATACCTTGCTTTTATATTACATAGGGTGAGTTAACCATGCATCGGACACATACCTTGGATCGGACAACTTTGGTTAAAAATATACAAATAAATGTGCATGCGCTCATGAGTTGTTTCGTATATTCCTGAATTAGAACTGATGAACTTCATCATTATTAAGAATTTGACTGTCACATTGTCAAAGAAATAGCAATACAGGCATCGTATAATGACGTCAAAAACGCCATTATAAAAAATTTAGTTGCGAAGATTTTAAACAAAAGCATTATTTGAATGTTGTGCATTTGATTGTGAATTAGTGAAAATGCACCCTCTACCTAAAATAATTAGAAAGAAGTAAGTTTTGAAACAAAATTTGATTAAAATTAGTGTTAGAAATTTGAACAATTATTGTCAAGGTCATTTTTGCTCCATATATTCATTTCACCATGGATCGACACAAATTGACCATGCATCGGACAGTTTTCAATGCATGATATTTTCTAATTTATAACACGTTAAGTGCCCATTCCTTGTGATATACTTTAAATGTATAGTAAAATAAAAAATTTAAAAAATATTTGATACAAACATTTTCTCCAGACCACTTAAATTTCGAGTTTTATGGAGACTGCCTTTTAAATCTTAAGTTCCTGTAGGAGCTGGCACGAAAAAGAACCCCTCATGATAAATATTCATTTAAGAGAAGCACTACTCTAAATTCCTGACTGTTTTTTATTTACATTAAAAGAAATCTGAATAGCAATTGAATAAATTTATTTTTTCGAACCTATGTATTTTCGCATTTAAACCAGAACATTTTGTTATTTTAAATCTCTACTGTATAGATATCCGATGCTTGGTAAATATTGTCTGATCCATGGTGAAATAGTTCAACACTTCATTAATTTGCTTTATTTTCTGCATTTTAAAAAATTTAACTATTTTTTTCTCCAATAATAAAGCATTGGGAAAACCTATAGCTTTTAAAACAAGTTTTATTTATATTTGGACTATAATTGATGCGTGATCAAAGAAAAAAATCCAAGGGTGTCCGATGCATGGTGAAATCACCCTAATTTAAGTAAATATCAAAGAAACAGCAATCATCGATGCATATTTTCTTGCTTTTATTGACTTTCCTGTCAAAGTTGATGTCGACGTAATCATTTTACATCATTTTCGGGCATGAAAACAAAGAACACGAAATTCTATGTCATAAAACCCGATGATTTACAAAAGGGGTATGCAAAAACAATTTGTTTGACGGAATCCTAGGGATGGCTTAGAAATGTTGTTACATGATGTTAATTATACACGGGTAGGTGAAATTTCAGTTTTTATCCCAGAATGCAGAAATGATCGATTATATTTTCTTGACGTACACGATATATACGAGATAAATTTCCTTCATGAAAATTTATATTCAATATTATAAGATATGAATTAATATTAAATAATATTAATAACCAAATATAAATAAACTGCATAATACATGTACATGTATACAATACAATATAAAGGTTTCTTTACATATTCGGAGTAAACTTTAGTTCATGGTTTTAGAGAATTAAACAATAAACACATAGCTTTACGTGTTAAAAACGCTATAATAACCAAGTTTAATCATATATCCTTGCATTATTAAATTGACATTTTACCGAATAATTCATTTTAAACTGTCTTTAAAACAATAGTCGTTTGTTCCATAATCAATCTTAATTCACAGGTAATATCTTTTTTTAATATCATTCTCATTGTGTGCATTTTTCCGGTTTCATAGAACGTATTATCCTTATTGACACTACATGGCATCGTCGAATTGTTAATCAAAACAAAATCAAAGTGGCGTGAAAATTTAATACTCTATGAATTTAAGTGTGTCTGTGTCAATTTGACAGAAAAACTCCGATTTTAAGATCAGTCCAGTAAATCAAAGGTTGGATAGACAACATGTTTATCCTGACTATTAAATTTAATTCATAATCATATCATCACGAATAGAAAAAAAATTGCAATGCTCTAATACTTTCTTATAAGAGTACGCTATTACCTATTGAAATGTATGCGACCAAAAAAAATTCCTTAGGACAGATATATATTAGATTTTTAAATTAAGATAGATAGGTATATAGATACAATATATAGATACAGTGATTAGATAAATAGATATCGTATACTTATAGAAAATATACCCTTTTCCGCCCTGTGCGATATAAACAGAAAAAATCGCCTACCCGTGTGATATAAACCCTAAGGGTGTAATATAAGATTTATATCACACCCCTTTCCGGCAATCATCGGCTATTATGACGTAGAGTTCGGTATGCGTCGTTCAACTCCGATTTCCGAGTATGACGTCTAATATTTACGTCGACGTCAAGTTGGTATATAAATAGCTGGGGCACAAAATTCAGGGAAGTTTATAAGAGATGAAATGTGTAGACACAGCGCGATTTGTTAACAATAATCATTTATCACATGATGTTTTTTTATAATATCTTTAATAATTTCAATAAGTATATGATATAAAAATCATAACATGGTAATTTATCCTGACGGCTCTCGGGGTGATATACAGCAACCTCAGGCTAATATAGGATGCCATAAAAAAAATTGTCATGTAATAATCTATATATATTCTCTAAATTAAATGCGAGAAATTAATATCCGTGTAAAATCGCAAGAAGCACATTTTTCAGAGTTTAAAACATCGCTTTAATTTTTAGACATATTTGAAATTAAAATAAAACATTCGGCTTTTGCGATTTTATATTGTTGCGATTTGATACAAAACCGTTGAATCGCGGAATATAGTACTTGCAATAAATAAGGAAACTACGAGACATATGTTAACTATTTGGAATTATGATAAAACATTCGGCATCAGCGATTTTATATTTTCGCGATTTGATACAAAATCGTTGAATCGCAGAATTAAGTGCTCGAGTAAAATAAGGAATCTACGATAGATATATTATTAACTATCAGGTTTATCACTGATTGACTACAGAAATATATGGTTGATCAGTCTCATAGATGGCGAGGAGAAGCGAAGATAGATAGATAGATAGATAGATAGATAGATAGATAGATAGATAGATAGATAGATAGATAGATAGATTGATTGATAAGTTATTTAGAACAAATTTAGAAATAGACGGACTTACATGTCTGGTTTTCATTTAAGCATCGTTGTTGAAATGTCCATGGTTCTGTTGTATCTGAAGACAATAAATGTATGTGTTAATTTTTGTAATATCTCAAAAATAAAATTTCTTATTTGCTATTCTGTAATTTACATATGATTCCTAACAAAATAGGTTAAAGTAATGTAAATTACAAATATCACAGAAATTGTTCATGATACAGTAATAATACAATCCTACAATGATAAATTTATAAACAAACAAACAAAAAAAGAAAAACAAACAAAAACCCCGAAAAAACAACACTCTTTATGTAATAATAATGTAATAGGATTGTACATTATGGGATTCGATGAAAACATTGACATTGCTAAAATTTATAACTGTGAGAAAAGATACCTGACATATCAAGATATAAAGAAATGATTTACTCTTAACATATTTTCAATGATATAAATGCTATATCTTTGTTTTTTAAATCCACGAAACAATATGCCTTTAATAGAGTTACGTCATATGAAGTCATGAAATATTTATTAATATTAAATATGAAATGGTATTTACGAGAAATTCGAACTCACCATTCCTGATAAGTGACGTTTTAACATACAAACGCCATCCTATTTCACTGACCGTTTTATCTTGGTCATTGCATGAATTATAGGACCGGCACATGCTCGTATGCTCTTTGAAGTTGAAACACTTGCATCCAGAACCACAAAGCATTGCGCATCGTACAAGAGAGTCCGCGTATTTGCTGTCCATTGGTTCCGAAGTAGGCACTTTGTTATCAAATACCAAATTGGCCTCATAATATTCGGAAATCGAGGCAACCAAAAATGACAAGAATGCGGAAATCAAACAAAGTCCACAAATATACGACGCCATGTTTGGAAATTTTTTTAGCGAAAACGATGGACAATTGCAGACCTGAAATGTTGAATAAATTGAAAAATTCAAATATACTAGTGAATTCAGTCTCTTTTTGACAAACGTTCCCTAGCATTAATGAAATTTGATTGCAATTGTTTTCAACAATACGTGCATGTCATTCAATTTTTTTTTAAATTGTCTTTTTTTCCATATTATAAATCGATCTGAATAGCAATGTATTGGTTTTAAAAAAATCACTTTAGGTGTTTGCACAAATGCGTTATATTGGACGGAGTCATCATGCAGTGAAAATGTATAAATAAAATATGATCCCATAAAATGTAGTTTGATCATCACATCAACGATGATAAGTTCGTAGAATTATCATATAAAGTACAACATTTGTAATTAATGTTTAAAATAGTTTAATTTGGTTGTAAGTTTAATATACTTGAAAGCACCACATCATTTCAGCATTGCCGGGGTAAATACAATTCATATCATTGATGGTATTTTGATTAATTGATTTAAAATATTCATCTATCGTCATTTCCCAAACGATTGATAAAACTGCCATAAGACTGATGTGTGGCGCGCTTCGGTGTAAACATCATGAATACAATATTGTGTTATAATTACAAAAGGACAGATAAAAGAGAATGGGTTAATAGTGTCATAAATAAATTTGAATATTTTATAAAACCAAACATTGACAAATATATTCAAACGTCGAAATTTCGGTTATATTTCGCTATGTGAGGAGGTTTGACGTGTATTATTGACGATTGATGAAGTATTACAATACAAATGCCAAGAAAATATCCATTTATTGTAAACTAAGTAAACAAAAGTGTGCATCAGTCCTTGAATGTGCAATGCGTAAAAACATGTATTTTTTTTTAATTTTAGATCATTCATGTAAACAGTTTCAAACAAAATATGTATCTCATATGAAGAATAAAGGAACCAGAAGTACTGGTCATTATGTGACTTTTTTATGATCGACTTCTCGATTTCTTATGAAAAATTAAAATGTGCATGCATCATTAACGAAAAACATAATTTGAACCAGGTCAGAACAAAATTCGGACAGGAACAAAAACAAAAGTTTACAATTAAAAAAAAAACAATCTCATAATATTATTTTTTCCATGTATTTATTTTTTTTAAGAGAGATTATTGTATAGGTACAATGAAAGAAAACTTTATCATTACAGTTATTTGGAAATATCTCATCATCGGGCGATAAATATACCTAGATCTTAAATTTAACATATTGTTTACTAACCCGAATGAGATCAATAACATGATTAAATTAAAAAAAATTAATATACACATACCCCCTACCTTTTAGTGCATAAAGTATACATCGCCACCATCTTGTTTAAATTTAAACTAGCAGCTGAAAGATTCACTAAAAACTCACTGGTAAAATTATCTTGCGATCATATATGTTTTTCGATCGGCCATTCAACATCTAAGCTCACAAACGATTCAACCAAAGCGGCGATTTATAATTGACATTAATAACATACACCCCATCAAACTGCATCTACTCCTATAAATATGCAATAAAGATTTAAAAAGTGGAGGGTAATCTATAATATCATGTAACATTTAAAGATTGTTTCTGCACTGTGAGTTTACAATAAATTCCAAAACAACATGCATTTATAAACATGTTTGAACTCTGTGTAGTAAAGATCATATTTTACAGTAAACATTTTTTACTTCCAACATTTTAACTTGTATGTTGATTAAATTCAAAATGGACGGCCTTGGAAACTTGCACATGTGCGGAGCAAGAAATTTGTTTTCGGGGGGGGGGGGGACATATTTGCGATAATTTTGCAATCCAAATTTAATTTTTTTTTTCTGAGCGGGTGGGGTTGGTCGAGACTCCTCAGACCTCCTTCCCTCTAGATCCTAGATCTAGATGCTATATATGGAAGATATTATCCAAGGTAAGTCGTGTTTACGAAAAGTTCTGTCCTTATATTTTAGCATTGAATTCTTTCTTTAAGACGCGCCTGGTTATTGAAAATTGAAACAATATGTCTCGGCGGCAAGAAATTAAGTTTGCACAGCCCGGTGTGTTAAAAGACCAGCGGTATCAAAGTATTAGGATAAAAAAATGTTCATGTCGGTACCGGGAGTTGGTTGGGGGTGGGGGATGGAAGAACAATCTCCATCGTTGTCTCTCCGTCTGTTTGTCAGTCCAAACTCAGTTTTCAAGATTTATTTCGCCATGGCTTACAAAATTCAACTGATGTTAACCTGTATAACGAGATATTTTATATGGTTTGAGTTTTGTTTAAATTGTTTAAGTCGGTTTATGAGATAAAAGCAAGGTTGCATTGAGTTATTTTCATTGCAAGAGATGATTTAGAAAAAAAATATATAAATATTTTATCTTTCAAATGTCTTCAAATATGCATAAATAACACTGCCGGTATTATGCTAAATGCGTTTTTATCATAAAACCAGGATACGTTTATGCAATACACACTTACATATACATAAGGTTAATGATAATAACCAATGTTAACGTTTATCTATTTTTTATTTTGTAAAACACCATACCTGTTCTGCATTGCCGGAGTGCAATCTATATATATCTTTGGTAGTCTTTTGTTATTGTTTTCATGAAATATTCATGTATCGTCATTTTCGAATCGATCTTTGTCAGAGATATAAATTATCGATGGAATTGCCATACAATTGTTGTAAGCTAAAAAGGGATGCGCTTTCATAAATGTTTATTATATTGCCAAAAGGACAAATAACAAAGAATGTAATGAAAGTTTTATACCAAAAAAATTGAAAATTCTGATTCTGTGGGGTTTATGTAAGGTGTTTTATCTATGAAAAAAGATAAATTGTATTGTATATCTTTTCTTTTCTAGTTTTTTTTTCTTAAAGGAAGTGAACATTAAAAAGTTATCATGGGCTCAAATTTGTCTGTTTGATGTATATATTGATATCTGAAAACCATTTAGACATAGCTTTCCTCAGTAAGAAGATATGTCACTTAGAATAACTAATTCTTGCAATCCATGAAGGTTGTCATATTGTCAAAATCATTACCTCCCTGCTGGGTTATCTCTAAGCATCTAAGAGAGGGCAGCACTGATGCTGACGTCAGTGAGACACATTGCATCTTTACACACACTTAGTAACAGAGATAAAATGTCATCATCAAAATGTGAATTGAAACTTGAAATGAATGTAAAGAGTTGTCATTTTGAAACAAGGTTTATGGAGGAAGATTTTAGATCTCAGAATGATGCATTCCCACCAGGCACCAGCACTGCAGTTAATGTGACATTTAACTAGAATGGAATGTCCCTGGATCAGTGTTACTGTGATCAATATTTCTTGCACTCGGGAATTTCTTAATTTGTTGTTATGAGTTTAAACATTATGTGCGCTACATAAATGAGCACACAAATTGCATTGCTCAGCATCCTGATTTTTAAAATGTGACTTAGTTCTGTTATTCTTCTGACAGCAAAAACGGAACCGGCATACGTATCATCAAGATTTAATCTAATTAAGATAAAAACAAATCAGAGAGGAAGATTTCTAGAGCATTTAAATAAAAAGTAATGGTAAGAAACCCCACAAAGAAAATGAAATTACATTTTGACATTTATTTGAAATCTACAACGAGCATTTTATTTATAAAAACACTGACTGCCACATCTACGTACGTACACACATCTGAAATGCCATGGTCTCATATTTCACAAATTATCTATTTTTATTTCTATAAACAATCATGTGTAGTTACCTAAGGTTCAGTTATAGAAATATACTGAATCCTTGTCCTCTCATGACAGTACAAAATTTTGCTGCACATCCAGGCATAATTTTTCTTTGTAACTTTTATCAACTCTGCATAAACATTGACCCAGTTTTATCATTGACCCAGTCACCAGCAGCAATGTGGCTTATCTACGTCAGAGAACAGATGCATGCTGGTAAAAAATGGATAACCTCCATAAACCTTTCACTGAGAGTGTTAAAATGATAAAATCTCATGATAGAAATAAACAAAAAGGTTACAGTCCTCATTTTTAAGTTTTAAAAGTCTAAAAATTTATTAAGCAACAATTATTTTTTTCATGTTCATTTCCTGTAAAGGTAGAATCACGATTCGTAGGATCAATGGGATAAAAAATCCAACATTGAAAAGAGGTTTAAAAACAAGCAACCATAGCAAAATAAAACAACATCCGTTTTATATATCTGTTTATTTCAAATTGTTTAAATTCCCGTGTTACCGATACATTACCTTAAACCTTTAAAGCTGCTTGGTCCGATTTTTTGGTTTTTACAATATCAATTAATTTTCTATACAAATCAATCATCTTAGAAAATTATTGTTTCTCTCCTTTTTACACCAACAGAATCGGTCTCCTTTCAAAGTTAGGGCAAACGAAACGAAAAAAAACAAACCAAAATGCATCCTGGGAATGTTAATAAAAGGGAACCGTTCGGATCGTCCCCCGAATGATTGGGTTTATTCAACCCGCATGTTATGCATCGATTGTAAAGAAAGTAAAAACTTCAGAAATATTAGCGAATAAAATGTACACATGATAATTTCAATTTGCCTGAACATTATTACCTTTATTTAAAGCGGTGTCAAAGTCGTAATACAACCATACCGTCTTAACGTCAGGGGCGAATTTTAACATGAGACGAAATAACGCGATACCCTTTTATTTCGTTTGTTTTGTTAATAAATGTTGTACTTATTTTTTTTTTATTTTAATTTCGCTTAATTGATCGGAAAAATTACTGCAATGTCTATTATATAAAACATACTTAGCATAACCATAGTTTAAAAGCGTACACAAAATTTGACATAAAATCGGACCAATCAGCTTTACGATATACATATAATTATGTAACATGATCTATTAAGTATTTGAAAACAAATAATCTATTGAACGGTAGATAACAATAAAAATGGGGAAAATAATATAGGGAAAATTAATGTTGAAAATCCGCCTCCCTCTTAATGCTCATTTATGTCTTTGTGTATTTGATATGAATGAAATTTAATAGCGAATAAAAAAAAATGAAAAAAAAAATATTGTTTGAAAGGAAAGAAACATATATATAACTTGATATTACGTTAAAATGCAAAACAAAATCATCGTTCAGTTATCTAATACCAATCTGAGAATGGAATGAATTAGAATATAAAACTGACGGTTTGAAAAAAAAACAACAATTTGATTGTGTTAGATTTGCAATGTCTTTGACTCAGACAGCGAATAGTTTTCTTTGTATCAAAAGAAATTGCAAAACACATTTTTTTTCAAGTTACATCTCAACGGTTACTTAAACATTGGTATTTGGGTTTTCCAGATACATGTATACAAAAACTGTTCTTTTTTAACTTATCAATATATTTTTTCTTTCAAAATAAACCGTTAAAACTATTGACGAAATAGAATTATGACAAGTTAATCTTCTTAAGGTAAAGTTTGCGGTTAAAGGGAGATAACTCACATATGCTCAGTGTGACGTAACACCAACTAACCTTTATTTCAGCAATGGCGTCAAAATTTTTATGACGTCATAATTCATTTCAGGTTTTTTTTATTTCGTGGGGTTTTGTAGTTTCATTGAAACAATAACAGGACACAGGCATTTTATCACTTTCAACAAAATCGAAGTCAGCATCATATGGTTTGAGTAGTGTTTAAGAAACATCAGATTACATATATACTAAGATTTATTGTTCCTGAAATCGGTGGGCTTGTAAAGGTTTGAAATGAAATGTTTTTGTTTGCATAGTAGTAGTTTAAAATTGAAACTTTTGTTGGAATTCATGATATTTTTTAAAAAGTTAATTGAAAAAAAATATTAAAAAGAATCATGAAATAAATAGTGACATTATTTTTGAACATTTTAAGCATAAATAATCCCTTATAATAGACACATGTAAAATGTACATATTTTTCAGGAAATGATATAAATTTCATCAACATGAAAATTTGAAATCATGAACTTTGACCTTTTTTGTTGTAAAACAGGACCGGCAAAATCATTTGAATTTCATAAGAAAAAGGACGTTAGTACAATGAACGAAATAGCACAACTCATAATAGATGCAAACCGCAAACCTTACCTTAAAATAAGTAATTAAAAAGTCTAACAAACATATGTTTAAATTAAATATTACAAAGCAGAAGAGCGGTCAGATATTTGATATTGATGTTTAATTAAATATTGCTATTTTTTATTTAGAAAAGATACATGTATATACAGAAAAAAAACAATAAAAAAGAGAATATTATACACCTTTATTTATACAACGGTATACGTGCATGATATTGTTTTTTGATATTCAATCAGAGCGATACTTTTTAAAACAAAAAATAACCAAAAAAGGTCTTCGTACCTCTTGATACGCTTTTTATTGACATTTAACCCCCCCCCCAAAAAAAAAGAACCAAAAAAAAAAAGCCATATACACTCAGCAAAACTTCTAAGTGTTCACCCTAATAAATAGAATGATTTTGAAATTACAAAATGAAATGATAGGAAATGTTTAACATTTAGTAACTGATATGTCTTCTCATCAATAGCACAGAAAAAATAAAACAACAACGATTAAAATCGTTTACCGGTGACGAAACGTCAAAATATAAAATTTGTTTTTTTTTCTGCGCATGCCTTATATGATTGTCATTATTTTGTGATTGATTTTAGTCTTTAGTAATAGTTCAAAGAGAAAACCACTTAACATGGCCAAAATGATCACAACAAATCGTATTCACTTAAAATTTGCTGTGTGTTTTTACCTCGACATTGTTTTAAATATCAAGCAATCCGAAGGAAACGTTATTTTGATATATCAATTTCGTAAGCGTAATATCATTTTCATCGGCAACTTTAAACAATCCGGAAGCCCTGAGCAAAATTCAACCAAACCGGGAGTGTATGTGACATTTAGCAAATGTCAACATCGCGGGTCGCAACCTGAGGTCTAGGTCAATGCATCGTTCTTAACAATTTGAAAGTTAAGTGGAAATCAGTCACCGTGACGGCAAGACAAATACGTATGTTTATTTCATATAGGAAATACATTATACTGGATGAACACTAATAAGTTTTGTTGAGTGTATATAGAAGAACTGTTACATCGTTGCATTAATTATTATTGGGTTTCAAAACCGGAGTGTTATATATATATATATATATATATATATATATATATATATATATATATATATATAATAAGCACAAACATTGCAATAACTCTCAAATTGACATATACCTGCCCAAAGTGAATGATAGAGATATACATAAAGCACAGAGAAATTCACCTTATTGGAGCTCCACCTCCGCCCCGGCCGGGGCTTGAACTCACGACCTCTGGAACCCATTCTCCTAGCAGTGAGCGGCCACCGCGCTAACCACTCGGCCATCTAGGCAAGACAAAAATCTTGCTTTCGATGACGAACGGAACCTAGCACGCTGGTCGCTCACTACACGGTCGTTTGAGATACAGGTGGAATACAGTTAAACGACAATTTGAGAGGATCGGGACGATACACATTGCATAGATATATACATATAATAAGCACAAACATTGCAATAACTCTCAAATTGACATATACCTGCCCATAGTGAATGATAGAGATATATATATCGGGAGGATTTGCAGTTAAAGTTTGACATTGCTGACAAAAAACATTGCACCTTCTTATTCTCCCCTCTCACAGATTATGTTGAATGTGTTTTGACAAGGATAATCATGCCACAAACCCAACTCTGACAAAACACAATTTTCATCATTGCCACCGTTCGGTTGAGAATCATTTCGATCCCAGTTCGTGAAGTTTAGTTCAGTGTCAGAATGATCCCACAGCCAAATATTTTTATTTCTATCTTTTATGGCGCCTGTCCACCAATATCCTCCTAAAACTAATAATCGATGAGTTTATGACTACATGTAATAAAGATAAGGTTTCATTAAGAAATATGGCTTATCTTTAGTTTTTATGATTTTAGCCCATCCTGTTCAGTTGTCGGACGGGTGTGTTTGAAAACTTTGTGTTTTATTTCATTTCTCATGTGAATGTTTCCATAATTTGTTAAAATTGCCAGAATATCATTTTTGTTTTTATACTAAAGAATTCCTATTGTAAAACGAGATGTTCTAGATTTACCATTATGCATGAACGATATTGTCATTTGGGAAACTATTTTCGTTATTTATGAGTTTTGTTTTATTCATTTTTAGTTTACAATGTACTGTTTATACAAAAACGATTTGGAAGAATTTAATACCCAATATACACATGTACCTTTGTCTTTCAACCAGTCTTGTTCTGCTTCCGAGTTGATCTCAAGAAGATATGAATTAAATGATTGACATTTCTTCTGTAAAAAAAAAATAAATAAAAGATCAATGTGCTAAACACCTCAGGATTTCGTTTTAAATTGACAGAGAATTTTCAAACATTTTATTCAGAACCCAAAGCACAGCAATGTTAAAGCGTCCCGGAGCAAAAATACGGCTGACAAACGTTATTTTTTAAATTAACGAAGAAATAGTTTGACCGGGAGTATTTCTGAGTATTTTTTTTATCATATATTGACAACGATGTCAAACATAATAATTGATGCAATTTGTCACGTCTGATGAACTTCGTTGTTACGTGACGTGTGTTTCCTAACTTAGCATATTGTCTGATTAAATCGCATCGGCGCAGATGATTAATGGCATTAAATAATAAACATTGTTTAAGAAAAATCCTTTGTTATGTCATAAACTTTTAAAGTTCTTGCTTGGGATTCAAATGGATCTTTTGTTTATTAAAGATATTGCTAAAACATTTCGCCAAATCATCGAAACAAGGCACATTTTCACTAATAAAAAGTGATTAACATAAAATTGGGGTAAATCCGTAGGTTTCCAAAGCATGATTCACTTTGGTACCCGTATTCTCTACCAATTTCTCTTAAAATATTCGAAAACTGTATTGATTTTCACTTGCGCCAAGCTGTTTATACATGCATTAAAATTCCTTTATTGAGTTGTTTAAAAGTAACAGGGAGAGTCTCCAAACCACTTATTTATAAACAGTGATTTATATAAATGAAGCATTAAATCTACAGATTATTTAATACTGATTATTGTTATTAATGTATTCTGTATAACTTGCATAAAAGACAGCGTGTATATAAAAGAAACAAGCGGTTTTATTACAGTTTCAATATAATTCATCTTTAATGTTATGATACACACCCTGAAACTTATCGAAAGGAATGCAGATCGTGACGTCAAAGTTTATTATGACGTCATATTGTATGAAGTACAAACAAGTGACTTTCTACACATCGCTGTGGGAAGCCTTTTAAAACACCTTAACAATTAGAAATAACGTTGTGTTTTTAACGAAATGGAAAATGTTCACGGGATTTGCACGAACGTTATATGATGAAATTCTTTTTTAATGCTATCAACAATAGATTTTCAAGCAACATCACCAATCAAAATGAACTATTTGCCGATCGAATCATTATATCAAAGGGAATAATGGACTTCAGAATCATGTTGCACTTATTGATTATTTGTTTAGATAAACAGTTATTGAAAGCTGTCACGTCACACTTTGATACGATAGATCCAAAAGGCAACTCGATTTCGACACAAAAATATAATTTATTAGTGGATGTATTCACTAGTCTTGTTATTAATATTCAGCATTGTTTTCATTAAAAAATAACAATGGTTAAATGACCGTAATTTCCACGATCAGTAAACACCGATTCACCTAACCTGTCATCGATAAAACAACAGCAGTTCGATGCTTTTTAATAAAAATTGTGATCTGTATTTTATTAACGAATTGTTATCACCTGTACGACTAACTACGACTAATTACGACTAACAATAGATCGTCAAAATAGAACTTTTACGTGCAATAAAAAGATAACATTTTAAGGAGTTCCAAAAATTGTCTTTTAATTTTGTGAGATCAATTACAATTTATGCGAAATCAAATCCAATAAAGTGTGACGGGTTTAATGTCTTTGGACACGTTTATATAAATTATGAATGTTAATGAAAGCTATTTTTGATCAACCCAATACTATTCTTCAGAAGTGATTTTGCATGAAGTATAAACATGATTTGAAACTGACTAAAGCTTATGTGTTTTTGATATAAAACACAACGTACCTTGGCATAATCCCAGGTTGATTTAGTTTCTATGAAACAATACTGATTCTTCAAGGTGTTTTCTTCATGATCTGAATAAACATTTATATCAAGTATAATAATAACCAACTGTCTGAGCAGTATGTAAAAAACAACGAATCTCAGACGCTTTAGGTGCAAAGACAATTTAAGCAATGTGCTTTTACATTTCCGTTAATATTAATGCCAGATAAACTTAAATGATAACATACTATGCACCATTCAGATGATAATACATGTCTGTGAATACTTTTCAGATATAACACTTTAAACAAAGCTAATTTATGATAGTTTTAATAATTATTATATAACACATATGCTGTCAACTCAAAAGAAAGCATGTTAAGCTTAGTTAAACACATAT
The DNA here is from genome assembly GCA_020458035.1 of Magallana ariakensis. Lineage (NCBI taxonomy): Eukaryota > Metazoa > Mollusca > Bivalvia > Ostreida > Ostreidae > Magallana > Magallana ariakensis. The sequence goes on along the minus strand of CM035811.1, from coordinate 35,737,202 downwards.
ATTTTAAAGTAACTAACTAAAGATGTCTTATGTGCACCTCTGGTATGATATTGCATGTTAATATTTTTTTTAAACTTTAAACTTTTTTAAACTTTAAAGAGCAAATGGAACTCGTTTAAAGCGATACTGTCGATTCATCGTTGTTCGTAGGGAACCAATGTCAGAGCTTTCGGGTAACCCTTGCCAACGAATATACATCTCCACGAACCTAAACACAATCATTTGTTTAATATTAATTAAAATTATCCCGAATACTCTACTATCTAAATTACGTCCCCAAAGAACCAGAAAAAAGGTGGCTACCCACAAGTTGACACCAATGAATGAGAATGATTCCACTGTATATGTTAAAAAAACCAAATGTGTTTCTTTTTGTTGATAAATATACCTGTTTTCTCTGGCTAACCTGATGTTTATTGTTTGTTTATTATTGTTATTACATGTATCATTTGCATTTCCTTTTTAAAGTACTCTTTTCGTTATATTGCAATATGTTTAGTTGCAATTATATTTAAATTCATAATAACTGTTATCATGATTGTTAATTATTAACGAACGACAAAAGTAGCGACCCAGATTATTCATGCGTTACTTTTACATTTTGAGCAAGTCTGATGTTATGCAAGAATAATGTACATCAAAATGCTCAAATAGTGATATATAAGGCACTACATTTGCATGTGTCTCAATCAAACGATATGTGTCCGTCATCTCAGACAGCCAGACAGAAAGACTGATAGACGGACGGATGGACACAAAATCAGAATAGATGACTTACATGTTCCGTTGTCATTTAAACATCTAAAATGAAATTGTGAAAATTCTACTGTGTCTGGAACGAGAAAAAACAGTATTATCTTTTAAATGCTGCATGTAATTGCAATCAGTTTTTGTACAATGCGCTTTAAGAATTCACACATATATTCAACTCAAAAAAATTCATTTGGTCATTACATTACTCATTTTTTTTTCTTTTTGATCTATAGAGAATGTTATCTTGACGAATTAAAAGACAAATCTTACAAAGCTGAACTTTGCTTAAACAATAAGGAAAACAAATGACACATTAAGAATTCGAGCCCCCAATATTTGTAAAACTGTTGGAAGAAACATATAGATAGTAAAAGTAGTTCAAAATTATGTGGTTCTATCAAACAACTCAAATGAATTGATGTAGTAAAGAAATATAAAATATCGCTTAATGATTGAACTTAAGTAAAATTATTTTTTTTTAAAATACCTCTAACGGAGTCAAGATGATTCTTTAAATTGTCCACTTGTCTCTGTAATGACACCTCCTCTCTATCTGTCAAAATTTAATGTAAAATGTAAAGTTAAACTTTTGTCTTGATTGCGTTACATCAGCAAAATATCAAACAAGAAAGAAAAAATAATGTCACAAACGTTCCCATATATGTACAGCTTAGAAAAAAATAATAATAATACTTTTTTATTTGTTTACAGTCGGTAACAAATACATACCACAGTTTACATATTCATTTAGAAACACAACTCCTAAGGTTTGTCAATTATCATAAATGCATTGTAGCTTAATATCTAATTTTAGTGTTTTGTTAAAATTTGCTATTAAATACCAATGTTTTCACGTTTAGGCCACAATTTTAATTGATGAAATTTAGTGATAACGAACAGTGTTCAAAAATCAATTGTCCTAAGAAAAATACAAAACATGACCAGAGTAAACACGGACCTGTACAAAAATAAAAGGTAGAATCAGGTGCCCTGGAGAAGTGAACATCCTCTGCGGATCGATCAGACCCCCCCCCCCTCCCCCTTGTGCTCTTTGTCGTAATCGGGAAAACGGAAAAATCCATAGACAATTATGGGATTAATAATGGTCTAACAATAAGTATGAAGAAAGTCAGTTAGCATTCGACAAAGCGGGAAATTGTTTTTTCCTGAAAAGGTTGTTGTATTAACCCTGGAACTTGATGACTTCAATCGAGACTATTGATAATCTTGTTTTCTTAACTTGTTTGCCAAAAGCTTGCCTCGTTTAAGAAATTCTTCATACGTAGAACATGCTCTTGCGCATCAAATAAACTGAGAAACAAAAGCTCCATATGCAGGTGATGAAGGTATATTGCTATATTGAAGGAAAGTTGATGTATGAAAAATCATCTCGTTTAACATATAGTGTTGTTGTTAGGCTATTAATATATTATATTGATAGGCCACATATGATTCTTGCTCTGTTGTTTATTTTATTTCAAGTTCACTGGGAGATATCCAATCGACGTAAAAATGGAAGTAACAATTGTTAATACGTAATCGATATACTTAAATAGCCGAGCGACTTTTTTTTCATGTACAAGTATCTGAATAAATATTGTCTCATATTTATATAGAAATAGGTCTGCTAACAATGAGGCGCAATATGTATCCATTGGATTACTAGATTATATTTAACTAGGACGATTAATCATGGCTATCAACCTGTGATTTTCTTAAAAAATTGAATATAGTTAAACATATTCTTGATGTTCATGTGTACATGTACGTTATTTTAGAAAAAGGCAATTGTTTGTTTTTCATTTAATTTATCATGTTTCCCTGTCTATAAAGAGTAAATAAATGCAAAGTAAAATAATACAAAAGGAAGAACGACTTGCGGCTAATTGGCGCATTTCATGTGATTTTTGATATTCAAATCTCAACAAACTTTTGAACTGTTCATCATATGCAAATTAATAAACAAAATGATCTTAGCGACAAGCGTTTTCAGTGCTAAACAGATTTTAAGAATGGCTAAAAATATCATAGATTCTCTTTTCAATGTTCTTTCGAGCTAAATTAGGTTATACAAATATCTATCATAATTTCAGATTTAATTATTTCTTTAAATTTAAGATAATTGGTTTGCATGGGAAAAAAATAATACTGCAATAGCCAAAAAATCGGACCAATCAGCTTGTAAGGAAAGATAATTTCCTCAACTTATTTTGATGATAATTAAAACATATTGCTGCTATTAATAGGGTCATTTAAGTATGATAGGTTGGTTTTAGTTTAGTTTAAAAGTGTATACGGTATTTTTTTTATAAAACGTTCATCGGTTTTAACCTTACTGTAGGCTTCGTTAAAACGTCCGTACATCTCATCGACACGGTTGCTCTTGCACTTGTCCTCATACAATGGCTGCCCATCAAAACCGTCCAAGATACAAATGCATATTACCACTTGAATCAAATAAAATCCAGACATATTCTTTTTCTTTTTTTTTGTGCAATTTCAAATACTAACTAAAGGTATAGCTCAGAATTCAAAACATATACCCGACTTAAAACACTCTGGGAGTTTGTAATCCGGGTTACATTTAAAAAGAAAAACAGTCTGAGTCAGCTAAATCTTGTCGTGGATATGTAAGACTGTCATACTAGGAAAAACAGAGAGGAAGTAAATTATCATATACGCAGAGGTGTTAAGGAAGGATGTGGGCAATTCAGCGTATTATTTAGATTTTTATATTCAAAATCGTGAGATTAAATAACTGTTATGAATCAGATCAAACATTTAGTATTACTCTTTGAAATAGATCGGGTAGTTCATCACTGCCACATCGGTGCATTAAAACTATAAATAGTTTATGTATATTCCTTAACATAAAATGAGATAGAACAACACTTCCCTGCGGTTTCCACAAAAGAACAAAAATATCAAATGAAGGCAAAACGTCTCAGTTTTATCAAAACCGCTGCTAGAATCCCTCATTCTTCTTAATTTAATAGTTATTCATCCGGTTCTCAAGAAAACATCCCAAGTTTTATTCAGTTTGCACGAAAACCGTATGTTGCATTAAAATAACAAATAAACAGGATTCTAGCAGCACTTTTCAATATAGGCATTCATCATACTATCTTTACATGTAAAATCTGAAGTTCAATATATAGTGTTGTTCTAGGCAGATTGTTATACCATAAACAACGTCAGAGGAAAGCCTGACCGAGAAATTAAAGCAAGTTTACACACATTTAGCAAATAATTGATAAACTAACACCTCTCCCAGTATTCGTTTGTTCCATTTTCAATAAATCACACCAAAATACTTTATTAGAGTTCTTAGATTACTTATATTTTGAACCTGTGTCCAATGCTTTGCGATTGCTTTACACTACATTCAGTCATGACGTCGTCAATGTGTAAATCTACGTAATACAATCGAATTTGCTAATGCAATTCTATCTAGTATTTTTTATTTGTTTTTGGTGTACGTTCCGTTGTTTAAATATTTGAATAAGAACACAACAACTAATATTTGTGATTTCACGAAATTATATGTAAATCAGGTTCCATATGCTATTTTAATAATCCCTGCGTATCTATTTGTCATATCATATGTACATGTACGCATCTGTTCGAAATACTTGAAAGAGATTTGATCTTCAAAATTATTAAAAATGCGATATGATTATTCAAGAAATAACAATTCATATTTTTCTTAGTATTATGCGGTGATAATTTTGGTTGGGGCCTGATCAAATCCAATAGATCCTGAAGAGCTTGCTTTGATAACGGTCCGAGCGAAATTATCACCTCATAATATTCAAAAAATGATTCCTTATTAATTATATTTATATTATCCTCAGCAAGTGTACGATTCAATATTTAAATAAAAATAAGAAAACCCAACTTGCGCCCCAAATTATACGTCATTTAAATTTATTGGACTGTATAGTACTAAATCGATACGAAGTGTTATCACAAGGAAAGGCCCTAAAAATGTAAATATATACATAAATGATAAATTTAAGAATGCTACATGTATACCCCTAGTGTAACCACAAGCAAACACACTATAAATGTAAATATATACATAAATGATAAATTAAAGAATGCTACATGTATACACGTAGTGTAATCACAAGCAAACACACTATAAATGTAAATATATACATAAATGATAAATTTAAGAATGCTACATGTATACACGTAGTGTAATCGCAAGCAAACACACTATACATGTAAATATATACATAAATGATAAATTTAAGAATGCTACATGTATACACGTAGTGTAATCGCAAGCAAACACACTATAAATGTAAATATATACATGAATGATAGATTTAAGAAGGATACATGTATACAGGTATACATTTCCTTCAATGGTAATTTGTGATAAGTAATGTGTTTACTTCCTTTTACGTAACAACATATAATAGTACCATCTGATATTTGAGTTATTCAATGTAAAATGAAGGGTTATTGAGCAAGTATGAATCATTTGAAACTAGTTAAATATATACTGCTATGTGATAGGACTTCCAAATCATTATGAATCACCCATGGTGTTTGAGAAACAATATTCAGTTTTACATATATGAAAAATTTAGCTAGTCTCAAAGAATTGCCAAATCTATGATAATATTTTTTATTTGCATAAACATTTATTTCAGGGCCCTCAAAACAGGGTACCACCATCAATGGCCGTTTTTCAAGATGATGGTTTGCAAATAGGTAGTAAGATAACATTTCTTGAAATTGTGTCGAATAGAACAATACTTGTGTAAATGTAAACTAATTTAAAAACATAGTATTTACTCAGGTCTACAAGATGAACAGCAGCAGACCGTCGAAGGCAGCCTTTTGTTTCCAGGTTGTGAGAACTTGCAATATAATTACTCCCTATTTAAATATAACACAATAGTATCACATTACTACATTGGTACATGAATGTGTTATAAGTAGCTTCATCCTAGTTCCAGTAAGATGGCCGCTGGAAATCAATGAGGATCACTGGAAATGTATATCTACAATACAGTATCAAAGAAATTGTGTTAAGTCATTTACATGCTGTTTAGAAGTTCATAAACCTACTTCACACGTTCCAGGACTTCAGAAGGTACCTTGTTCGTTCAATGACAATAAAGAGACAGATAATGTGCATGGATGTGCATGAATTGCAACAGTGTAACATTACATTGAAACCGAAATTTTAGGAAACCTGTTTTTTAAGTAAGAATATAATATGTTATTTTTCAGGGATTTGGAAAAGTACCCCTATGTTATAAATACTTAAATAACAATATTCATAATGGGAAAATGAGTCAGTAACCAGTGACTTCACTAAACAATTATGTTTTGCTTAAACATTGAACACAAGTCGCAGAAACATGCATATACTGTCCCTTATAATCTGTTCACTTCTTCCAGGAAAAAAAGCTGAGCTTTTGTATAAATAGTTTGATTTTTGTTAAGAATGAAAAACCCATTTCTGTATATTGTTCAAACTTTGTATAATACACAATATATAATAAATGTAGCATATGTTCATATCGAGCACTAGCAAACTAGTTTCTCGTTTGCATCCAAAAATAAACTGAAACTAATGTGCTGTCATGGGAAATTTTTATTTTCAATAGCATATATCTCCCATCTAAAAGGAAATGCCACGTATCTCAGATCACTTGACTTGTCACTAATTTAGTGTTTCGACGGTGTGATTTTTACGATAGTTGATAGAGTTAAAGCTGCAAATCTGCCACAATCAGGAATTCATTTGCAAATCTTAAATACATTAATTTATAAGGGAGAAAGTAAACATAACGTTCTTTTTTTAATTGTGTTTATATGACACAATCAGCAAATTTGAGAATACTTTTTTCCTACAATTATCATCCTTTTGTGTGCCAATATTTGATTATATTTTGTCTAAGTTTACGACTTTCCGGGTTACGCTTAGTTACAAAGACAAGCGAAGTACTATTCTCAACTGTCAGATTAAAGTCTATGTCGTAATTTCAAAGACGTTATTGTATACTAGAATCGCTTACATTATTTTATATTATATCCTATTTTTTCAGGGTTTGTTTTAAATTCACTTAGGATTTCTTTTGATATAGTAGGGTCGCTCGCATTCCACATATACTTGTACAGAGGTTCGTTTCAACCTTGATGAAACCTTTGAAAACTAATGCATAATGAGTACTACTTCGTTCAAAATAGTGGAATGTATTAGTTGGTTTTATGTATGTTTTTAAATCAAGAGTTAGATTGTGCATGAATCTACTCCCTTTGAATACAAAAGTGCCATGAAAACACTTTTCTTTCGTAAGCGAATTTAAGCAATGGATGATTATTATCTGCTATGATTAATAACTCATGGGTTTCATTTTCATTTCCATGAAAAAAATATGAAGTCATCTTCCCGATAGCGGCAATGACACCATATATTGTTTTCCCTTATGATTTCTGCAGAATATCTTACTTTATTTGATGTAAGCGAATATCGCATAAGGCGAGGTCACACTTTGACCACATATCACGACTTATAATTTGTTTAAAGCTATGGGAGTTAATTAAAGATATTTTGTTTTTTGTTTTTTATTAAAAAAATATATAGTAAGTAACTCAGATTTAATGTGGGATTGGCTAGTAGTGAATACATACTCTTTTGAAACTTATCGTAGGCTATTTATACATGATAATTAGTTCTTCGAACTGCATGTAAGTGTAAAGGGATGTTCATCATTATTGACAAGAAGACAGTGCTTGAGGTCGGAAATGTCCGATTTTCATTAAACAGTCTGAAATAGCCCTAACATAAGTGCTTAAAGTGTGCACAAGTAGTGTTAGGAATTAGTCACCATATTCCATAAGATTTTCTGTTGGCGTGTTTATTTTGGAGATTATTGGTCTCTCCTGTGATTGACACTATTGTTTTTTGTAGCAACCATTGTTTTAATGGCATTAAATACACTTATGATCATTTTGTGTAGATTAGGGGGCTGATATAATCTTAAGTTTTCGATAGAAAGTTGAAAGTGACAACATCAATAGAAACCTTTGTTTTCATATAATTTTTTCTTTTGAATAACATAGTCTAGACATTTTGAATTGAGATTTGTATTTCTTGGTATTATTTTGTTGATTTTAATGAGCTTTTATGTTTAATTATTTAGTCAGCCGTGTGCATGGCAACGAACATATTATTTTTGTCCGCATTGTTCATGACAATAAAAGTAAGTTTCTAAAGTTTTGTAATGCTCTCCGTTGAGACAAACTCAAATAATCTCCTTTTTAGATACTCTACTTACACACAAACAATTATTTATTTCAGATAAAATTATGTCAAAAAGGAAGGTATTTTTTGAAAATTTTAATGAAAACATTACTTATTATAAGCGGCTTTTAAATGGAAGTTCGACGAGCATGACATTTTAATCATATTACTGTAGGGAAGTACTATTACTTGTAATTCGTACTTACAGTCAGTTCAAGCATATCTTTTACAACATACACCATATCATAGCATAACATTTAAATATCATAGCATAGCATTGAAATCTCATAACATAGCATTGGAATCTCATACCATACCATAAAATCTAACAGATTCTCATTCCTCATATTATATCATAGCATACCATAGTATAGCATAAAACATAATTTTAACTCGGTTTTAAATGCTTTAATTTTAAAAAATAAATATTCACATTGCAAATTAGTAGTAAACTTTGGCTTCTTATCATTTTACTTGAAAATGGTTGGAACTATTTTGTATACGGAGGCGTTTTGGTACAAATTTCATAGCATACCATATCATTAAGCCCTTCATTTCAAATTTTCATAGCATAACATACAAATCTCATAGCATTGCATTAAAATCTCATAGCATATCATTAAAATCACATACCATAGCATAGCATGAAACTGTAAAAGATATGCATGAAATGACTGTATAATTGTCTGTATTTTCAGAACTTTGATAATAAAATATGAATTTGACGTTTGTTTATCTCCATAACGTTTCTACAATGCTACAATCTTTGTATTTATTTTTTTTTTCAGCTTATGTGTATTTTCATTCGGTAATTAACCAAAAATGTGGAGACATCATTTTTGTCTTCAAATTAAGATAAAAAAATATACGAATTATGTCAACTGTAAAATATTATGCCATCATTATTAAAATTCTTAGTACATTTTGACATTAGAATATCAAACTATATTCACATCTTATCATTGACCATCAATAAATACAAAATTTAAATATAAGGCATTGTATAGCTACAGTGACGTGCCAAAATTGATGCAACTTTCCCTAACGTCATTGTCACTCAAAAAACTTTCTCTTCTATTCAAACTGTCATCATTCGAAAACTATACGAGACACTTGCTTGGAATTTTCAGTGATTTCAGTGATTTGCATTAGGTACAATTCGAAATTTGTCATCTTCTTGAAATGATGTGATATAAGTGTCTTAGATAGAGAATAGTTAGAGAGGATCACATTTTCAAAACTTCGGTAATCAAATCATCTCTGGAATGAATTGTTGTAAGTTATTTTTGTAGACGCATTTTAAAAGCAGCAATATGTTTTAATTATCACCAAAAAAGTTGCGGAAATTGTCTTTCCTTTCAAGCTGATTGGTCCGATTTTTTCGGCTATTGCAGTTTCATTTTTTTTTTCCATGCAGACCAATTATCTTAAATAGTTATAGACTTTCACAAATTTACATCAGCAGAATCGATTGCCTCTTGAAGATAGACATATTCAAAGTAAATAAAAATAATTTCTTTATGGCCATAAAAAAACCCCACAATCAAACCAAATTGCATTATGGGAATGTTTAAGAAAGGAACCCGTTTGGTTTTGTCCTCCGAATGTTTGGGTTCATTCAGCCATGATGTTTATATGCATCGATGGTAAACAAGACAAACTTCAGAAATAGCAGTGAACAATATTATTCAGTTTAGTTTGTGATTTGCCAGAATACTACTCATATTTATACACTATTAAAAGTGATGTCAAAATCGTGATATACAATCATCCTCGCATCGACGTCAGGGGCAAATTTTAATAAGAGGCGAAATAACGCGATATCCCTTTTATGTCGTTTGGTTTTTTATGATGTACATCATTTTATTTTCATTGAAATATGACTTAATTGACCGGGAAAACTTCTGCAATGTATATTATTATACACATACTTAGCATATACATCGTTTAATAGCGTACACATAATTTGATATAAAATCGGACATAACAGCTTAAAAGAAAAAAAAAAAAAAACCTACAATTTTTATTCTAAAAACAACAAACGCAAAACAATTTCTCAAAATGCATTCTGAATTACTAAGAATTTAATATCCCTTTTGAAACATGCATACCATGTTATTATTTTCACTTTGAATCGATTTGGTCTTTTGCTTCGCTTGGATTAATAATCATGGAATTATGAAACGTTAACAATATATACATTTTTCACATGGACTTTTGAAATCGGTATAAGATTTCTTCTAAGATCACCCATTTCAGGATATATTTGTTGACGTATTTTTTCTTATGAAATGTGGTGATAACGAACAGTGTCCAATTTCAAAATTGAAAGTAGAACTAGTAGACCAATTGTTCTCAAACAATTAGAGGTCTTTCCACCTTTATATTTTTTTATAAATTGATAGGTTGCTCAATAAAGTATACAAACATATTATATATGTGATATATGTTGTACTAGAAAATGGGAACACCAAAAACCCATAAATAATTTTTTAAGATTTTTTTTTTTTTTTTTTTGTACTTCAAGCCATTGCTTAAAGAATCCACTGTTGTTTATTGTTAATATCTTTTGAATTAATTTTCTGTTCTTTTTCCAATTACTCTGAATTAAACTGATGTGTTCGCCAAGTGAATATTCTTTACCCAAGCGTATAAACAGAAAACCGAATAATAGAAGAACTTGTTCTAGAGGATAGCTATCTTTCTTCACAATGAATGAGACTGTAAAAACAATTTCCACTTGAGTAACCACAGTACTGGATGTGATACCTGGCTGACTAAATTTATTACTTTATTGCGCAATCCAGCAAGCTATTGACACCCTTACAGTAACTATAATTCTGAATTTCAAAATATACAAAATTCATTAATTAACAGATTTTCAAATATCCTTGACCTTTGACCATTATGTTATTTTGTTTGGCCAAGGTGGACGTTCCCATCCAAAGTGGTCTGAAATCTCTATAATAAATATTTAAAAAGTTGGAATTGAGTTTATCAAAATTGAATAACTGTCATGGGCAATAACAGCTAGAAGGGGGCCTCAGATCCTTTCGGTACTACTAGATTGAAGAACCCTCTAAGTGTACAGAAGACATTGGTAAAAGTTCCAGGTCTCGATCTCTTATTGTTTCAGAGGAGTAGCGATAACAAGCTTTTTGCTTAGAGCTTACGAAAATATGTCTTCAAACGAGACTGCTAATAGTCATGTTTTTGCTGCTTTATCAACTTGTTTGTCAGTAGGTTGCCTATCATTATACACTGTTCATACAAAAATCATGCCCTTGCTTATCGAAGACTGAGAGCCAAATACACCATATGCAGGTGATGAAGATATATTGCTTCATAAGTAAGGAAAGTCATCACGTTTACCATAAAGTGTTGTTGTTAGGTTACTATCAATGTATATTTCCAGTAAAATATCAAAATATAAAACAGATAACGAAGACTCCGTGGTATAATTTATTTCAAGTTCACTGGGATATATTGAGTCGACATATGTATTGAAGTAACAATTGTTTATTGATAATCCGTCGTCGATATACCTGAATATTAAGTTGAAGGCCATAGCGAGTGATTTTTTTTTCACGTACACGTTTTTGAACAAATTCTACTTCATATGAACATAGGTCTGCTAACAATGGGACACAATTGGTACCTATAGGAATTCCAACAGAACAAAACTACATAGATGTTGCCTATCAGAAATTCAAGCATCTTTTTAATGTTAACTTCAGAGTACTTGTGTGCACAATCCGAATGTCTTTTTACAAAATAGTTCTGCAAATGACCGATGACAACGTAAGTAGATTTACGTGATCCATTTTATTAAAAAAAACAACTATCAATGATGTCAAAAACACTGGACTTTAATTTATCGTGGAGAATGGTTGAAGAAAGATTTTGATTTTGATAAAATTTCGGGATTTCAAGTTTACTAAAAGTTCCTGAAATTCTTAAGTATCCACATCTGATTTACACCGCTTCTTGAATATACTGTTGCACAGTAATGTTGTAGTTTCTTCTTAACTGCTGTTAATATTTTGGTACGGAGTAAAGAAAGAGGCTTGATAAACATTTACTGGAACCCGCTATATATCACATTTTCAAATGTATATCTTCAGTGTCAAACAAAGAAAGTTTGATATTCCAAAGCATCATTCACTATGATATCTACCAGGATCATTTCAGCCAAACAACCAGCCTTTTTCCTCTGTATCACTGACACGATCTGAAAATTACAACATGAGTAGTTCAATTCAATATGTTGTCTCATAACCACAATATCAATAACCCATCTTTGTGTGTGTTTTTTTTTCTTTTTACTAATTACATGTTCTGTTGTATTTTATAATGTATTGTTACAATACAGCGAATGCATAATTTCTTCATACATCACTTTAAAAATTACCTAGTTTGGAAAAAAAAAACAGGACTACAACGCATCTTTCTTGATTTCTTTTAACTTATTACATGGTGTGTTGTATTTAATAATGTAACGGTAATACATATAAACCATTTCGTCATAAATTACTTTAAAAAATACCAACTTTGATAAAAAAAGGGAGTTAAACTTGAGTACGATCAATGCATTATATTGACAGTGTATATGCTTTTATCATGCAAAGAGCAACGCATTTGAAAAAAAGAATGATGTGCAGAGATCTCATATATGATAAAATAATTGATTAGCTTCGTTTGGTTCGAGTTGATATTGAGATTTGATTTTTGGATATCTTGAATATCAATAAAAAGATAACTTAGGTACTCAATTGACACACAAATTTAATTAAAATCTGTACATCAACATGTAACATAATCTGAGCCAATTGACCGTCAGGTGTCCTTTTTTCTTTTATCATTTTTACTTTGTGAATGTTTCCTTTTTAAATAAAGAGAAACAACGCTTAAAAAATGGTAAACGAAAGCCGATCTACAATACCGATCAGACCCATACTAACAACAGGGTAAACCCCAACTATACCCAGAGTTTACTTTTGGGGTTTACTCTGGGTTTACTTTTTGAAAATTTGGGTCCACTCGGGGTTTACTTTGGGTTTACTCTGGGTTTATTTTGTGTTTACTTGGAAATTGTTTTTGAGGTCAACTGTACCCACTGAAGTGTGAATCAGACCCATCTTTTATCTTGCCATCCTACTGCCTGCAATTCCTACCACTTGTTTATTCCGAAAACGTAGTTAACGTCTGCTTTAGGGGGTACACTTCTGACCGGGTTTACTCTCAGTGGACACTCTGGGATTACTTTGGGTTCACTCTGGGTCCACTCTAGTAGACCCAGAGTAAACCCAGAAAGTAAACCGATGGTTTAGTCTGGTTTTATTTTCTGTTAGGTTGGGTCTAATCGGTACTGTATATTGAAATGGCGTTTAGAAGCTAATGCAAAAAAAAATGATGACAAATACAATACAGGTAAGATAATTATTGAAAATAATGCAGAAGATACATAGCCGGATTTCTAGTATTGTTGACTTAATACTGCTATAACGGCTGTAAATATCCGACTTTTTATAGCAAAAATCAATCTGGGTTGATGATGTTGATTTATGCATAGAAACCTATAGATTGTTCATCATTCAATGCGATAAGCTATTGATTTTTTTTTTGTTGATTATTTTATGGAATAGAAAAAAAGATTGGGGAGAAAGGATACTGGAGTTGAGTCACGTTATGTCCACCGTCACGTTATATCCGCCGTCACGATATGTCCGCCACCTTTTTGAAAAAATCGTCACGTTATGTCCGCCATCACGAAATGTCCGCCACTTTTTTGAAAAAATCGTCACGTTATGTCCGTGACTCAACATACTGGTGTACTACTCAGGTAATAATTTGGATAATTTATTGGAAACTGGTCTGTACCTTTGGTTATTTTTTCCCCCTTCCCAGTGATGCTAGGGCATATTTAACATTGTTTTAAATAAAAAAAAAACCCACTTAATCTGACTACATTTTTAAAACCGAACTCAGAAAAGAATGATGGTCATAACTTGAGATTTGTATTTTGTTTCTTTATTTTTTTTTTTTTTGCAGATTGCATCAAGTGGATTCAAGTTTTACAAAAAATGATGTACACTCATAGCGCACTTTGAAAAGATTTTATTTTGAATTTGTCCCGAATTTAATGCACTTGATTTTTGTCTAACATCTAAAGCAGTTATTTCCAAGAGCATGGTTTTCTTTAAAGTGTGTTGTTTCAACAAAAACAAACCAAAACATAATATATGCATACTATTTTTAGATTGGCGTTAAGACTCTTCAGATATGAATGTTTTATAATATACATATAAATGCATCCCACATAAGCAAAAATGAAATGATCCTGGTAGATATCATAAGCCACTACGATCAAGTGTATTGAAACGTAGCAAATTTAGACTCATTTCACAAAAAAAAATGATTGAATCATGTTGTGACGATGCCAAATGACCTAGTACATGCAAACAATCGTATGTTTGGCAGACCGTATTCCTGTGATTATCAAAACATGATTTAAATTCGAAATGATATAAGAAAAACAAACAAACAAAAAAATCAAAAAACAAAACAAAAACAAACAAACAAACAAATGTATATGTGATTGAAATAGGCATAACCATGCACATGTGCGTTAGTAAAAAGGTATGCATATTTCGTTCATAGTTTGCTTTAAAAAAATGATAAGCCAACATGTACTTACCTTTCGGTTTTAAAGAGGTGTAAGTAAAAAAACGCCATCCTGATTCGTAGACTGTCATATGCGAGGAATTGCATGAATTATAGAGAAGACAAGTTTTCGTCTGTATGTTAAAGTTGAAACAAATGTATCCATTTATGCACAACGCGCTGCACATTACTATGGAGTCCGTTTGTTTGATACCCAGCGGTTTGTTAATAGACATGGTATTGTAAAGATCAGGATTTGCCTCGTAAACCTTTGATATTACGGTGTCTTCGCATGGTAGACATGTAGTCATAAGCAGTATAAACTGTACAAAAACTTGTTCCATATTGTGTCCTGTGTCTAAATGATTGCAACAGTTAGTTCTCATTAAAATAAATCTTGCTATAATAATGTCTTATTTGAATCAATGAAAAACACTCATTAGGATAATCGGCATACTATGACATATATAAGCGACGCAGAATATTAAGTTCATTATTGATACCTTTAAGTACATGAACCAGAAATATGTTGAATAGATCGTTTTAAAACAGTTGCTTTCTTGTTTTTTCCCTGCAACGGATGTAGAACCTATCAACACCAATGTTTCAAACAACGGCATTTTAGATCACGCTCAGTGGTTGTTTTAATCATCGATCAATTCATTAGTTCTGTACATTCAAAATAGCCGGCGGAACCTTGTTGTTACTAAAGTACAAATAAATCAAAGGTACATGGGTACCTGCTACTGTAATATGAAAGACGGGTGAGTGATTCAGTTCCTCAACAGTACAAAGGTATTCTTTTGAAACACTTATATACAAAGCTTTGAAACCGTGAGCTCGCAGTATAACATGAATCACTGGTATGTTTTGGGGTTTTTTTTGTTTGAGAATATTGATCAACGTACTTTACAACATATCTTTTATTTTAGAACAGCCTATATAAAAATTACTAGAATTAAGACAACACCAAAGAATTGTAAGACTATATTGTTGATGTTTTCTTATTTTTGTCCATTTTTTCCATGGTTATTTTATTATCTTAGCAAACTGGTTAATCTATAAATGAATTTTTTGTTTTGGACGTTATTTTAGACATGATTGATCATTATTCATTTCTCTCTCTCTATCTCTCTCTCTCTCTCTCTCTCTCTCTCTCTCTCTCTCTCTCTCTCTTGGCATGCTGGTGACTGTCCTTTGAGCCATGGTACTAGTTCTTGACAAAAGTGTGTACATGTGATGATGACAATGAATGCAACAGTTAGTCAATATCCTTTCCCATGGAATTTTATTTCAGCTCACGAGCTTACTCCCGCGATAATAGTGTAAATAAGTGTTTATGTTGAATACTTCCGGATTCTACATGAGTATAAATCGACGCATAATGACAAAACAAATTATCAAAAATGACGAATCCGCTATATTTGCATATCCATATATCAGTAGACGTAGGTTTTATCATGTACTGAAGAAAAGGGCACTTACAGCGCCTGGTTTTAAAATTGACATGGCTATATTCATATTCATGTTTTGATACTATCTTCACCTTCTAGCCCTACAAGGAGAATAAAAAACTATACACAGATTTGACAGTTTGCAGGGGTGTTAAGATATAATATGGATTCCAAAATATATGTAATTCCAAAAAAATAACAAATCTTAGTTATTAAATGCCTCTTTAAATATCTAAACGTCATAATGTAAACCAAAATAAAATAAAAATGAAAGAGACATTTGTTTCATAGCTAGACTATTTCACTTAGATGAATACATTTTAAAGTGGAATACTGTATACAGGGAAATATTCGCTCCCGCTTTTTTTTTTTTTTGAAGTGTCGAGGGGCAAAAATTACACGAAGCGAAAATAACTCTGTAAACAGTTCTATGATCATTTGATTCGAAATCATTTATAAACAGACTGAACTATAAAGCATCTAATATTTTTTTGTTTTGTACATGTTTTTTGGTGTAGCTTGTAAAGAACTGCAAGCGAATACTGCAAACTATGTTAAATTTATCAAATGTCCGCTAAATGTATGTAATTATGGTTTTAATTTTCGTCCCGATTTCCTCTGTCGTTGTTTTCTATAAACACATTCTGACTACAACTACCGCGTACATTGTAAAGATCTAAGACGTATCATTGGACTGATCAATGTTTATATTGAAAGTACACCTATAATCACATACAAATGTATTATGTATTGCTTTGATGAAATATTCCGTTTTCCGTGCAATTTGTAGGCTGACAGGTTTTATTTATAGAACTTGACGAATTTATATAAAATCGATGAGGAACATGATATTCTAGTAGTATTTTTTTTTCTTTAAATAAAACTAAAATATTTTAATTTACTGTAGTAGTGATATGTCTAAAGGTTAACAATATCATGTATTATGCATCATTCATGATTTTCAGTTACTGTCCTGAATTTTATGACATTTACATTGCTTATTACAGTAACAGGCCTTGGTTGACCAGAATTGCCTAAAACTAACGTGGATATGTTTTTTTCCGCAATATTACCACCCTCATATTCCACATGACTTACCAAATAAAGCAAGTCGTTTTAGTGGAAGTAAAGACCTGTGTTTATACCATTTGAAAGTAATTGAATAAATATATTCAAGAGTATCATCTTGCGATAAAAAAATCGTGCAAAGGGTCATTGCACTGTGCTACATATAATACTTTACATATCGAACATCTCTCATATATGTAACTTGACTGGATTTTGTTGGGGTTTTTTATTAGACATGCTGATTTCGAATGAAGATTTGTCGCAAATAAAAAAAATGATGTCTGTGAACGAATGTCCCCTTTCCCTTTATAGGTGTATTGGAGGAAATATAGTCTTGTCCGTAAGGGAAAACATGTAGAATAAACATATCTCGTTCCTCTGTTCCTAACAAAATATTTTGATATATAATAATAAAGTTTCCTTTTCAAGATATACATGTACCACGTTTCTGTTTAAAGCATGTGTGGTTTACACCTGGGATTCCGACACTGTACGATATGTACTATCTACATGTTGTACTTTGTTTAACGTCGTAAATGATGAGTTGTCCGCGATAGTGTTTGTTTTAACCATAATTATCAAAAACTGGGTAAAAATATATTCACTTACATTTTTTCCTTTGTCCAAAAAGTCACTCAAACAAGAAGAAGATGGATTATTCATTTATTATTGATAATGATAAATAATTAAATTTGATAAACATACATGTTAATGGAAATATTACTCTTTAAACATTTATAACTTGTAAACAGTTAGGCATTTATTTTCCAAGTGTTTCAAGTCACATTTGTTTTCAAAGTTATGAATCCCATATCATAATGACAACAATGTACTAAAAAATGACATACTCAATATATAAACAGTCAATAGAAATTTTTTTCCTGTGAGTTTCATAGTATATATGTAAATGTATGGAAGTAAACCTCAATTTGAAATTGCACCCAACAACATATATTTACATTTTACAGTGTCTTTGCCTGTGAAAGGCGTGATCAAATATATCACAAAGCCCTTCGGGCTTTATTGGATTTGATTACGCCCCGACCGAAATTATCACCTAATAATACATAAAGAATGATTCATTATATAAATTTATACAAAAATGAGAGAAATGAGAATGGGTGGACTGTAATCAAGGACTGTAATACCCTCTTCGTTTGTTATGAGTTAAGAAAAAAAACCACTAATAAAATGTAACTCACAGTGACAAACGGTGTGTATTGTCTGATTAGATATGAAAGTCAATACCCTTGATTAAACAAGTTCAAACAACGTCAAAATCACAATAAATACTAAAAAGGATGTTTCATATAATTGATAAACATTGAAGAAAAAAAACATGTGCGCGTACATAAATGTTATTATTTACAATAATGTAGTTTGAGGTTTAAGCCAGCGAGATGCTTCTTTCGGATGAAAGAAAATAATTAGTGAAATGCATGGACTTAGCTCTCACAGACTTTTAGGATGGAGACAAAGCCGCTTTATTTATAGATTTGTTTAAATGCAGTTAAATTAAGTTCATGTACATCCAAATCTTAGTTTAGATAATTCATTCAACACAATATCATGTATGAGAATAAAATAAAAATAAAAATATCATCCTATTTGGTGCTTAATCTAAATATTTTTTCAGAATAATAAAACTGTACATGAATACAAATGCCCAAGTTAAAGGAAATCATTCGCTTGAGATTGTATCCCGTAAAAACATCAATGTCCCATACCATGATTATTATACACGTGATGTTGTAAAAGAACAAAAGAAAATGTTTTATAGGAAAAAATAATATCCCCTTCTAATCCAAATGCGAATGTGAAAAATGCGCAACTCTGCTTTAATAAATGATATAGTCTGGTCTCTCAATAGTCTTTATTCATGATATTAAATTTTGTAATAAAATATACAATAATATAGTGAATTGCAAAATAATGAATGACAGCCATTTTCTTGCAAAATGAACAATGTAATTGAATTTCTGATAACTTTTTAAAATATCACAGATGTAAAAAGTAACGAAACTTTTGACCTTTTACTTTTTTGAAGTTTCATTACTTATATCCTCTCTTTTTTAACTTTGAAATTTTAGTGTTAAAATTTCTGGAAATGTTAAGTGAAGTTTCAAAACCAGTAACCAAACAAATATTGAATTAGCCTGTAATTAATTTGAAATTAAGAATGAAAACCAATTATGGATTGTTTTCGTTGAACTGAAATCCCCTACTTATAATTATTTTTTTTTAGAATCCTAAACAGTTAAATTAACATTTATTTTGCACATATATTATAAAAACCTCATAGTAGCATTATGTATATTTTTCTTATAAGTAATTACGTTAGAATAAGTAAGTACGTTATAATTGGTATAAAGTACTGTGCTTACATCTGAATGCGAAATCAGTGATGTTTGAATAATTGAAAGGGTTGCAAAAACAACACAAAACAAAAAAAAAAAAAACAGAAACAAAAAAAAAAAAACGAAAAAACGAAACAACCCCCCCCCCCCCAACGCCCCCCCCCCTAAGTTAACCAACTGTATTATCATTGCAACTTTACTATCCTATTTCACAAATTATGTAAAAAATATTAGTGCAGTTATAATCATGCCATCGTCCCGAACTCGTTATCATCACACAGTCTTCTCCAGTATAATTGTTTGGCTGATATGTATCCCAGTTTGTAAAGATCATTTTACTGCTGGAATTATCCCACATCCAGTCACTTCCGTTTTCAACCTTTACGCCTCCGGACCACCATTTGTCTCCAGACACTGAAATATTCAAGTTTATTATTCTTAAAAACAAAATCGCGCTTCGGTATTTTTTTTATTTATGTACATTATTTTTTTATGTGTTTTTTTTCTTACTTTGTTCATTTGTTTGGGGATTTTTGTTTGTTTTTTTTTTAGTTGTTGTTTCTTTTAAATTCCTTTCTTATTTTTTTTTTTCAAATATCATTAAATTATATAGCTTACACAATTTCTTGATTATTCTTTAGTAAAAAAAAAATATTTTTTCAGCTTCACATTTTTTGCAACAAAGTAAATAAAAATAGTATTTAACGAAGACAACCAGATTTCAGTTGAAGTAGATAAAATATTCAGCAACGAGTTGCTCGAAAATGATCGCGCATCGCACTAGTATAAAAAAGTATATATTAAAAGATAAGTTAGGATAACTTTTTTTTTGCATTTACTTTATTTTTCATTCATACAATGTTAAAAAACTAAAATAAAAGTGTATGTTGATAAAATTATTTAATTTTAAAAAAATGATTCACTGAATTAAATTTCAGTTTAACGTTGATGTAAATTACACGATTCTACTTCAATTTTTTTATCACATCTTATTTTAAAAAAAAAGAAAATCAATTTTATTTTAAACACACAGAGATATGTCAAAGTAACCCAATGCCCATTCCTGCAAAATCAGAATAAAAAATGTAAATCTTGTTTATATCCAAAAGAATGTAAAGAAGTTAAACATTCGTCATGAATTTCGTTAAGGTTAAACAGCATAATTATATCATGTACGTAATCGAATGTCCAAACCAAATAGAACTAATTAAAGCACAAGAAACTACCTTTATCATTCAACCAATGCTGTTCTGAATCTGTATTGATCTCGAGAAGATGGGACCTAAATGATTGGCATTTCCCCTGGCAATATATAAATAGACTAGATAAATAAATAAAAAAAAATTTAAAACACCAAAATAAATGAATGGATAAAACGCATATAAAATAATTGAATAATCAATTAATTAGCCAATGTTTCTATGAGATAAAGCCAAGCAATTAGTTTTCCTTAAAATACAGTTTCTAGCTACATGTACTGTCAAGAAATAGGTTCTGTCGTACACCTTTGTGAGCGATTCGCCACTTTGACAAATACTGCGCTATTATATATGTGAGGAATAAAAAAACAATGCAGCAATTTAAAAACATGTATTACATTATCAAAGTAATATATACATTGCTATGTTTAACTTATTCTTTATGTATACCACCCATCACGTTTAAAAATGAGTTTGGCATAATGTATTACTTACACAAGTAAATGTTTTTTTTTTTTTTTGGTGATTCAGGCGGGATATAAAGGTGGCGATATTGCATAAAAAAATGCATAACGCGCGTTAGCGGATTCTGTAAATCATTGCTGTAGGTTTCAACCAAACGATAAATTAGGCGTCGCGGGTATGATAAGGCAACTCTCAGCGATCGATTCAGTAAAAATTCCTCTGATCAATAGTACGTCACAATAAGCAGCATGATGTCATATTTTATTCAAGAAACCTGTCATTTGTAACGTAATCTCTTGTCCAAATTATAAAAACTCCAGGCGTAAAATATCACTAGAAACTTTTCTAACGAATAAGTCTTCAATTTCTCTGTACAAGCACGTTAAATAGATATCAATTTCGGGAGACAAATCATCGGAATGAAGTGTAAACAATGCCGAAATAAGACTTATCTAATACAGATACCCCAGATTTAGATGATTGTCAGTTGGGATAAAAGCAGGATAATACAAGCATGGATATTTTGTTTTATCAGCAAATGCTATAAGATTAGCACATAGACATTTATATGGTTTGAACGGCTTTTTATCTCAGTGTGTACAAAAAGGCAAAATTGTAACACT
This sequence comes from Magallana ariakensis, assembly GCA_020458035.1. Taxonomy (NCBI): domain Eukaryota; kingdom Metazoa; phylum Mollusca; class Bivalvia; order Ostreida; family Ostreidae; genus Magallana; species Magallana ariakensis. The sequence goes on along the minus strand of CM035811.1, from coordinate 35,715,350 downwards.
ACCCCAAATATTTTGAAGGATGATTTTGACCAATATCAAAAGCATATGACCTAAAATAGTTGAATAGAACTGCTATAATCCTTTGCTTTGCAGGTTTAAATTAAAATAGCGTAGTATTTTTCAAAAAAAAAAATTGAAGTAAAGAGGATTTGCTATAAATAATGACAGTACATGTATTTATTTTATGCGATTAACAATAGGATTCTACGGTGTCTTGATAGAACCATTTGCATAAGCGCGACATCTCGTTCAGATAAACAAGACATCGCGCTAATACACAACATGCCGTCGCGCTAACGAAACTTTGCACAACACGCCGTCGCGCCAACACACAACACGCCGTCGCGCTAACACACCTTTGCACAACACGCCGTCGCGCTATTACAAAACACGCTGTCGCGCTAACGGAACTTTGCACAAGACGCCGTCGCGCTTACACAACTTTGCACAACACGCCGTCGCGCTAACAAAACTTTGCACAACACGCTGTCGCGCTAACGCAACTTTGCAAGTTTGACAGTCTAGTAGGAAGTCGTGTCCGGAAATATCAGACTGCGCATACTGAAATATGTAGGCCTGCATGCAAGCATGGATGATGAAAAATAAATTAAATGTGCTTTGAAATATATACATTTTTTAAATTTATTATCAATACATATGAATAAAAATATAGTTACTTGTATGTCACTGCATAAGGATATGCTAGCATGCATGTAAAATATTAATAAATCTACCAATTGATTAATTTACTTTAAATATTTAATATAATTCATAAATTCAACAAAAATATATTCATGACATGTTATTTACCTGTAATTGTACATTTTAAAATTTTTGGTTTTGGTAATATACAGAGCACCTTATTGAATTTGTAACATGTAATAATGTGATGAACAGTGTATATTTTTGTGAATTAAGAATTTGATTAACACGTGAATTACAATCAACATGCGCAGTCTGATAATTCCGAACACAACTTCCTTCTAGACTGTGAAACTTGCAAAGTTGCGTTAGCGCGACGGCGTGTTGTGCAAAGTATTGTTAGCGCGACGGCGTGTTGTGCAAAGTTGCGTTAGCGCGGCGTGTTTTGCAAAGTTGTGTTAGCGCGACAGCGTGTTGTGCAAAGTTGCGTTAGCGCGACGGTATGTTGAGCAAAGTTGCCTTAGCGCGATGGCGTGTTTTGTATTAGCGCGACGGCGTGTTGTGTGTAAGCGCGACGGCGTGTTGTGCAAAGTTGCGTTAGCGCGACGGCGTGTTGTGTGTTAGCGCGATGTCTCGTATATCTGAACGCGATGTCGCGCTAACGCAAATGGCCCTATCCGGACACCATAGGATTCAAGCAGCAAAACTAATAAACATGAACTAATTGCCGATCGAATTATTGAATAATACCTACTTATGAACTTCGGGGTAGTGTTACATTTTTTTGATTTTTTGTTAAGGTAATAGTGATTTTTGTTTAACTGTCACGTGATATCGTGGCACGACAACTTCAAAGATCCACTCAATTCCAAAGTATAAATATACATCCTTAGTGAACACATTCACTCGATATTAATATTCAGCATTGGTTTTATTAAAATAAAACAATTATTTGAAATGACAATAACATCTACGATCATTAAACTCGAAGTTGCCTTAACCTACCCATGGGGTAAATTTCAGTCCTGTCAGTTTCTATAAAGATATAAATTTACAATATATTTACTTATGAAATAGACGGAATCATATATGAGGAATGGAATGTAAATATGTATTAATAAATAAGCAAAACATGACAACATGATTGTTTTCTTTCATTTAAACTAAGAATATATATAATTAATTAAGCAATATGCAATTTACCTTGGCATTTGTCCAGTTGAAAGGTGATTTTATGAAACAATACTGACTGTTTTTAACGTTTTCTTCGTGATCTGAAAAAAACATTATTGTTCTTTTTTCGCCAAATATGCAATGTTGGTTATAATAATTAACATTAAAATGAATAATTACCGAAATAAAATATACATGATTGTGCACTTCAATTAAAAGCACCCTTCCATGTCACCAAATGTATATGCTTTTCTGTTTTCGAGAGCCATGTAAAAGAAAAAGTATCATACTTAGGTCAATCAAATAGTTACTTCAAACGATGAAAGTTAAGCCCTGCGTACGATGTAGAAATGATTGCTATAGATAACATGTAGTTGTGTTAGTGAGTCCGCGTTTTAGTGATTTAAACAATCACATATTATTAATCTACTTCTGCACTCTCTAACTACAAGTAGCAATATAACATGTTTTTTCATCGAATGTCAGTTTGCTCGTTTTCAATTCTTCGTTCTGTTGAATGATTTAATTCATTTTGAGATGCGGCGTGGTATTGGCTAATGGTAAACCGTAGTAAAAGTGAAAAAAATTGGACAAAGTAAGTTTCTGTCGTGTCTGTTTATCTTTCACAAGAAATATCAGATTTACAGATTTGAAACTTCTTGATCCAATGGTTTTCCAAAAATCAGTCATTTTTCTGAATATTAAACCAGCTATATTGACATGAATTGTAGCAATATCTTTTTTATATTGCTTCGATTCTTATACAGACATATTGGTTTTACTTTTCTTTTGAATTGATGACGGTTCATATCTTCATACCTTCAGATAGATAGATAGATAGATAGATAGATAGATAGATAGATAGATAGGGACAATTTTAAAATGGATTTATAAGTAGATTGACTTACAAATAAATGTTTCATTTATGCATCTGTGTTGGAAAACCGTGGCGTCGGCTGTATCTAAAAAAAAGAAATGAATTCGGTATTTGAATGCTTTAATTGGTATTTATTTAAATAGAAGAAAGAACTTAAATCAAGGTAAACTCTTTTTTTTCAGAATCTATCATAGATAAAATGTAATAATCATTTGAAATCTTAATTTTAATTCAAATAAGGATATGCCTATGTGATATTGAAACTTGTTCAAGGCGTTAATTCTGTGTTTCTGTTGTTAACAAACAAAATATGAAAGATACGTATCTCAGGCACGTGATAGAAATATCGTTTATGAAAACGCCATAAATAGAACTGATAACTGATAACTGATAACTCCAACGTACAAAATACAGCGGCTATAATTAACAAAATGAACATACAAGATAAATATAAAACAACTACATAGAGCAATACACAGAAATAAATGCTTTAATTATCTAACAATCGTGATGTAGTTTGTAAAAACCAGATACTCACCATTCGTGTTAAGAGGTGGGTCATCATACAAACGCCATCCTGTTTCATTGACAGTCATATGTAGAGCATTGCATGAATTGTATGATCGGCACATTCCCGTCTGGAGATTGAAATTAAAACACTTGCATCCAAATCCACAGAACGAGGCGCACATTGCAAGGGAATCCGCATGTCTGTTGTATATTGGTTTTACAATAGACACGTTGTTATCAAACTCTAGATTAGCTTTAAAGTATTTGGACATCGAAACAACAAACAGGGAGAATAGTGTAAAAAACAGACGAAATCCACAAACATTCGATCCCATGTTTTTTTCCCGCAATCTTTGATAAACATAAAAACCTTAATATTTTAAATAAACCTTAACATTTAGTTTTTCTTTTACCAAATATCAATGAATAAATAACATTGGCTTCATATCAGTAGTAGTGGATCGATCAGGCATTGTCAGTGGAACGAGAAGCAAAGACTAATGACAAATTAATAATGTTTCACATATTTGGTACTTTTCAGCGAAGGAGCAGCGGGTGCCCTCGTTATCATCTTTCAAATGTAGAATTAAAACGAGATAACAATCATTTATCTTGAACGAACAATAGTTTATTTCCTGGTTCGGACAGTTAATTTTCGAAATAAATATTCATCAAAAAGCTATTAATCATAAAAAGATTAAATGCGTTTTTAACCATATTTTAATTATTTGTGTTTTGTAGCTAAATTTTAAGTATATCACATTCAAACAGGGTTGGATTCTTGGATAACCTTTAATATTTAATCATTATCTCGTTATTTTGCTGGTGAAGTACCATAAATGGTATTGAAAAGCAATGGAATTAGGAAATCTATCCTTTGGCACGGCATGGGCGGTTTAACGTTGAATAAGTTGTTCCCTCGAATTCCGTTGCTGTCGAGGTACGAACCGTCTCCTGATATTTTAATTATTCACTGTAGGGGAAATGATATTGGTAATGTTCCTCTTCTTGACTTACGTACGAAAACGAAAGAAATTGTTCATAGAATTCAGACCAGGTTTCCAAACACCATTCTTTGTTGGTCTCCTATTCGTCCTATATCTTCATGGCGTTATAGCATTAATGTAAAATCTCAAAATTTTGCAGCCAAAAAAACCCAGCTTTATGAGCTAATTGTTTGTACAAAATGATTGTTTTTACATCAATTATCCAGAAATTGCATGGAAATATTTATGGCTTATTCAGAAAAGACGGAGTTCATCTAACTGAACTTCGAAATGACATACTACTTTACAATTTACAATTGACATTGCAACAAATCTGCTATTTTAATGGCGAACGTAGGCCACAGCCAATGTACTAAGCGTCGCTAATCCTCCAATGTTATTGGCGGTGGTTGTTCTCTCATAACTCGAACAACCATGTGGCGATTTTTCGCGACGCTTTTAGTTTTATAGATTTGAGAGCAAAATAATACTGAGTGTTTGTTCCAAGTACCAGTATTGTTTCGTCTGTCCATCAAAATCATTTAGCCAATAATGTAATGTATAAAGTAATACATACTGTAATCTAAAATATAATGCATAGGACACGGTCAATGTTCTAGGCGTCGATAATCCTCCTAAGTTATTGGCGGTGATTGATATCTCATGACTCGAACAAGCATGTGGCGATTTTTTCGCGACGTTTTGGTTTTATAATTTTGATAGCAAAATAACACTGAGTATCTGTTCCCAATACCAGTATTGTTTAGTCTGTCTTTAAACATTATTTGGCCAATAATGTAATGTATAATGTCATAATGTATAATGAGCATACGTTTGAATGTATAATGCTAACTTAATGTCTTAATGTTGCATAATGAGTAATGAATGATATAATGGTCATTATTGGTTGACATTCATAATGTAATGTATAATGTAACACACAATGAAATGTATAATGTGATGCATCCTGCAATCTATAATGTAATGCATAATGTAATGTTAAATGTTTTAATTACATGGTTAGCCATTTTACACACGACAGTCCTAAGGCCGTGACCGTTCGACAACAAAAAAAAACACAAATATTAACATTTAACATTTGCCTTCATTGTCTATCCACGGCGTGCTCTGCGCGCTGACTGCGTGCACATGCGCTGTTGGAGACTTTACGGCGCTGTCACGGCGACCTTACTCCACTTCTATGGCGTGTTTATCAGAACGCAGAGCCACGGCGCGTACTTTGTGCATGTTCAAAGTGCACACCGTCGCATGGCGTTCTAAAATGTTCTAGGATATCCAACTGCAGCGAACGAAGATGCCGTTGCGTTGTTACGGCGCTGTAGCAGACTCTAGTTCGTTTACCATGGCGTTTTACATTATTCAATGACACAGCGGGATCGCCGTGAGGACGCAGCTCCAGTATGACAGGGGTTTAAACAATGAGAAGTTTAATGGCGAGTTAAATTGTTAAGGGTAGCAAGGATTGTTATATACATGTACTCATGATTCATGAAAGGAAATTATTTTTTTTTTAAAACGAACCCGCCTTAAAATCATGTAACTTATGTAATTAAATCTTTCTAATTTTTTTGAAGACTATGTGCAAGTTAGAAATTGTTGCGTGCTGTCAAATTTTGGTAAATAGTCAAAATTGATGGCATCTATGAAAATTTCTTCAGGGCTGATATTATTTAATAATACGAGTAGACTTGAACATTCAAAATAATAATCAACTATCAAAGATCATCGGGAGAATTTATGCATAATTGAGCGTCTAAATTTTACACCTGATATACAGACACCGCTATGTAACGAAAAAATTAAATAACATAATTTACAGAAATGAATATTACTTCTCTCGACGATGCAATAACATGCAAAATCCCTATTTTTATGTCAGTTTTTCTCCTTTAACGGATCAAAAGTAATTTTCTCGGAAAAAGTTTACGTATGTATTTTGAAAAAAAAAAACCGGGAGAAACTTCAATAAAAATAAGCGAAAAATTATGGTGTTACGGTTTTTATTTTCAGTTAATTTAATTGAATGTGACAAAGGGGCATATTCGGTCGGATTTTTGGGGTAACATGTACATGAAGTAAATTTGATGCAAGTTCCATGTTTGTTTTTTGTGTGTGTGTTTTGTTTTGTTTTTTGTTTTTTGCTTTTCTCTGTTTTATCATTAAGATATATAAAAAAAATACGTACATGTCACAAGCAATATTCGCCTTCTCTACTTATCTTGTATTTTAATAGATTGGGTATTCATTGTTGACCTAAAATTAGTATTCCACTGGCTGTAGGTAACCTTGTAAGTAAATTAAGTTGCGTGACAACCTCATACCACACAACTTCAATAAAACTTTATTTTTAAAATCAATTTTCATATAATTAGCAATAAAGAAAATCCCCAAGAACACATGTCCATTTCACTTAAGTGTAACTTTGAGAAGCGCATATATTTTTTGGAGGCAGATATAGTCTGTAAGTCAAGTGAACTAATCTGTCCACACTTGCAATACTTTGATGATTTCTATGGCGACCGCCTGCATAGCATAATGTAGTCGTATTTCATAACATCTAATCCCAAGAACAAATTACCTTTGAATTAAAACTTTAAATTATAATATATATTATTCTGTTCATAACTATATATCATAGAAGTTTAGCGTGTTCAACAGGTTAATTTATTATAGCCACGTTCTCAGATTACGATCTCGCACCTTTAATGTGAAAATGAAAGTCTTATTGTTTGATAATTGACCACTTTGAAGAAAACACCATTCGAACTGTTGATTAATTGCATAACAATTGATGATCTGCAGCCATAAATAACCTGGGGCTATATATGTTCTGAGCTGTGTGCGCTGAAGCGACTCAAAATTTTCGGTAGCACGTGGCGATTGAATTTACGCAATAAAGAAAGTTGAAATTTACAAAGACTGACCGAATAAAAAAACGGGAGGGAAAGAGAAACACGTTCAGGAGAAAATGTTACACATGAGAAGAAATACCTATCAAATGATTTTCGACAGATCTGGAATTTTAAAAAAAGAGCACTTGGCAGCGGGGCGGTTGGAGGGCAACACAGAAATAAGTTCGTTTTCACAATGAAACGAAAGACCATGTAGAAACACTACAGAAGTTATTAATATGTGACCGATAGAATTTAAACAAAACTTGTTTCAAAACTCATGTAAATATTCTTTAAAAAAATCACCGAATGCCTCAATTCAGGGCATTCTTTTATCGTGCCAGCACCTACCGCAAACATGTAGCATAGAACTTTGATCATACTTTGATTTGATTTTTAAATTACCTTGTACGCTGTCCTATAAATCAATGCTAAATCAACTGTACGAGTAAAATAAATTTTATCTGTTCACCTGAAACCAATATAATAGTTGAAAACATAATAAAAATAGTTGCGTTCGTACAAAATAACAAACATGCACGCGTGATAAGGTACATGTAGAAGATGTCCACTTGCGCGGGATCTCCTCGGCCATATGCGAGGGATGATCATCATTTAAAGGTTTTAATATTTGTGTTTTTGGGGGTTTTTTTGTTGATTGAAAACATTATTTGTACAGTTTTTAAAACATTTAAGACTTACAAACCAACCATTTAAATATGTCTGACGAGTATTTCCGATTTGGAGTAATATCGCTTTTATTAATTTTCAGAACGACTTTTTAATTTACTCTCCAATGTTAAATTTAAAAAAATACAAAATGAACAAACTTTTATAACATAAAATTAAAACAGTGTACAGTGTATAAATACAACCAAACAACATTTCTGCAAAATAAATTTTATGGCGGCCGCCAGATAATTCTTTCAATATTAAATTCTTTTCTTGTAAAAGTACTAAAATCACAGAATTGAGCACCCGTGATCAAAAGCTGCACCAATGACAATGATTTCTTTTAAGGGTGTATTTGGAACATGATCTTTCTAGAAAAAAAAATATTGTTATTCACAAGCCTCATCATTGCTCATAACATTCACTGAATATGGGCATTTCATTTCAAGGATACCCCTTACAGAATTCTCACAAAATTTTGCATCAGATGTTGCACCCAAAAAAGGAAAAAGTGGATTATGATCAATCTAATATCATGTATATGATTTCCTGAGCTTTTTATATACATTTGTTTACATATACGTATGTTGTTTATGAAGCGGGCGCTGTGTAAATGATTTTTATCAAAGGTGATTTTAATTAATTTTTCAGTTATTTCTTTTTTCCTATTCACAATCGGACCAAAATTTGATGCTGTTATTGTTCCTGCTCTTTGTGAAAACCATGTAGGACTTGCTGCCTGTACTCTTGTTTCCTTCTCAATCTCCATCGCTCTTTCTTGGGAAACCTCCAAGTCTTTACAATTATCCCTGCTTCTGATCGCATGATAATTTAACATAAAATACGGCTTCGGAAATCCAGTGTTACTTCAAAAAAATCTGCCCCCTTTGAACTTGGTTCAAACAGTGGTTTGATTAAACATGCCTAAAATGTTTTAATATATTCATTAAACAATTAATTAATGCTTTTAACTTTTTATTTTTCAGATACTAACAGTTTGGAATCATTGGCACTTGTAGCAGAGAATAGAAAACCAGAGTAGAAAGCCTTTACTCTTTTATATGAAAAGGAAGACTTTATTAGAAAGAACAGAGAAAGTCAAGAGCCAATCACATATGGGATGTTATAATCTCAAATGCACTAACAAAATAGATGACATTAAAAGTTATACTGGTTTTCCGGCCAAGGTTTTTAATGTTATTTTTAAATTTTTATGTTCTGTTGATGAACCATTTCAGTATTCCAAAACTGTTAGTAGCTTAAAAATGCTTTTATTTAAAGACCAATTTTTACTGATTATGATAAAGTTAAGACACAACTTTGACTTTAAACACATATCAAATACCTTTAGAATTTCACCTCAGGACTGCAGCACTGTCATCACAAACTGGTTAGATTATATGTTTTATCGTTTTGGTTCTGTATCCATCTAGCCAGAGAGGGAAGTTCTCATTCAAAACATATCCCCTAAATTTAGAGAAAATTTTCACACTATCATTGATAGCACTGAGGTGAAAATTGAAAGTGCTATAACCTTAACTAAACAAAGCCAGTGTTATTTGGAATATAAATTTGGCACTTCGTTAAAAGGACTTGTTGGTATTAATCCTAGAGGATCTATCATTTTTACCTCAATGCTATTTTCTTGTTCTATGTCAGATAACGATATCACATCTCAAAGTGGATTTTTGAATTTATTAAAACATTTGAGAACTGCTGGCAAGATCCATGGGGGGGATGGAGTTATGACTGATAAAGGGTTCCGAATTGAAAAAGATATAGAAACATTTGGATTAAGGTTAAATATTCCACCTTTCGCTTCTGCTTCTGGACAAATGAAGCTATCAAATGTGAATGTGACAGAGACCTAGTTCATGTAGAGAGAACTTTAGCCACAGTTTTAAAAAAAATTAAAATTAAAATAAAAAAGTAGACCTTACTTTATTCAGTTCAATAAATCAAGTGTGGTTTGTATGTTGTTTTTTTTTATACTAATTGTATGCCTTTTTTAAATTCAGGACTAGCGATGTTTTATGATTTCTTAAATGTATGAAAATATTTGTGACATAATCGTCCATTGTACAAGTACATACGTGGTACAATAAGCCAGATCTATAGGGTTGTTGTGATGGACCAGCATAAACCATAAAGCATTTACTTGGTGTTGTGACGAGATAGAAGATGGGAGCAAACACTTGTGTCTTTAATAAATGAATGTCGTTGTCTTTCAATTGTATTTTTCTGTGAAATGAATTTGAAATTATTGTGTGTGCATTGTATGCCATGAATAACTAGATTTTATTGTTTGTATATTTCTATGCTATGTAATTCAAGTGTGTATTATAAATGAAAAAGCTTTTTGCATTATTTCATATTAATCAGAAATAAGTGGCATTGGTGTGATGAAGTTTACCTGTTTTCATTATAGTTTGCCATGACAGCTTCCTTTTTCTGTTGATGTTCCCTGGTCTGGAAATAATCATCTGAGACACATGCTTAGGTAAAAATGTTGGTCAACTTGGCTTGTCCCACTGCTGGGGTAGACTAGGTGACGGATGTTCAGCTTCAGCTGGTATCTCTTTATATCCAGTAATTTTCCATGACTCCCTTATCATAATTAGTGCAAACACATGTGTACACTTACCACTGGAGCTACATTTCGGGAGAATTTAATTGTAGCAACCCCCAAACATTATAGTTTTAGCTACAGATTACAGTTTAATGAAAATAAAGATCAGAAAAAACAAGAGCCCGATAGGTCTTAACGGTCACCTGAGTAGCATAACCCATACAAAAACTTGTCAAGGAGTCTCATATATGCATTTAATTAAGTTTTATTCTGGAATAGAATTTTTTTTAATTTGTAATGACGACCACAAAATCTTTCAAAAAGGACTATTAAACCTATAATTTTAGCGAAAAAATTAAAAGATCATAAAAGAGTGCATGACATATTTTTGAAAAGGTCCAAGACTCTGATAGAAAATAATTTAATAATAATAACAAGGTGGCTATCATTCATGTTTTATCTAAAACAACCTCCCATCCCCAATTCCCCCGGGGCTGACAGAAACTCTCCCTGTGGGCATCTAAACAAACGAAAAAAACCCAGCTTTATCGATAAAAGCCATCATGAGTTACTTACTTCTCCTGTTCTAGTTTTTGAATATTCAACATTCGTTGGGAATCACCATCTGACATATATACAAAACGCAGCTATGTTAAGGCTGTCCGAAGCTAAATTTATATCGGAAAACAATACTGTTTTAATTATCAAATAAACACTTTAACCGGGCGATTTTTTTTAAATCTTTGTTACATTAATAAACAGCGATATCCAAAAATATTTTTGATGCATTTTTGTGACGTCATATGTTCTTAAGCACGTGACGTGTGTATCCTAACACAACGTATGATATATATAAATCGCATTGGCGCAAGTGATAAATGACATTAAATCAAATATATTTTCATTAAAAATCCTTCGATAAGTAATCTATTTTGCAGTTCTTGCTGGGGGTTCATATAAATATTTCGTTTATTTGAAATATTGTCAAAACATTTCGCCCCATCATCGAAATTAGCCATATTTTTACTTTTTAAGCTCGAATTACACAACATTGGGTAAATTGGTAGGTTTCCCCCAGCATGATTCACGTTGGTACTTATTTTCTCTACCAGTTTCACGCAAAAAATACAAAGATTGTATTGATCTTTCACTAGCGCCAGGCTGTTTTTTACATGCATAAAAATATCTCCATTCATTAGTTTACACTTAGCAGAGCGAGTCTCCAAACCATTAGTTTATAAATAGTCATTTACCTAATACGAGGCTTTAAAACTGCCGATTTTTTTATACTAAGTAATGATAAAATTAAATTTAGTATTACTAGTATTTAAAACAGCTTCTATGTAAAGGAATCACGCGGTTTTATAATATTCAGTAAAATTCACTTATTTCGTTACGATACATTCCCTGAGAACTACAGCTTCTATGTAAAGGAATCACGCGGTTTTATAATATTCAGTAAAATTCACTTACTTCGTTACGATACATTCCCTGAGAACTATCGAAAGGAAAGCAGATCGTGACGTCAAGGTTAATTATGACGTCATATCGTATGAAGTTCAGACAAGTGACTTTCTACACATCAATTTGGGCAGCCTTAACATAGCCGCGAAATCATTTTACCTTTATATCAGTGATTCAGTTAGCCAATTATTACTTTACTATTAACAAGTCTATTTGTTTATTTTGAAAGTTCAAAAACTGTTTTTGTTTCAAATGATAAAAAGCCTTGCATAACTCTTTTGATCATACAACTTCTTTATAATTACATTATATTCAATGATTAATTACTAAATATGAACAAGCAAGGGAAGATAACTCCTTTTGGAAGAAGCAAGGGAAAACAAGATGTATTATCGGGGTGATTATAAAGTCTCCCAAACGAACGAGGCTATCATATAGAGTAGGGATGACCCACAAAGTTTCATGATGTTCCCAGGGGTCCTTTACTATATATCAGGTGAACTAACATGACCCAAGGAACAAGAATATATATGGTTTAGGGGTGGGGATATTAACCGTTTTCAAGATATTTGGGCCCTTCCTGTTTAAGAGTGGTCAGGACCACCCTTGAGACCCATGACCTACATGTCATTTGATGGGCCTTACCACAAGGAACAAGAATATATATGGCTATGGGGTGAGGATCTCAACCGTTTTCAAGTTATTTGTGCACTTACTGTTTGAGGGGGGTCAGGACTTTCCCCGGGGCCCATGACCTACATACAATTTGAAGGCCCTATTCCACAAGGAACAATAATATATATGGTTTAGGGGTGGGGATATTAACCGTTTTCAAGATATTTGTGCACTTCGTGTTTGAGAGGGGGTCAGGTCCAGCCCCAGGGTCCATGACCTTCATACCATTTGATGGCCCTTAACACAGGGAACAAGAAAATATATGGTTTAGGGGTAGGCTTCTTAACCGTTTTCAAGATATTCTGGCATTTCCTGTTTGAGGTGAGACAGGACCACCCCCGGGGCCCATGACCTACATACTATTTGATGCCACTTAACACAAGGACATCATATCCATGCATTTAGTTTTTCTCAAATATATACAGGAGTAGAGAAGAAGATTTTCTAAGATTTAATATAATTTTACTATATGGCCATATTGGCCCTACCCTATTGCCTACACACCTGTCCCAGGGGTAATAAATTTCAGAATTTAGGTAGAAGACTTCATGTACATCATATTCAGGCCTTTAGGTTTTCACAAATATATATGGGAGTAGAGAAGAAGATTTTCTAAAATTTAATACATTTTTATTATATGGCCATATTGGCCCCACCCTAGAGCCTGAACCTCTGACCCAGGGGCCGTAAATTTAACAATTTTGGTAGAGGGCTTCATGGACATCATAAGCGTGTATTTAGTTTTTAACAAATATCAATGGGAGGAGAGAAGAAAATTTTCTAAGATTTAATACTTTTTTACTACATGACCATATTGGCCCCACCCTAGAGCCTGAACCCCTGGCCCAGGGTCCATGAATTTCACAATTTTGGTAGAGGTCTTCATGGACATCATAACCATGCAATCATGTGATTTCGAAAAACTTTAATTGTAAATTGCACTCAATTGAATGTTCACATTTAATAGATTTTAAGAGGGTTCCTGTGATTTCCGAAAAATGTCGAGTATTTCTGACCCTTGATTTCAAGGGGCGGGGGGGGGGGGGGTTGGGTGGGTTTACAAGTAAAGCCTTCCAGACAATACTATAAAACCTAACATGCGAAGGTGAACTGACGTTATAATCACTTTAAAAAATGAAAAAAATACTCTGAATTGAACATTATGTTAAAACATTTATTATTCAAAGTCATTTTATCTTAGAATAAACTATTGTTACGGTACTGATAGAATCATTAATATAAACAAAACCCAAAAACTTTAGGTATTGCTCTCATAATGTAGCGTAATAATAATGGATAATACAATAAAAAAATATCGTGAATTTAATTTGTTTTTTTAAATTTATTTCCTGATTTTTATCCTTTTGGTGAAATAATACTATTTTTTAATTTTTTTTTTTATAATGCTACGTATATACATTTACTGCGCTCGGCCAAAACGGTCGCACCGTAAGACATATTATCAAAACTATTACGTTGGTACATTCTTAATAACACTTTCTACCGTAGTTTTAAATATATTTTCATATTCCTAACAGAATACTCCAATACATGATTGTCTGTTATTATTAGACAATGTGTGTTGAACTTTGCAAAGACGAGAGACCACCTCAGTCATGAGATCCTGTCACCGTCACGGACTTGGAAAAATACTTTTGTAACTTGGACATTGTAATTACAATATCTTCAATATATGCACTAAATGTAACAATATATAAAAGCAATCGTGGAGGTTAAGAATTATCGAAAACAAATCAGTAATCTAAAGTATCTCGTATTTTTTTCGTCAATTTCTTGGCGTGGACTTTCTTTATCTTAAGATTGAACATCCACATATGTTTCTAGATACCAAGCAAGGAAAGAAGCTGGGGACATATTTGGGGACAGATCGATTGTTTGGTTCAGTGGGTGAAGATTTCCAAAATAAAGGCTAAACATATTTAAGATACCTTAAGATATCGTATCAGAAGCTATGGCACTATTGTAAGCATTAATCAATCAATGATAGAGAATGAATCATTAATTTGTGATGATTTTGTATTCACGTATGACCAATTATGGGTTGACATCGTAAGAAAGCGTCACTGAAAATTGCATTCGCAATTTTCAAAGCAGTAAAAATCTGAGTTATTGTTCACGTCTGACCTTTTAATGAAATCCGGATCAAAACGCAAAAGCAATTTCAACGACATTTTCGTAAATAGTCCATTCACAATATCATTTTTAAATCCTTCTGCTTCTTCCCCCGTTACGGAACGCAAATCAAAATAGCTTGTCTCTAACATGTCCAAAGTAGATCATTATGCTTATGAATATAATTCTCTGATACAACGTCCTTTACCCCCCCCCCCCCCCCAAAAAAAAAAAATCCGTAAATCCTTTTTAAATCTCTTTGTTTTTAAAGTTTTAACCGCTCTTTGTCTTTATGTCCAACGTAATAAATATCGTTCCACCGAGCTTATTTTGCTTTCATTATACGAGTGAAGTTTATTTACTTGTTCACTAAAGTATAATTAAAAGTCCTGTCTTGTCAAAGGTATTGTTCTATTTTCTTCTACTATGTTAATCTAATACTTGCGTCATTGTTGAACATTTTGTTTTAACGTCATGTCAATTTAAGCGACTTCGTGTGTCACAACAGAAAAGAAGGTATGGAGCAAGTATATTTCTCTAAGAAATAAGTACCCGGTGTAACAAATCAGTTAAAGCTCTATGGAATATATGATCATGTACGATTACATATCTTTATCCCGATACGCATCCTAAAATGAGACCTTATAAAATATGCATTAAAGATAATTGTTGAAAAAATAATATATCTTGAACAATTATGTTTCATGCCTTTAAAACGTACAACGAAAATACGTTTATGTAGTAAACACTTACATTAAGGTAATAATAATGTTGGCGTACAAACAAAAATCCATATTTATGGTAGTTTTTTTGTTGTTTATTTTTCATGAAATATGCATCCGCCATTAGTATCGAAACGATCTGTGTACATGTATAAGATACTAATAATTGATGGAACAGGTATAAACTTGCTCTGAAGCACTCTTCGGTTGAAAAGAATGCGCTGCTATAAATATTTGCAATATTACCGAAATCACAAATTTAGAAAAAAGCATTTATAGTTTGATCAATTAACTTGAAGATTCTATTAAAATTAACAAAACGTACATTTACTAGTAGTTTCTTCTGTTCGTGCAACATAATCAGGTTTGAAATGTGTTATTGAAAGAAAAAAAAAACCCACAAAAACAAATAAACATCAGTGATTTCCAATTAAAAAATCAGGGACATGTTTACTTGAAGGTCATTAAATAAAAGTATGATCACCAATGTTTAAATTTCTTCAAACGCTAGGATTTGATATGTAAGCATTTGAACTTCAAAACTACAATCGTCAAGCAGAATGATGCACGTTTTGTTTTTTTTTTAATATATTTTCAAAACTTTTTTTAGGACTATAAAAGACAATTATCAAATGATCATGTCATTAAAACACATGCTTATTTCATTTCTAAATTGAATTTAAACAAATATATGCCGTGCTAAAATAACTATTTTTTTTTTCATTTTAAAAACATACAATAACTGTTTAAACCTAATAATTGAATTAAAGTTTACAAATTTAAGTAGGAGTTTTAGTGTGAAATATCATAATCTATTTTTTGAGTCATTGTATAAGTTATTTCTAAGCATCCGATGAAAAAAAAAATACCTAAAACACATGTTCAGGTAATGGGGACGATGAACAATTCAACAGCTGAACTTGGATATAGAAAAATATGAAAGTACGAATAAAAGTCATGTACAGTGTATACAGGATAACACTAGTTAATTTCACATTTTGCAAAATCTGATATTTTTTTTCTTTATATAATTTGAATCCATTCTATTGCATATGTTCAATTTTTTCTTAATTTCTTTTTCAGCTGATTTCATAAAAGTAGAATCATGATTCGCACTAACAATGGTAAACACGTTGCTTTTTTTTTTTTAGTTTGACTAAATTTAATGTATTTTTTAATGATAAATTTACTTAGTTTTTAATTTTTAAAATCAAACATTAAAAAACTATTTAAAGATAAGCATCGATATCAAGATAAAGCAATCACTTTTTTATATTTCTCTATTTCACATTGTTTTATTTACGTTTTACTGATCTTTTGCATTAAAATTCTAAAGTATACATTACATGATCTATGAAGTAAAAAAATTCAAAAATTGTTATTTTGATCTATTGGACGGGAGATAACAACTAGATACAAATGTGGAATAATAAAAGGAAAAAGAATATTGAAAAAAAAACTTTTCTTATAAATGCTCGTTTATTTTTTTATTATTATTTTTTTTTTTCATTTGTAAGAATTGAATTTAAAAGCAACAAATAACAGGTTATTTGCGTTTCAGATGCACAAGAGTTTATCTTAATTATATTTCTAAGAAATTTGTTTATCTTGTAAAGAAAATATTTTAAAAGCGTTAAAAATATTGACAAATTGGTATTATCAAAACGTCCAAACAAAATAATACATTTCAAAATCACATAGCGGGATATTAATAAGATTTCTGTTTAACCCTCCAATACTATTGTTTTCAATCAAAAGTACTGTAATAAATATATATTTAACAATATATAAAAACGGGTTTATCGTTTCCCTATAGGGTCATGTATAAATAAAACAGTTTCGTAATGACACGTAAAAAAACCCCATAAATTCAAATCCGAAAAGATTTAAAATTAATGAATATACACACCGGCCTTATTAGGAATATACATTGAAGTACGACTGTAAGGTACTGGAGTTATAGCAACATCATTGGGAGGATTTGCATTCAAGTTTGACATTGCTTACACAGATCATTACATCGTTTTAGTATCCCCTCTCACAAATTAAGTTGACAGTGGAATCACAAGAAAAATCATGCCACAAACCCCCTTCTGACACAACACAAGGTTCATCATTGCCACCGTTCGGTTGGGACCCATTTGGATCCCAGTTCGTGAAGACCATTTCTGTGCCTGAATGATCCCATACCCAAATGTTTTTATTTATATCTTTTATGGCACCTGTCCAAAAGGAGTCTCCTGAAACTAACAAATTAATCAAATCATGTATAATAAAGCCTGGTTTTGTGTAAACATCAATGATATGGGAGAATAAACACTATCATCTACCTTTATCTTTTAACCAGTTTTGTTCTGACTCCGAGTTGATCTCAAGAAGATATGAATTAAATAATTGACACTTTGTCTGTAAAACAAAAATAAATAAATATTCAAGACGCTAAAAACATATATATATATATATATATATATATATATATATATATATATATATATATATATATATATATATATATATATAAAGATGTGATATATATTTCCTTTAAAGTATATTCAGAACTGAATTACCGTTTTAAGAGAGTAGTGTGGATAAATAAACACACACACACACACACACACACACACACACACACACACACACATATATATATATATATATATATATATATATATATATATATATATATATATATATGAATGTCAAATCTTGAAAACGCTAATCTTTATACAGTTACTAGATTAACTGGTGTTAGCATTATTATTAGCATTGCTAACAATTAGCCATCAGACAGCTCAAGCATTCTATTGGCATTTAAAACATAATATGATATATAAACTTCTATAGGTACTTCTTTACACATTCGTAAAATATTATATTATAAACAATAATAAAGTCATGAAAAAAATGTCATATCATTGTTATGGTTTTTTTTACAGAGAGATAAATGCTGCAAAGATTTTTCAAATAATTTACACCGAAAGTGAACATATAATTAAGGCAAAAGTGTAGCACTACCCCGAATATTTTGAAAGACGAGTTGGTTTTTGTTTGGTTTTTTTTTTTGTTTTTTTTTTTATTGAACAATATCAATAACAGTCTGGGCTAAATCGAATTCAACAAAGCCTACTATGCTTTATTTGATTTGATTATTTCTTAAGGAATTCAGCATTAATTGAAAAGTATCTCTAGTTGAACCAAAAGTGATGGTACATGGAGCATAATAATTGCTTGCAATTGGTTATTTTGGTTTTTTTTATAAATATAAAACACAACGTACCTTGGCATTGTCCCAGGTCGAATAGGATTTTATGATACAATATTGACTCCTTAAGACGTGATCTTCATAATCTGAATGAACATATATATATATGAAGTACAATGATAACCAGTTTTCTGAACTGTATGTAGAAAACAGCGAAATCCGTACGCTTCAGTTGCAAAAAAGTCTTTAGCAATGCTCTTTTACACTTTTTTTATATATGAATATCAGATTAAATTAAAAGGTAACATTATATGAATTATGCAGATGAGCATACATCGGAATGAGTTTTAATCAGATATAATACTTTGAACAACGCTAATTGGTGAAGGTTGTAATGATGTTTTCTATATAACTAGTCTGCCAATTCAAAAGAGACCAAACGGGAATCAGTTTACACACATATAATTTAAGGTAACTACTCGGCCGAAATAAGGATGTCAAATGTTCTCGTCTGGCATTATATATCTTGTTAACATTTTTAAACAGATGTCTTAAGAACAAATGGAACTTGTTTAAAATGACATATGTTAAGTAACGAATCAGAAGGTAACATTAAATTTCTATTTTGTTGATAAATAAAATTGGTTTTCGTGATAACCTCACACTTATATTTTGTTTACTATTATTATTGTAATGTGTTTTTCCTTTTTATTGTAATTTCTTCATTATATTGCTACACCTCTTAATTAAATTCATCTTTACTTTGAAGATAACGCAACTGTTCCCAAGAATGTTGATTTATAGTTATTAACTATAAAAATATAACTAGATAGATAGATAGATAGATAGATAGATAGATAAGATAGATAGATAGAGAGATAGATAGATAGATAGATAGATAGATAGATAGATAGATAGATAGATAGATAGATAGATAGATAAAAATATAACTAGATAGATAGATAGATAGATAGATAGATAGATAGATAGATAGAACAATCAATAATAAAAAAACATACATGCGTGGTTTTCGTTCAAACATCTTTGATAAAATTGCAGAGAATCTGAAAAGAATAAAAACTTTTTAAAAAATATTTAAAAACAATTGATCTTCAATGTGTATAAATAGTTTTTGTAAGAAACACATTCACACTAACTTATCAGATTTTCTATAAAATGAACTGATATCATCACGAACCATTGCCTTTTTGAAAAATAAAACAAACCAGTTTTAATTGAATAAACACACAAATCGGTCAAATTTGAGGCCGTTTGTTTTTATCCTTTACAAAAGATATCAACGACGGTGAAATATCAACAAATTACTCCATAGATCTACAGTACCGATCAGACCCAACCTAACAGAAAGTAAACCCCAACTAAACCCTGGATTTACTTTCTGGGTTTACTCCGGGTTTACTAGAGTGGACCCAAAGTAAACCCAGAGTAAACCCAAAGTAAACCCAGAGTGGACACAGAGTAAACCCAGCCAGAAGTATACCCCTGAAAGCAGACGCTACCAGAATTGGTTGTTATCGGCTTTAATTTTACAATACGCGAAATAGAACCTGTAAAATATGGATATATTTATATAAAAAGACTTACGTCCTAAGATGATAATTATATGAAGTAAATGGCGATCGTTAACCACGGGACATCACTGTGACGAAACATAGTCGATACCATGTGTTTTGCCCCGGCATGCGACCTTAACCTTTCGTTATCGGTACGTTATTATAATAATTGGGTGTTTGATTGCATTTTCTCTTTTTTGCAAATATAGCAGCTACTAGAAGATAAATGAAAACCATTTATATACATTTATTTGTCTTTATACGTATTGAACTAACTTCAAACAAATTCGTCTTTGTGTTTAGTCTTTGAAAACATTCTGTTTATATCTTATTGTTAGAAAAGCCCCCAAATTAACATCCGTCGGACAATCATATGAAATTATTCCCTGTGAACTGGGCAAACGCCAAAATACCTGATGAGACAGGTTATCCAAATAGCAGACGGATTGTGGAGTTCGTTACATTGGCAGATAATCTACTATCAAGTATAAATTGCCCACAACCTGTTGATTTTCTTATGTTGGTAATAAAATAGTTGATTTTCACGAATTCTATATGAACACTTTGGTATAAATGTAAATGTATAACAATTCATATTGGTATGAATATGTTACCGAGAAAACATCAAAGGCCTGAGTTGTTAATACAGTATGAACATCTGATATTGTTCGAGCTGATGCAATGTGCGATGAGAGTGATTTCAACATATAGTTAACACCACAGTCCTTCATTACGTGTTATCTTGAAGCATTCGCAGTTACTGAATTACCTGGCTAAAACAACCCAGACTATACACGTTAAATATATAATAACCAGATTGGTTGAGCATTTAAATTACTGTGAATGATAACTTATGCCAGTGCAGTTCATTTTGAATAACATCTTTTGTTTCAGTTCTTTTAGCAGTCCGAGAGGAGCGTAACAGAGTTAAACTATTCGTACATAGTAACTGTATTGTTTTAACGTTTTGATGATTGTTTGCTCAGGGCGTTGATTCTTGTTCGTAAATTTAAAAAAAAATGTGTAAAAAAATACCCCAAAACTCACCATTAGTCATTACTTTGATCATCGTTTGGTTGTGCTAATCCTACTTTTAGAAAGAATTATTACATCTTTTGTGAAAATATTTGATTGGTTTTCGAACGTTGAAATCTGGTTATATGAAATATATACAACTATTAATTTTGTAGCAAACTGTGACCACAAAAATTAGTTTCCACCAAATTTTAAACCCCGTACTTAAATTATAACCACACGTATGATTTGAAATTTGATATATCGCACGTATCCACATTACTCAGCCTAATCGACCTAATAACTGTCTTGTGTAAATATATATATTTTGAGGCTGACCTATGAGTGTGTGTGTGTGGAATTTTGTTTTAAACCAAATACGCGGTTCTTCTTTACTCTCTTTTGTGGTCGTTGTTATGAAACTATAGTCCATTTGGTTTTGTATAAACAACAATAAATGGGCGTAGAGGGAATAAATATGATATAAAAGGAATCATGGAAAAAATGTTACACTATTTTCTGTGTTTGCTTTTTATACAAAATCACTTTTAGAATTTGCAAAAAAAAACAAACAAAAACAAAAAAAAAACACAAAAAACCCCACACAAACAACAAAAAAAAACCCAAAACATATAGAATTTGAATAAAAGTCCCAAAAGTAGTCACTTACCAATAGTTTTCAGAGAAGGACTACGGTAGAATTGCCATCCGGCTTCACTCGTCATATTTAATATATGACACGAATTATAGGAACGACACATTCCTGTATAATGGTTGAAACTAAAACACTTGCATCCAGAACCACAGAGCATGGCGCATCTTACTAGGGAGTCCGCATTTTTGTTGTCTATTGGTTCCAAAATAGGAACTTTGTTATCAAACTCCAAATTGGCCTCATAATATTGGGACAGCACGGCTACTGAAAATGACAGGAATGTGAAAAGCAACAGCGGGTTTAAAGCATTTAATTTCATAATGCTTTTATCCTAATTCATAGTATGATTTTTTGACAATATATTGTTCCAATAGAATCACTAAGATGAAAAACAGTGTGCTAACATCTAAAATATTTCAATTTGAGAAAAAAATGGTTCTGTTTTTAATATGAATACAAATCGATGTTGAAATAAAAAAAAACTTCCCTCCTCTTTATTTGACAATAACAATGATGATCAATTATTTACATTGATGTCATTTTCAAATAAATGTCATTTATTTTCTGTTATACATCCCTTGTCAATGATGATAACTGTATGGAACCAATAAAAAAATAAACAAAAAACATCTAGTGGTAAGTTAATATTCAATAAATAAGGTAATGTTTTAGCTCTGATACAATCATTTCAAACGTCAATAAGCTCGTCGCTGGTAAAAACAAATGTTACTGTTGCGATGTTTCTATATGGAAACGTAAAATTCTAGGTAAATATTTTTGATAAGATTAACATTACAGCTGCAGAGAAGCCTAATAACGAAAAAAAAAAAACTTACGAAGACAACTACAAACACACCAATCAATCATCCATACCCGTCTTAGATATCGATTTTTATTAAACGATTCATGTAGGTCGAGACAAAAGTCATTGTAATAAGGGGTCAAAATCTAGAGTTTAGACCATCTGTGCTTCAATATTTTTTTGCTATTCCTAATTTAAATTTAAGTCTTTAAGGACGTAAAACTCCGAAAAGAAATTATAATCTGCGAAGTTCACTTTTGTCAAAATTAAACTAAAATCTAAATATGTACGTTCAATTTTTGAATCTTTAAATTATTGGTGTTGTGCGACATTTAATTGGGTAATTAAAAAATGTAAATTATATCGTATAAAATGTGTTGCTTGCGTTACATAAAGACTAACGTGAAGAATAATAATTCACAAGACGTTACCTTTTCTTTTATATATTGTTTGTTAGTTAAAAGTCGTCATATTAAAGGTAACAATTCAATAGTCAACCTATTTATAGCTATAAAATATGGGTCAGTCGTTCACCGTTTTAAAATTGTTTGCTTTTTATGAAGCGTAAACCGATTAACAATACTTTAAAGTAGGCTTCAAGTAATTCATATTTTATTTAAATATCCCATGCCTTCATATATATTGAGCGAGATACACAAAAAGTGGCGTAGCATGAATTAAATATTAAGCCGTCAAAGAAAATGATACTAATACTGAATAACACCCTGATCTATTTAAAAGGATAAATCAACACATCGAGAAACATGACACACTACATGTAATCTATAATTTAGAAATGAATACCCTTGTTTTCGAAACAAATGTATTATACATTATGGTTGAAATAATCAGTCTATATAAAAAGGTATTATTGGTCTTCTATAAAATGTTTGTTCCGAATGGGATCTAAAATATTAATGATCTTTAGAAATAAAAAAAGCTTTTGGCTGTTTTACAGACATTTACAAATGAACGGTATTGGATATATTGTGAAAGTATTTGTCAGAAGCATCCCGTTGCTAGTGAGAGGTCAAGACCAACTATGAATAAACAACAATCTAAATATCAAAGGACCTAAATAATTTATTAAACCGTGTAGTAATTCTGAATTCAAACAATTTTAAACACGTCGTCATAATTATTTTAAAGGCATTGATCAGCATGAAAATACCCAGCTGAGTGACATTGATAGTTTACACTCAATTTGCTTAATGTAGCTGTAGACAGTTAACAGCATTTATCAATATTTTGTGTTTAAGTTTTTTTTTAATACATTTAAAATTTAAGATTTTTTTCTTTTAGTTCGACTTAAACATTATGATGTTTTAGTCTTTTTGCATCTATGGAATTTTCAAATTGTAAGAAGATTTTGTTTGTTTTTATGTATTGTTTTGAACAGAGGTTATTTATGTGCAAACATCAATTATCTATACACGTCTTATATTATAGCATTGAATCATGATGTTTTGAAAAATACACTCTCATAACTGCAGCGGTGTGTGCCTACAAATTGAGTAACGCGCGTTAGCGCGTTATGAAAATTTGTATGCACACACCGTTGCAGTTATGAGAGTGTATACTTCAAAAAAGCATGATTTAATGCTTATATTTACATTTTTAACTACTTGCCTTGTCTGCAAATGTGATATTTATACCTTAAAATTCCTATCTTATCCTAAGGGTAAGTTAAAATTAATGGAAGAGCCACAGTAACAGCCACAAGCGTGAACTTTGATTTTCGCTTGCGATGTTGCAGTTCACAACGTTCAACGTTTGTGACGTCATAATAAAACTCGTCATTTTAACCTTTGACTACTTGTTGCATTTAGAGGCATTTGAAGATCACATACTTTAATGGAAAAACACAGTAGAATGTAAATATATTGATTTAAATTAAACAATGCATGTAGGTCGATTAAAAATACATTTTTAAAAGGGATCCAAGGTTATGTTTAGTGTTTATACCATGTAGCTACAATTTTGCGTTTCAATATTTTTGCTATTCCCTATCTATCTTTAGCATCGTTTAGGGCGTAACCCCCCCCCCCCCCACTTTATCAGAATAAAGGTGAAGATTGATTTTTTTTAACATGTACGATCAATTTTGTATCGTTAAATTCTTGTTGATGCGCAATTTTTTTTAAGACTGAATAAAAAAACTATTTTAAGGTTAGGTTTACGGTTACACGGGGATAACTACCAAATTTTCATTGTGACGTAACTCAAACTACCCTTAATTTTGGATATGACGTCAAGTCAACATCTTTATGACATACAGTACCGATCAGACCCAACCTAACACCAGAGTAAACCCCAACTAAACCCAAGGTTTACTTTTGGGGTTTACTCTTGGTTTACTTTTTGAAAATTTGGGTCCACTCGGGGTTTACTTTGGGTTTACTTGGAAATTGCTTTTGAGGTCAACTGTACGCACTGAAGTTTGCAACTGATCCGTCTTTTATTTTACCATCCTACTGTCTGTAATTCCTGCTCCTTGTATATTCCGAATGCACAGCGTCTGCTTTCAGGGGTATACCTCGTACCGGGTTTACTCTCTGTGTCCACTCTGGGTTTACTTTGGGTTTACTCTGGTTCCACTCTAGTAAACCCGGAGTAAACCCAGAGTAAACCCAGAAAGTAAAACCAGGGTTTAGTTGGGGTTTACTTTCTGTTAGGTTGGGTCTGATCGGTACTGTATTATTTGATTTTTTTATGTTGCGGGGTTTTGTAGTTTACATTGAAAAAAAAAACAGGTCACAAGCATTTAATCAATTTCCATAAAAATGAAGTCTACAACATATGGTTTTAAAAAGTGTTATAGAAACACCAGATTACAAATATACTTGATTATTTATATTTCATCAACATGACAGTTTAAAATGTTGAACTTTAACCTTCTGTAGCTATAAAATGGGTCCGCCAAAATCATTTGAATTTTATGAGAAAAAAAAAAAAAACTTAAGTATATTGAACAAAATGGTATATAACTTTATACAGTGCCTTAAAAATGCAAGTCGCAAATCTTACCTTAATCGTATAGAAATGTTGCTTACGTCACAAAAAGAATAACGTGAAGAATATGAAGCCATTGACGTTACGTTTTTTTATTTATTTATTTTTTTTTTATAATTATTTTTTAATAAACTATTTTATTTCTTAAAGTTCTTTTACAAACAACAGCCTAATTTTTACAATCAGTGTCGAACAATTCATAGAAAAATACAACTCAATAGTTTCCCTATTCAAAAATAGGGTAACCAGATTACACTATCTGTAAAATAGGCGGAGGTAATTCAAATTAAAAAAAAAAAGTTTCACAGCTAATGAAGCGTACACTGTTTCAAAGTGGTCGATATGAATATGGTGACATCTACATGTACATTGAATTTCCTTCTCTCTCTCTCACTTTCTCTCTTTCTCTCTCTCTCTCACTTTCTCTCTCTCTCTCTCTCTCTCTCTCTCTCTCTCTCTCTCTCTCTCTCTCTCTCTCATAAGATGTATGTCAGCTTTTGCATTTTTTTTACAGACAAAGTGCACCTTCAATGGCTAGCTCATTTATAATTTCTTATGTTGGATCAGATGATGTTCATTTTATGAATTTTTATGCAGTGTTTCAAATGTTCAAATAACGCTTTAGTAGTAACTCATAGATTATAAATACTGAATATGATATTACAAAGACGTGGACAGATGAACAATACTTTAAAGACTGTAAAACATGCATATTTTATTGAAGTATCATCATGCCGTTAGATAAATATATAGAGACATATTGTGCGAGATAGAACATAATAGGCTTGATAATAATTAAATATTAAGCATTCAAACAGAATGATTCTTTTACTGAATAACACCCATCATCTATTTCAAAGGATCTACATCAACACATTGAGAAACATGACACACTCTTCTATTATTTAGAAATGGCTGCTCTTGTTTTTGAAACAAACAAACTATACATTATGGTTGAAATAATCAATTTATAATATGTTGTTACTGTTCTTCTATCTTATTCTTCTTGCGGATACGATCTAAAATATTAATTATCTTGAAAAAGAAAAAAAAAAGCTTTAAACTGTTTTACGGACACGATCGAGTGTAAATCAGAAACTGATTCATAGAGTCATCCACTCTATCATTTAGAGATATATTTTGTTTTAAATAGCAAATATATCGGAAAGCCCACTATGCTTGTTTAAACGAAAGCCAAGTAGGCTCATGCGAAATCTGAAACTCGAAATACGAGAGTCAGAATACGAAAATCGAGATTAAACATTCGATAATCAATATTTATACCTATAATAACAATATGATATGTCAATCAAATTATAAATATGAAACCTGTATCTTACGATGTCAAACACTCTAATTTAAGATCAAACGTATATCCTCTAATGTACAATAAATGTCATATTATCTCTTAATGGTTACATAAATAATATTTTATATTGATGAGTCACCTCACACATTAACAAGAAATTATTAGGGATAGCACCGTGTGCTTAGCGAACCTAAATGGTTTTTATCGCCCTGTTTGATTATCCCGCAACATCTTCATCTGTAGTTTATTCGCACACATTGGGTAATTATTGTTTATATTCCCGCTAAAAACACCACTACTTCCATCTATACATGTAACAAGTAAAATAAATTGTTATTTAAATAATGTAGATCTACATGTAAAATAAAAGAGCATTTGTTGTTTAATATTCTATATTGCTCCTCTGTCCAAATTTCTTACCAGACAATCTCAACTCGTTGGGGACTGCACAACTAAGTTCCTCATTGTTATTCATTCTAAATAAAAATATTTGTGTTAGATAAGTCTAACCCATGTAGGTATTGTGTTTTGGGGAATTTCTAATGCGTATATTGCCATTTTAGTTATTAACAAATAATGGATATGCTTATTTTGAACACAGAAAATTTAGTTTATCGCTTAAAGGGTCATAGTCACGATTTTTGTCAAAAAATATTGTTTTTCTTTCGATTTTAATGCTTAAAACGCTTTAGAAAGGCAGTTTTAATCGGGGAACCAAAAATTGAATTTTATTCATTGAATTATAAGCGAGTTACAGAGCTTACAATTCCTTGCTATGTAAACAGAGCTTTGTTTACATTTTAAATGTTGAAGTGAAAATTCCAGTTTTAGACCTAAATTGAATGTGTTAAATATTAGGAACTGTTATTTTATGCTTATAAAAACGAGAAGATAGAACGAGCGGCCTGGAAAAGATTTGTTTCTTGTATATTGAAGCAATGTATACAAAACCAGGTCACGAGGTTTGTTTACACGACAAATAATTCTGAGCCATGTATCTTGCTTATTACTCTACAACTGACGCTCAAATTTCATTTGATTTTTAGAAATGCATTCCTGAAGCATTGACTACTGTAAACCAATGTTTAGTCGCGTGATATTTTTTTTTCGCACACATAGCGAGAGCCTCGCCGCTGCAAATATTTCTCGCCGCGAACCAGTCCTTGTCCTGTGGTTGTTATAACAACACGTTCTGGATAAGGATTGGTAACTAACATAAGTCTTCGCGAACCAGTTCACTGGTAGCTAATCGCAAAAAAAAAAGTCGCCGCGAATAAAACTTGGTTTACAGTATCTGGTATTAAAAGAAAACAAACTACAAAGCTTTTGTTTAATTTTCCTGAAAACAACATTTTGAGTTTCAAAATAGATCATCAGCGTTTTTGTTTCCAAATACAACGCAATTATTTTCGTAAACCAACAAAATTGTCCCTCTATAATCGAACTCTTGTTGTTTTGACATATTATTAAGACAGCGATACTTACGTAGATTCAATGGCATCACAGGACTATCAATTGTAATAAAATAGCTGTTTTGTTTGTTTGGTTGTTTTTTTTTTTTTTTGGAGGGGCGGGGGGTTCTTTGTATTTTTGTTTTGATTTTTGTTTTTGTTTTTCTTTTTTTTTATCCGGGGGTGTCTTTGGTTTGCTTGTATGTTTCTTGGTTTGTATTTTTTACCAAAAAAAGTTAATAAAACCGGTCATTTATTTATAAAAAAGACAATCAAATGACAATTTATGACACGACCCTTCGTAACATATTCATTTAAAAATGGCTGAAAAATAATGTTACAAAAAACATCACTTTGGATTTTAATAAATCCAAATCAATTTTTGTGTTTGTTTTGTAGTTCTCAACTTCTTTAGATACTTTAAAGTGTAATTATGACATGTATCTTCCTAAAACTACATAGTTTAAAGGTCATTTAATTTCAATTTTCATTTTTGTTATACGACATTCCTGGTTATTTCAATATCAAGATACAGTATATACTTTCATGGGTCTTCCTTGGGATTATATAATAACTTTTGATTTTAAAAACCATTACATTATAAAATACTGAGTCTCATTACATGATGGTAATGAATCCAAAACTAAAAGTATTTAAAATGCTTTCGAAAATTTTATGATAGTGATTCCATACCTAACTGACTGATCAGGTTGGTAATTAGCCCCTTAAACTAGGGTGTTGGCTTGTGTTGTTTAAGTTGAAATGACACCTATGAGTATTATCACCTCAGTTGTAAATAACTGACTGTTTGAATGGTGTCTAAGAAAAAGAATCAAATGACATTTTGTTGTTTTTTTTTAATAATACAGTTTCAATGCATACACGTGTTCATCTATTATTATTAAAAAAAATTACTTACTTCTCTCTTTTGCAAAATCATCTTACTATGTCTCATCTATAAATCCCCCCACCCCACACACACACACACACACACACACACACATTATTCAATTAGTTTACGACTCCCGAAACCCGACTTATATCGGGTATTTACGGTACGTCTTTTTAATGTACAAAATGAATATATCAAATTGAGTAACAAGTTATATGTTTATGACATTTTGCAAGGCATTTTAACGGTACTGTTTTGGTTTCTCTCTCTCTCTCTTTTTTCTGTTTTTTTTTTTACTGTTTTTTGTTTGTTTTTGTTTTGTTTATTTGTTTTGGGGTTTTTTTTAAACAGAGGTTAATATGTGTAAAACATCGTAAAAATGCAACAATTGGAGCTACTGTTTTTGGTTACATATCATTTTGAAAATATTATTTTGCTTTGAGACATTCAGCTAGAATACCTTTTGCATAAAATGATTAAATAAAACCACTGTTTAGACCCCTATGACTTTATATTCGGGAAAGACAGTACATTGTGATAACATAATTTGATTTATGTAATACTTTCTGATCTAGGAGCTTAAAAGATGAGACAACACATGTATTGCAAATTTAGTCATTTTATTAAATGACTAGAAATTAACCAATATAAGGGGAGATTATTTTACATCACCTTGCGTAAAATTAACGACAAAAATCTTTACAATTCAGCTAATAATCTCCCCTGTTAATACTGAGTATGATATAACAGTTTAATATAATAATACAAGTAAAAGGTTGGCGTCATATAAAACAAAAAATGCCACAAAGAGCAAACCATGGTTTGCCACAAACGTATTATGGAAACAGAAGACGAAGAAAACGCCAACTAAAGTGGACTAGCCAGATCAGGATAGGAAACAGCAAAGACAAACAAAAAAAGGGACATTGCAGTTTAGCTTAGTTAACTAAAATCAAAACATTCACAACAATGTACATGTGAGTAAACTATTAAAATATCACAAAATAATGTGAGATATATTCGAGTTCTTTAACCCCATAATGCTGCCTAATTTATATAACATAAAGAAAAAACCAGCGGGCACAGCTCTCAGTAAGGTAAACAATATCTAATATGACTAACTACCTATATAACACAATGAGGCAAGAACATCAAATTATAAAGACATCAGCCAAAACAATTACAAAATATTTCTTAAATGTAAACACAACCACGAAAACATTCGCACAGCAGTTAGCATCAGTTAAGTATTGTTTAGTTAAAAAATGTACCAAAAGTAATACATGAAAAAAAGGGGGGGGGGTGATTAACAGCAGTTCAAGTCTGACCTACAGTAGATATCATCACAGCAGTTGAATTCTAACCTGTGTGATATATGTGATAGCAGTTTACATCTGACCTATCACCATGCCATAACTTGAAACTATTAATTCTAATATATCTACGAACTGCATCAGAGTTCCACCTACCCATTTTCTGTATACAGTTCTCTGAAAACCCAAGTTGTGCTGCATGTGTAGCAGCCCCCATCCTAAAACTATGACCTTTATAGAGTGCGGGATTAAGACCAATGAACTGCATAGTGTTTTGTAAATGTTTTGTCACAAAGCAATAAGTAACTGGGTCTCCCCCCATAAATTGAAACAACGGGCCAGATTTATGTTGAAAAGTTTGTATGAATTGATATAAAGAATGATTTGGGCACATGTCAGTATTTGTTAAAGCTTTCAAGTGAATTTGGAACAATTCTTTAGACTTGTTTGTTTTAAAGTTCTTAAGAACTAGTGAGACTGTTGAAAGTGAACCTTGTTGAAATTCAAAAGAGATATCTTCTCTTTGGACAACATAATTTACATGTGACCTATGTTTAACCACTAATTCCCCTATGCGTAAAAAGGCATTGAAGGCAAGAAGAAAAATAGATTTCAACAGAATTCTATGCATACTATTCAGGACAGCTGATTGCAAACCTGTCACTAACCGAGATAGAATTGCGGCAGTAATTGGAAGACGAGAGTCCTGATGACAACCCTGTAAAATCTTTCTTACCAAAAATGTATTTGTCGTATCTGATAAACCTAAAATTTTATGAACATAACTGACTGCCGAGATGTGCGTAGAAATACTATTTGGAGAGTAACCATTACAAAATAGGTGTGCAATAAAGTTGCATAGTATAGCTGGGCTAAGGGGCAAAGAGGAAACTTCTGGAAATCATTGTAACAACATCTGCCATGTCCTGCGGTATGCCAATTTTGAACTATTTGCTAAAGAAGCAGCTAAAAGACTGCGAGCCTCTTTCGTCAGATCTTCAAGAGATCCTGTGGGATGGGTGTCTGCACCCTGTTGAGGTGTGGGGAGGACTGGAATGCAGCCTGGAATTGAAAGCGTGCTCAGCTATGTTAAGGGCGTCCATAAAATAATAGCGATATTTATCGCATAAAATGTAAGCCTTTGAATAATCTTGATATTCTATTCTAAAACATTGTTACACAAAGTGATATTTTATCAATATACAAATTAGATAATTCGCTATCGCATGAGCAATTTTTGAGTCCCTTGTGAATACCCTGTCACGTGTTACTTCTAAAATAGATGAACCAGGAATAATACGAAAAAATGCATAGTGCAAGGGCTTAACATGAACAAATGTAATTATTTCTGTTTCTAACTTGTAAAATGAACATCTAAAATTTCGAAAAGTGCTGGGAGCTTCAAATATTCAAGTAAGAACAATTATTAAATTCCACATAAACAGTGTATGAACAGAAATTTGCAGGTAGTTCCAACAATTAACGCTTATTTATGTGAAATGCATATCGATTTCATTCAGCTCCCAGCACTTTTTGATATAATGAAGTTATAATGGTAACACACGTAAAATTTCAATATATTTGATCAAGTGTATGCCCTTGCACTACTGCATTTTATCTGACCCATTTCACTTTCGGCGTCATTTGCGTGAAATTCAAACGCAGCACTGACTATGATCATGATTTTAATTTTTATTCATAAAATAATTAAACGCTGTGAATTTTATTATAATAATGTTAGAATATTGTTTCTGTTCACACCAGTCATCATTACAAAATTGTTGAAATTGGAAAAATTAATTCATCTGTTGCCCTTACCAAAAACTATTGATATAAGGGCGTGGGGGGGTGTAAGTTTGTAATTTATACATTTATGTCTCATATTGGTTTATGCTACTCTGCTGGTAAATAAATAAGAAACACCTTTAATATATGATTAAGGTTACTTGTAATTATAATTAATATTTTGTGTAATAATTAAAGTTGGCATGAAAAATCAATAATAATCAAGAATTTATTATAATAATCAACTTGTAAAATACAATGTACTATAGAGATTGCTTTTCTGTGACAAACTGTTCAACAAGGCTAGTGTTTTCTGAATTTTAGTATTATTCAGTCATGGTGTGGAATTTATTGAAATTGACCATTCTTCTTTCACACTACATGTACTTCTCCTCTGTCTTTTTGATGTAAGGAGGCAGCGCAGTTGATAAGAAAAAACCAATGTCTGAAATGATGAATATTTATCAATTTCAAATTTAATTTCAATAGTTAGCAATGAAAATTATTATGATAGGTTACATTGTAGTAATATGGTTAAAAAAAACCCAGACCAAATATACATGAAGTTATTGACTGAGTAAAAGAAATATTTATAGAGTACTTACTTACATGTATTTATCAACAATAAAAAACGGTGTCTCTAGTGGGCTAGTCACTGCTTAAATAACCCTGAAAATGAATAATGTGTTATAATTAGCAAACTATTGTGCTGAAGATAACATGAAAATGGAAAATTACTTTATTATGTTTCATACTAATGACAGTTGTAATTTCATTGATATTACAACAGGCATAATCAAATGTTTAGTCTTTAAAAAGTGCGGAAATTCAGTTCAACACTTTAATTCTCTCTATTTTATACATGTAATCTTCCTAAAAGAAGGCTAAATGAAATTATACATTTCGATTTACATAAACAACAATACAATATTGTCTATATTCAATCCAAATTCTCACAGTAATCTTTGAAGTGCTAGCAGTGTTTGGACTTTCCATTGTTTACATTTTCTTTGAACACGGAGGAAATGCGAGGTAATATTATTGCGATATAAGAGACCAGTAAAAAGCTACAATGAGCCTCAATACTCTTTATGATCAAAATTAGCGAATTGTAGAACATTTGCTTTGCCTGATAAAGTCACCAAACTGATGTTTAAACACAATATTACATGAAAAACAAACGTAAACAAGTAAACAAAATCGAAGCCGAGGAATTTCACTTCGTTTCTGTTTCATCCTACAGTATTAGATAATATAAAACAATATCTAGGGGAAGTACAGATAAATCCTACCTTGTTCAGTTGAATGCTCTACCGATTTCCGTCCACGCTGGTTGTAAATGAGTTAAATTCCCAGTTAGATCACTGAAGTTTACATGTTTATTCTGATCACAGCTGCAAGCGCCGATGTGACGTAGTCAACCTCGACACGTTATCAGACGACTTAGGAATTTCATAATTTCGCGAGATATAAGGAATAGTTGAAGTTTTTATTTCAGTACACCTTTCTTGATACAATCAAACCCAATAATTAATCATATATATTTTGGTAGATGTTTGTTAATTACCGAAACACAATATCGCGTATAATAATTTTAACGAAATTACTTACATTTCATGAACATGGAAATTTAAAATCATGAACTTTGACCTTTTGTAGTTATAAAACGGGTCCGGCAAAATCATTTGAATTTCATGAGAAAAAGGATCTTAGTATGATTAACAGAATGGTTTTTAACTTTGGTACAGTTTCTAAAAAATGCAAGCCGCAAACCTTACCTTAATATATGAAAAAAACATTTAAAAATTACAATGAACAAATTTCATTTTTTGTAATACTGTTAACACATGTATTCGTAACAACATCTCATACATGTAACACATTTATGTCAACGTCGAATAACGTCAATTTCAGCACACTCAAAAGTCACTGTTATTTGAAATTGAATTAACAAAATTAATAACGCGTGTGACCACCATTTGCGTTCACGCATGCTTGACAGCGACGCCTCATTGATACCACTAAAGTGTTCAGAAATGCTTGAGGGATGTTGTTCCAGATGTTGGTTAAAGCCTGGCCTAAATCAGCCAATGTCACTGGCTGATTTGGTAAACGGCGTAAACGTCTTTCCAATTCATCCCAGACGTGCTCGATCGGCGACAAATCGGGGGAAACAGCTGACCAAGGCAAGACATCGACATTCTGTTGAACAAACAAGTCCCTGACTACACGTGCAAGGTGTGGCCTTGCGTTGTCTTGCTGCAGAGTGATGTGATTTTGATGTCTCTGTATGAAGGGTATCACATGACGCTGAATAATTTCATCTCGATAAGGTACGCCGGTGAGATTTCCATTGACAATTTGTAGAGGGGTTCTTCCACGTGCTGATATTCCAACCCACACCATAACGCTACCTCCACCAAATTGTCGACGTTGCACATCACAAGCGTCCTGGTAACGTTCCCCAACGCGATGATACACCCTACAACGGCCGTCACTGCTATCCAAATGAAATCTGGATTCATCAGTGAACAGACTATTGGCCCAGTCCTGTATTCTGAATCGCAGATGTGTGCACCACGCTCGTCTGGCGATACGATGACGTTGAAGCAGTACTGGGCGCACCGCTGGACGTCTTGGTCTGATGTTTTGCTCGCGCAGACGATTACGCACAGTTCTTGGACTAATTGGTCGAAGCCCTGGAATGCTACGGGCAGTCAAACTTGCTGTCTGGAAACGATTTCTCAGATGCACAAGTCTAATGTGGTTGTCCTGTTGACGTGACGTCACACGAGGTCGCCCAGAGCGCGGTCGATCCTGGGTGTTGCCAGATTGTTGAAAACGTCTCCATAATAACTGGATGGTGTTCCGATGAACTCCAACTTGTCTTGCTACAGTATTTGTGCCATTCCAGATTGCAGCATCCCAACAACACGATTACGTTGGTTTAGGTTGAGTCGTGGCATGACATAGGGGTACATTTTGTTGAAACTAAAGTGATTTCCTTAACAAAAAAAGTTTAAACAAATCCTTAACAGTTCTTATTCCAAACAGTATTGGCCCGTAAAACTCGTGCGTACAAATTCTTCAATAAACAACAGGTGCTCACTAACCATGAAAAAGTCCGTGCACCCGGACGGTTACCATCCGATATTGTCAAAAACAATACCATTATCGATTGTTTAAATTTTATAAATACAAACAATAGATATAGAAAAATTATACTAAATTTTATAATGCACAGTTTCTTTTTTCCGCTAGCATTCATCTTCTCTTAAACCCATTTTTCATTGTGGTCTAATGAAGCCCTGTCAAGTTTGAATGTAACAAGCTTTAAAAAATGGGATCCCATTTCTTTCAAGCTCAGACAAATGCCAACGCTTTGCAAAGTAGCTGATGAATTTTTGTGCGTGTCTATGTGCCTTTAATGCAGACTTATGTCTTTGAAACATGTATTGTAAAAGAAAGAAGCACATTCCATGGTTATCGCAAACAAATATTATGGTACACTTGACAAATAATGCTCTTTATGTATAATACTTTCACGTATATCGCAGGCCTCTTCTGTCAATTGACATTATTCGGTTGTTTGGTTTACCTTTGCAGTTGTGATGTATACTAGCATTGGCGATATGCCTCGTTACAGCTATAAATTTACTGTAAGCAAAACTAAGCCAGAAAAAAACCCATTATGTAGCATTAATAAAACCAGGGATATCGGAAGGTTTGGAGCACTCGCACTGCACTGTGTGAGAAGCTTCTTAACAATCAAGTTCTTTTTGTACCTTGAATAATTTAAGTTGCGCACTTAAGAAAAATGCGACCCGTTAGATTTTGTGTCTTCAAATGGAGTTTTCTTTTTACGTTCTAGATATATTGATTTATAAACAATCGGTAAGAAATGAATGTTTAAATGATTATTTGATACATTCACAGAAAACTGAAAAAAGGACAATGTCATTTCCATTAATTTTAAACAATATTTCTTTTCTATATCTGTAGTTGAACAAAGACACTTGATAACTAAATGTGTTTATCAATAATGCATAATGTATTTAGATTAGTGATGTAGCAACACGATTTGTTTTTGCTCACCTGAGCTGAAAGCTCAAGTGAGCTTTTCTGATCACTTTTTGTCCGGCGATCGTCTGTCTGTCCGTCTGTCCGTAAACTTTTTACATTTTCGACTTCTTCTCCAGAACTACTGGGCCGATTTGAACCAAACTTGGCACAAAGCATCCTTAGGTTAAGGGGATTCAAGTTTGTTAAAATGAAGGGCCACGCCCTCTTTCAAGGGGAGATAATTAAAAATGCAGGGGAATTCTTTTTATACAGGATCTATTATATGACATTGTTCAGATATTTTGTATATGACTCCATAAAGCTGATTTTATTATGTCTGTTGTTGCTCAGGTGAGCGATGTGGCCCATGGGCCTCTTGTTTAACTTCAACAATACAGCTGCATGTGAAGCGTTTAGATTGTTTTCTAAATATTTAATTATATGTTTTGCCCTTTAGTTGGTTTTTAGTATTTAATTGATTTTCCAACAATGACAAATTAGTTACTAGATACCGTAATCATCTTAATTCAGTTATTATCATTTTTTAAAATTCTCTTTTACGTATTTAAGTAAATTTGATGAATGGCTAAGTGTACTTGTTTTTATTTATAAAATAGGTGTGCGACAATTTGAATAATGATAGGGCAGCATCTATGTAAGTAATATTTCGAAAAACTACTTGATATAGCTCTACTGAAATTTTAAATAGCAACAAAATTAATGTTAACAAACAACCGCTAGAATTCATCGACAGACGCCATGGTTGATGCCCTATTTGTATCTTCTAACCATTATATATTCTTCATTAACCATTTGTACATTTGTACATTTGTCGATTAGCAAAGTACCTGTACCTGTGTGTACCTAGACAAAGTTACGAAGTGTATGTGTAATAACGATAGAGACCGCGCTCGCAAAGATGAAGAAGAAGTTTGCAACAAGACAAGTCATGGAATAAAATGTAAGAGTCTTGCATAAAAATGCACATTACACGCAAATGAAAAACACAGATACCCACATGCGTTCACTCCCAGATGTATTTACATGTGTTTGTCTGTCACAGAAGCATTCTCTACTTGCTTATTGCATTGATTAACTTTCAGAAAATATTAATTTTTTTGGAAAAATTAAATATAACTCTTGGATAGCTCATGGACTTGTCTATCCTATTTGTAATACTATTGATGTTTTGAGCTTCAAAACTTTTTAAGAAACAATTTTAGCAAAAGTATCTTGAATAAAAGGCGATTCAACAGATTTGTGAATCAATCAACGTTTAAAACAAGTATGCCAATTCCACTATGTGTTTGCTAATATACAACAAAAACATTATTTCAACTGGTTTGTGTTGTCTATATGAAAATTGCTATGTAAGCCTATTGATGTTATAAAGAAACCTCCAGTTATTCCATCTCGAAACTGAACACTAAATAACACAGGTCTGCAAATGCATTAAATCAAAATGTAAAATAACTGCTGGCAATACAGAGTGGCGCAAATCTATGAGAATGTATCGATAGATATGAGTTATTGATATCCTACGAAAAGTCGAAATAATAAAATACATACCCCTGGATGTAATTTTACACAAGAACATGTATATAACCCACCTCAAGTACAATGGGTTTCCCCACTTGAGAGCGCCACACAAAAATCGTCAGAGGAGCACGTCAGGCATTTCTCTGGTATATTTAAAGTCTACAAAACGGTCAAGGTGGATTATATTTAAAACAAATAGAGAACACTTACTTGGATCTACATTTAAATGACTGATGGTTGTCATTGGTTGGGTTTGTTTTTATTTTAGTGTTTTCTTTTTTTTTATCTAATAACAATTGTATTTGGGAATCATTTGGACAATTTGTTTAGCGGTTTTTCAAAGGAATGGTGAAAGTGACCGGCTACTTCCAAAAGGAGCCACACACAGTCCACACAATTATGAATCCGTATGTCAATATTTTTGTATTTTATATTTTTCTCAATATAGTTCAATGTAAAAATTCGACCTCCTCTCCCCGACAACCATATTGTGGCCTACCCTTTCACTGGGAATCATGATCACTACCATGAATATACACTACCTGCTTCCATACAAGTTACATTTTTTCTGGCAAAGTCTTTTTGAAGAATATTTTTTTTATTATAACAAATAAACAGAACTTCATTTACCTAAGAATGCTTTGGTAAAGTGTTGCTGGAGGAGTGAAATATGTAAAATATTGACAGACGGACGGATGCCGGTCAAAAAGTGAATAAAATATATCTCTTTGAGCTCTCGGCTCAAGTGAGCAAAAATGCTAGCCCAATATATAATTATGTACCCCATTAAAGCATATAAAATATCAAGCTGCATTACATGTTAAAGGGACATTGTCACAATTTTAGTCAACAATTAATTAATGTGTACTATGTTTCAGTAAAGCATGTCTAGGTGTAAACCAAAATCTGTGTGTTATTCGTCGAGTTATATGCGAGAAACAGAATGCAAAATTATTTGTGTTGTACACAAAGCCTGGTCATGAATTTGTTTACATTTTCAAGTTTGGAGGGAAAACTCGATGTTTATGCCTTAAATAAATGTGACAAACACTAGAAACTGCTTACTTATGCATCACCATGAATTAACTGATAGAAAATCATGAATTAACTGATAGAAAAAACAGTTTTAAAAGAAAATTTTAACGGTAAATTGCACCAATGTAAACAAACGCAGGGAACGAGCCGTGTTTACATGTCAGAGAATGGTGAGCATTGTATCTTGCTTTTAACTCTACGACCAAGACTCAAATTTTTGGATGCATCTTTAGGTAGTGTAAATTCAAAGTTGTGAAAATCATTACCCCTTGGGATAGTATGGGGCTACAATGGAGGTCGACTTTTTACAAAGGAATATAAAGTGAGTCTTTGAAAATATTCTTCTCAGAAAGCGTTAGCCAAGAACAGCCAAAACTTATATGGAAGCATCTTCATGTAGTGTAGATTCAAAGTTGTGAAAATAATGACCCTCGGGGTTAGGGTGGGGCCACAGAGAGGGGGGGGGTCGAATTTATACGTATGAATATATGGAGTAAATCTTTTTCTCAAGAAACATTTTGCCAGGAAAGCTGAAACTTATGTGAAAGCATACTGAGGTAGTGTAGATTTAAAGTTGTGAAAATCATGACCCCTGGGGTAGGATATGGCCACAAATGGGGGGGGGGGTCGACCTTTTACATAGAAATATACAGAGAAAATCTTTAAAAAATCTTCTTCTCAAGAACCAAATGGCCAGGAAGGCTGAAACTTATGTGGAAGCATCCCGAGGTAGTGTAGATTTAAAGTTTTGAAAATCATGACCCCGGGGGTAGGATGGGGCCACAATTGGGGGGGGGGTCGAGATTAAACATAGGAATATATAGAGTAAATCTTTAAAAATCTTCTTCTAAAAATCAATCGGCCTGGAAACCTGAAACCTATTTGGAAACATCCCAATGTAGTGAAGATTCAAAGTTGTAAGAACCATTACTGCCGTGTTTAGGGTTGGGCCACAATGGGGGGGGGGGGGTAACTTTACATAGGAAGATACAGAGTAAATCTCTAAAAATCTTCTGAAAAACTTAACACCCAGGAAAGCTGAAACTTATGTGTAAGCTTTCTCAGGTAGTGTATATTTTAATTTGTAAAAATCATTTCCCCCAGGGGTAGAGTGGGGTAACAATTAGGGATCACATTTCTACACAGGAATATATAGAGTAAATCTTTAAACCTCTTTTTCTAAGAAAATAATAAGCGAGGAAAGCTGAAACTTATGTGGAAGCATCTTCAGGTAGTGTAGATTCACAATTGTGAAAAAGCATGTTTCCTGCGGGTAGAGATGGTCCACAATAGGGGTGGAGTTTTTACATAGGAATATTAAGAGTAAATCTTTAAAAGTCTTCATCTCAGAAACTAATCAGGCAGGTTATTATTCATTATTGTTTAGACTTTGGCTTCTGATTGATTCCTGGGCGATTGGGTCTCACAAGGGGTTAAGATTTTAATGTAGGTTTATAACCCATATATAAACAATTGTTTATGATGTTTTTGAGAGCTGCAATGCTTAACATGTTATATTACTATAAAATCATCCTGTTGGAAAAGAGACTTATGATAATAAATATATAATATCCAGTGCATTACACTGATTTATATTTATACAGGATCTACAAGTATTATACTTTAATGTCAAGATAGGTTGTATTCTGGCT
This sequence comes from Magallana ariakensis, assembly GCA_020458035.1. Classification (NCBI taxonomy): domain Eukaryota; kingdom Metazoa; phylum Mollusca; class Bivalvia; order Ostreida; family Ostreidae; genus Magallana; species Magallana ariakensis. The sequence continues at coordinate 35,674,718 of CM035811.1, read as the reverse complement.
CCGTTAAGCTGATTTTATCATACCTATTGTTCCTCAGGTAAGCGATGTGGCCCATGGAACTCTTGTTTTATGAATAGGAATGACGTGGGCCGTTTTCCAAGGGACTAGAAGGTAGGAGGTACTGATATATTTATTAAAACGCTTAGTTAGAGGATAGCACGGAATAAAAGCAGCCAGCTTATATGAGGAGCCTTTTGGTTTTTGAAGTTAGATTGAAATTGACGACTCAATGTGACATATGCTTTAATACCATTTTAACTGGGGACATATAAATAAGAACAGCTTTATCAGTAACCTAACATGTGCTTCTTCATTAATGACTGTCGACTCTCGTTTTTTTTTGGGGGGGGTAGCGTTTTTAACTGTGTTTTTTAAACACTAGTATAACAAATAGAGTAGAAAAAAGAAATGTATTATTTTTATTCGTGCATTGACTAAGAACACTTAATTCATTATATAGATAAACATTGCATTTAAGTTCCAGTCTATAGCACTCATTCCATTTGTGTAGTATAACTAGCAATGTGGTATTGAGCAGTACTCCCATCGATTGTCGGCATTTGTCGTATAACACCAGGGTCCATCGCCGTCGATTGAGTTTCGACAATAGTTTCCTTGATCAGCCAGCTCATCAAACCTGTGTGTATGAGGTGTTTGGGAGCCCCAGTGCTGACACGGGATTCCGGTTTTTGTCACGTTGATAGTCCCAAAGTATTTCCAGCCCTTAGAGTCATTCTTTCGACGGCATTCCAATGGACATGTCACTGTAGAGAGAAAAAAACAAAACTCATTTAAAATGCAATATCGATATAAAAAAAGTAAATATCATCGGAAACTATCTCTGGATCCTATTTCGTCGGCTTTAAGAGTCAAACTATTTTAACGTCACATCAAAAGGAAATGCGTAAGTTTCCATTGTTTAAGTAAATAGGAATAAATATAAAAAAAAATACTAGTACATGATAATCGCCCCTGTTTTGACGCAAACAAGTAGAACATACAATAAACTAAATATTAAATAATCATACGAAAACTACAAAACGTTTACCACAATAAGATATGTTGCAGATCTCCCAGCGCTTGTTTGGATCGGTAGTGTAGCACCAAGGAGCGGGCTCACCATCTGGGTTCCTGCAATAGTTTTCTGGGAGACTAGTTCGGGGGTGTGAATGCGGGGTCTGAGAGCTCCATGCCTGGCAGGTCCTTCCAGATTGTGTGACGTTTACCTTTCCTGTATAATCGTAGCCTGTACGCGATCGTTTGCACTCTTCTTCAACAAGACCTATTAGGTTAAAGTATATATATATATATATATATATATATATATATATATATATATATATATATATATATATATATATAAGAATTGAATCTCGAATTTGAAGTCTTGGGTCTTGGAATGTCGAATCTCGAATGAGTCTTTTTAGCTTCCGTACTTCAAAACTTTTGTAATTGGACCACCATTTTTCAGGACTTATATTCTAACACTAGATGTCTAATGTATTATTTTCTTTTATTAGTTGCGGTAGCTGGAATGGTCGCGTCGTAAACCTTTGATAATATTAATAACTGAATTTATTGAATTTGTTTGCATATTTAAAATGTATGTGGACATATCACTTTGAAAGCTATGCCCTGATCGTTTGCTTTGTCACCATCATAAACGGCTTGTTATTTTTTTTATAAATACAAGATAGTATTTTAGTAATCAAATATCGTGATATGTTTGAATTAGCCTATATCACTTGGATCATTTTTTAAATAAAGAAATGGATAATTTTAATTTCCAAGCACTTATTTTGCTAATCAAAATAAAATTGTTGTAAAACAAGAACTTAAAGCTACCTTAAAATCCATGATCAATATGTTTTGTTAGCTTGTATATAAACTTTAATTTGCTTGAATGTACTCTAAAGCAATTAATAACAAGTCAAACTTTTTGCATACAACTCTTTTAACATCCACATTCATGTTCAAAATAGTTTATCGAGTCATTAGAATTACTTTTTATTTTATGGCATTTTTGTCGGGCGTATCACTTTAAATGACTTTGTTTTTCGTTTCAAACGTAAACTGTACCAAAGCTTGATGTCAAAAATTATATTATTTTGAAAAAAAAGTCATGATTTTTCTGTGGGTTTGTTTATCTCTTTTCTCAAACATATTTCGGCAAAATGTGTAGAACAAACAAACTCGTTTCTAAATTCATTGGCTTTCATTTTACATTAGTACAAATGGGATCTGTTCTTCATTTTAAAGACCAAAGGGGCTAGCTCTATGTTCTTTTAAAAATAACTTATAACCTTAAAATATGTTGTACATGTAATACGTTATAGAAACAAGTATGTTTATCGTGATGATGTTTACTTATACAGTTCAATTGCTTACTCCTTTGTTTTGTCACAAAGGGCCAGAAGTCCGAACTTTAGATATTCAATAAAATCATAAAAAAGAGACATATGTGATAGGAACATTAAAAAAATGCTTAAAAAGCACGCTGAAAACAATATACAGTCATCATCTTTTTTTGTTACACAGTACCCAAAGGGTAAGCCCCAGTTACGTCATTTTTCCAGATATATCGAAAACAGTACATAATTTTCGAAAACAATACATACTTCTTAACAATTGTTATACAAATTGAGTTAGATTTTTTTTGTTGCAGTAGTAAAGGGGTTGTTCTGTCCAATAACAGGCCGAGAGGATCCGTATGTCTTATGATACTTACTTTTAATTATGGGATATGTTCCAATGCCTTATAGAAGAAATAATTACTTCATAATTCACCGTAACAATTTTTTACATTAACAATACAATTTTTTCCCATGTGTTGTGTAATTAGGGGTTTTAAGAGGTCATGTAAAAGTCCGAAGTTTGATCTTTAATATGTCAAAAATAGAAAAATATACTGGAAAGAAATATTAAAATGAACTTGTTCTTCAAAATAATGGCCGATTGACCCTAAAGTTGTAGTTGTGGTTCTCAAAAAGTTATTTCAATTTTCATCAGTAGCTCTTTTACTTGATTCAAAATAGTAATGACCTTGGAATAGAGAATGCAACCAACAATCATATTGTGTTGTCAAATATTTCAGTCAATGTCTTATTTCAGATTTTGAAAATCGACCAAAAAACCCCCTAGATATTCGCAACGCGATCGTATCTTTTACTCATTTTTTTTTCTTGCTTTCAACACACGTATTAACCTTTGACATTACAGCGAGCACAGCGCCGGCGAGCGAAGCGAACTCTACCGGCAAATAAACTATGTACCCTTGTTTTCAAATTTACAATACTTACTATACGAAGGACTATTGTGTCGTTCCATTTCACTGACTGTCATATTCAATGCATGGCATGTATTGTATGTGAGGCACAATCCTGCATTATGGTTATAGTTAAAAGTCTGGCATCCTAAACTACAGGACATGGCGCATCTTACAAGAGAGTCTGCGTGCTTGTAGTCTATTGGTTCCGATATGGACATGTTGTTTTCAAACACTGCGTAGGCTTCATAATATTGGGACACAAAGACCGCTGAGGAGAATGTAAAAATCAACACCAAACTTAATAAATAAAATACCCGGATTTTCATTTTTCGTAAGAGATAGGATATTATGTCCTGGTGTCACAATGACTTAACTTATATCAAAATCCTTCAAACATATTGAACTCTCCTTCCTATCTACCAGCTATGGTATTCGAATTTGTGAATAAAAACAGGTTCCGTTCTTTTTTAATTATACTATAAATCGATGTTGGAATAAATAATGCAGTTTACATAGCATCTGATAAATATATATTAATAGATAAGTAGAGCATATCTTGTTGAAAAGGTAATAACTATTTCAAAGGCACTGATGAGCATTAAACAGCATAATTGAGTGGCATTGTTAGTTCAAACGGAATTTGCTTAATCTAGTTGTGAAGAGACAGTGAAAAACAATAATCACTATTTGATTTGTTTTTACTTTCAAATGTTTCATTAATAATTTGACATTTCATTTTTTAAAAACACCTTAAACATTGTGGTGTTTTAGTATATTTAAATCTAAAAAAAATTGCAAATTGTAAATATTTATGATAGAAACACATCTAAATGTTATCATAATGATGTGCATTCAATATATGAACCACTATTTCGTGTTTTCTTGCATGACTTCCTCACCTCAACGGCGCCTTAAACGAGCATCACTGAAGTAATAAATAACGTATAATGACATTTTAAAAAAAAAACACTTTGAGATTGTCTTTGAAAGATTTTATTTCCAATTTATACTTCAATATTTGGATCCAAGTAATATTGTCTCCTCTCTTTCATACATAACTTATTGTGAGTCATATCTTCGAGAAAACTAACCAGGCTGAAATATACACGTTGTTGACTTGATATATTGTTGGAGTGCTTGAAAAATTGAGCAGTTAGTTTTATAAGGAAGTTAAGTTTTGTTGATTAAAAAAACATCGTTTTTCAGCCCTATCATAACTTCGGGACACCTTAACATTGCTGCATTATTATAAGCGTTGCTTTTCAGAAAGTGAAAAAAAGAGAACACCTTTTTGAATATGGGGTTTACTAAAACTAAAAAAAAGTATACTATTATAAGGTTTGTGACTGACTGACTGCATTTTTTATATTGATCAACCCGATATATTTCTGTAGTCAGTCAGTAACAAACCTAATAAGTGTTTATAATAACCTTATAAGTGCTAGTTAGTGTTTTGTTTTCCTGTGGACTTTCAAGTGACACATTAATTCAGAAAAAGCGATGATCTACGCAAACCCTTGGCCATTGCCTAATATCTCGCCCAATTTAACTCATTTAAACTCTTCAAAATTATTAATCTCAGCTTTGAGTGCTCTTCAGAATTGTTCGCTTTACCTATGCCTTTTTACAATATTTTGTTGCTATTCGATTAAAGGTTCCCCATCCCTTCACTTTGAAAAATATGAGCAAATGCCAGCACTGCCATTTGTTGTGCTCAACACACAACAATGTGACGTCAATTCAAAGGGCAACTACTTTAATCTAAAAATAATTCTGAAGGCAACTACCCCAATTATATTAAGAACTTACGGCATGCAGTTTTTCTATAAAAAGAGAAATAGCTAAGTGAGTAGGCGAAGCATCGGCCAATGACGCCCATCTTACCTAATATTAATTCTCATAGAACCTGCTAAGAGATATATGATGCAGTTACGTGCTTTGTTAACACCAATGAAATTGTGACATTTCAGTTCGAGAGAAAACAAAATAATATAAAAACCTTTGATGACTCTTCTATAGGTACTTTAATACACATTTGTAAAATATTAAATTATAAGCATTAATAATAAAGTCATAAAAATAATGTTAAATCATTGTAATGGTTTTCATTTCAAGGACGATCAATTCAGCAAAGTCCGCAGGTATGATAAGGAAATCTTCAACAATTAATTGATTAAGATATTCTTCTGATCAATATGATGTCACGATCAGAAGCATAACGTGATACTTGACTAAAATAATCACTTTATTTCAAACTCCCATTGAAAAATAATAGCAGATAGACATGTGCATGCCTCAGTCGGCATTTCCTTTGTGGGTGTGAACAAATCAGGTAAAAGTGTAACACTACCCCGAATATTTTAAAGAACAAGTTTTCATAAAGCTTACATGAATTTATAAAAGCATTTGGTCGCCATATTAGTTTCGATCCCTCCTCTACTGCCACTGGGGTATATATTCCGGTCGAGAAAGTTACGGTCGGTTGCTTTCCGATCGAGTCATTCAGGTTGTACGGACTTCTAAATGTATGAACTATACATTGTAATAAAAGTTTTGTAAAAAAGAATTAAGGACACTAGAATCAATAACACACAAAATATATTTATTCTTTGAAAGAATTTCCAAGGTATCCGTATCATTTTGAAGAGATAGTGATGTCTTACTTCGCATACACATCGAAAACGTGTGATAGATAGATAGATAGATAGATAGATAGATAGATAGATAGATAGATAGATAGATAGATAGATAGATAGATAGATAGATAGATAGGGCATTTGTTTTACAAAAGATTTCAAATTACTCCATAGATCTATCTTACAATAATATTCAAAATATGTTTTGTCATAAACTATAGTCAAATGAAAGAAAAATTCAACTGGTTATATGTAAGCACTGAAAATTTAATATAGTCTATGCTTTAACAGAGGAATTCATCTCATGAAGATTTTTTTTAATGTAAAAGATGTCACAATGACTCAGTACTATTTTATATTACAACTTCAGACGTAAAACGTCGACGATAAACGGGAGACTATACTTCTGACTTAGGTGATATGTGTGTTGTATGATACAGTCGTAGATATGTGGAGCTATCACTAACGTCAAAGAGCTGGCTATGTTAATACTGACGCTTTGTATGCAAAATACTAAGAAAAAGGATCTGATTAAACATAAATTATTATGATTGCATATAAAAAAATAATAATGAAAACGTAAAGTCTGTAAATCAAATAATCAGTATATATAATTGTTAGTTTTACAAACATAAATTTACAAACGAAACACAATTTTAAAAATAGTCGTGTCAGTACATGTATTTGCTTTCATCTTTCTATTAGTTATTAAAGTATCAATTTAATAAGTTGTGTATTTGTTTTAATGATTTTACATATATTTTGTTTTTATTTTCAATATATAAAAGTCACCTTGTTGTATTGTTATTTTCTTTCAATAAAATATGTGTAGTTTACCTCGATAACCATTTAATGGACACATTCTTGTTTATTTATTTATAGTATATGCAACAGAAAAAAAAACAAGAGCACGATGTTTTATTTTATCCAGATAACATTTTAAACCATTTTTGGGGTTATATTTACTGTGTATTTTCACCTATTGTTGCTAAGAAACTTTGGACTGAATTGGTCAGTATTAGATGTAATTGAAGGTGGGTATATAATATATGGTCTGCACTGAAATTATCAAATTATTTTTATATACACCGAATATTTCATTCAGTATTTGTTAACCAATTGTATTACATAGATCTGTAGAAACTGACAGGGCTGGAATCTGCAGGATCAAGTTTTTACAATCACATTTAATAAACTTTTAGTTAAACATAACAGCCCACAAAAGAGGGAATACACTTTTTGAATGCAATTTTGTAAGAGTATAATTTCAATAGTTATCGGGTTTTTATGATCTTAGATACGTATTTAAATAACGTAATTATTAAAGTGATGGGGAAACTACACTTTTTGCACGATAAACTTACAAGCGCTCAAAGTAGGTCTTTAGTCATATTAAACCAGAAACCGGAAAAAAATGGAATAAATAAATATTTTCTTTGTTTGCATTTTAAACAAAATTACTTTTAGAATCTGTGAAAAAAAATTGAGAATTTGAATAAAAACTCCGAAAAAAGTCATTTACCAAGAGTGTTTAGAGACGGACTAAGGTACGATTGCCATCCTGTGTCACTCGTCATATTCAATATATGACACGAATAATAGGAACGACACATTGCTGTATAATGGTTAAAGCTAAAACGCTTGCATTCAGAACCACAAATCAAGGCGATAGCATGGCTAATGAAAATAATAGGAATGTGAAAAGCAACAGCACGTTTAATACATTGAATTTCACAACATAATCCTAGTTAATATTATGAATTTTTGACTATATTGTTTCAATAGAATCACTGAGATGAAAAACAGTGTGATAACATCTTTCTAAAATATTTTAATTTGAGAAAAAAATGTTTTTTTAATATGAATACAAATGGATGTTGAACTATAAAACACCCTCCCCCTTTTTTGACAAAAAACAATGATGATCAATTATTTACATTGATGTCCTTTAACAAATAAATCATGTTCTGTTATGTATCGCTTGCCAATGTTGATAACTGTATGGAACTAATCAACAATTAAACCAAATACATCTAGTAATAAGTTTATATTTAGTAAAAAAGATAATGTTTAAGCTCTAATACAGTCATTTCAAAAGTCGGTAAACTCGTCCCTTGTAAAAACGAAAATTCTTACTGATTCCTATTATCAATATTAATACGTAAAATGCTTGGTTAATATTCTTTAATACATGTAACATTAACATTTTAGCTACCGAGTAGCCCAATAATGAAAAAAAAAAACTAATACAACTAAGGTAATCTGAATCAAGTATTTACACCCTGTCTTAAAGTATTCTGTAAGACCATTAAATAATGAAAAAGGGCCGAAAAACAAACCAATCAATCATCTATTCACTTCCTATATATTGATTTTAATTAAACGGTTCAAAGGTCAGAGAAAAAAGGCATCAAAAATTGAGTCTAGTGTTTAGACTATTTAACTACAGATCTGGGCTTCAATATGTTTTGCTATTCTTAATTTGAATTTAACGTCTTTTTAGGCATATAATTAAAAAAAAAAAATTAAAATCTGCGAACTTCCATTTTGTCAAAATAAGAGCAAAATGTACGTTCAATTTTTGTATGTTTTCATTATTGTTGTTGTGCACATTTTAATGGGTGATTAAAGAAGTAGATTTTATCGTATAAAATGTGTTGTTCACATTACAAAAAGAGTAAAGTGAAGGATATTAACCCACTAGACGTTACGTTGTTTTTTATTGTTTGATAATTTAAAATTTAAAAAAAAATGATTAAAGGTCCTTTTTACATTCAACAGCCTAATTTCTAAATTCAGTGCAAACAATTCATATAAAAGAAAACAATTCAATAGTCAACCTATTTACACCTACATGTATAAAACAAGGGTTAGCACTTCACTGGTATTGAAATCGTTTCGCTGTTTAAGAAGCGTAAAGTGACTTAACCAGTCTAAATAAATTTAGTGTGTGCTACACTCATTCTCTCTCTCTCTCTCTCTCTCTCTCTCTCTCCCTATCTCTCTCTCTATCTCTCTCTCTCTCAAGTTAAATCACATGTTCTGCATTTATATACAGACAAATCACACTCTTAACGACTTGTTCATTTATGATTTCTTATGTTAAATCAGATGGAATTTTTTATGAAATTTTATGAGATGCTTAAAAAGTTCACACATCTTAGTGGTATGTCATAAATTATGTTGGACAATAAAAAAAAATAAAATGCGAACAGATGAAAGTAGACTGTAAAGCATGGCTTATTGAATATTGTTTTTAAGGATCTTCATTGCTGTAAGATAAATATAAAAAGATATATTGAGTGAGATAGAAAAACAGAGGCGTAACATTAATTGAATATTAAGCATTCAAATAAAATGAAACTGATACTGAATAACACCCAGATCTATTTCGAAGGATATACATCAACACATCGAGAAACATGACGCACTATTCTATAATTTAAAATGACTACTCTCGTTTTCGAAACAAACTTTAGGTATTCTACATTATGGTCGGATTAATCAATGCATATAAAAAGATGTTATTGTTCTTCTACTTATTTCTTGTTCCGAATGAAATCTAAAATATTGATAATCTTTAAAATAAAACCAAAAGCTTTTAACTGTTTTACGGTCACTATCGATTGTAAAAACGTTAACGATTCCTAGAGTCATCCGCTCTATCATATTTTGTTTTAAAAGCAGATAGATCCGAAAGCCCGCTATGGTTATTCATACGAAAGCCTAAAAGGCTTATGCGAGATTTGAAATAATATATAATTATCAATATTTTTTGGTACCTGCATGTATGCATTCACAATTGTACGGAAAAACATTCAAAGTGGTTTATACCTAAAACAATATATATTTATGCGCTTGAATTTTTGAACGTGACGGTTTAATAGCATTTTAGTTGAATCCTACATTATAATTGACAGATATCGACACACACAGTGATGTCGCCTTATCAATTGTTCGGCTTCAGCACGCTAAACGGAAATGTTTGTCCGACTTTCGACGGATACAAAATAGTCGTACAAGCTGCATAAGAAATATTTATGTTTTGTTAATGGTTGGCGTTTTTATTGATTATTTTTATATATGTATATTTCTACACAATAAACGTTTTACATCTCAAATGAGGTTTAGGTTCCTTTGCTATTTAAAACCCTTGCAAAGAAGCTTGTTTTTTTTTTTCTTAAGCAGCCATAAGACATAACAAATGTATAAACATAACACATAACGAATAAATAATGACATTTATTTCATAAATGACGAAAAGTAGATTCATAACAAGGGGTCATTCATAATCTTGTAGCATAGTTATAATTCATGTGGTGCTGAATGCAATCATGACCTCCTTTTTTACACACGCATATGGAAAATAATACCTACACAAAACACAAAATAGGGGACTTAAAGACTAAAACGATTATGCAACACTTGCTCAAAAAAACACATGACAGACCCCCTGTAGGCACATAAGTAAAAACGAGCATCATACAACTGCCTGCCCAAGAAATGGTGTAGAGACACCAACAATAGGCCACATTCTTCAAACATTTTTAAGATATATATATATATATATATATATATATATATATATATATATAATACTAATAAACCAAATATGATATATTATATTAAAACAATGAAACTTTGCAAACGATAAAACATATGGCTTAAAAATATAAAAAAGCAAAGCCCACACATTTGTTTTTAATTCTTGATTTAAATACACGACTCAATGTAAAAATTCTTTAATAACATGATCAATAACCCACTTATCAATTAATTATTATCTATTCTTCAATTTCGTTTTTTAGGTGTGTAAATAACTGTATCTTTTATTAAATACTAGTACATGTAAAACAAATAGAGCAAAAAACGAAATGCATCATTTTTTCTTTGTGCGTTCACTAAGAAAACCAATTCCATTTTAGAGAACCATTCACACTTAAAGTTCCAGTATATATCTATCATTCCATTTGTCTGGTATTACTAGCAATGTGGAACTGTACAGTAGTCATATCGTTTGTCGGACTTTGTCGTATAACACCAAGGACCGTCGTCCTCGTCTGGATTCCTACAATAGTTTTCATGATCAGCCAGACGATAACCAAACCCGTGTGTATGTGGTGTTTGGGAATCCCAGCGCTGACACGGGTCTCCCGTTCTTGTCACGGATATTGTCCCAAAGTATATCTTGCCCATAGGGTCATTCTTTTGAAGGCATTCTAATGGACATGTTACTATATCGAAGGCAAACAAAACGCATTAAATATGCAATATCTATATATAAAAAAAAAAAATAAATACCAACGGAAACTATGCGATATGTTTGATTTATTTATGTACAACTGGATCTTATTTGACCGACTTTAAGAAACAAAATAGTTTAACGTCACATCAAAAGAAATCGTAAGTTCCCATTGTTGAAGTGTATATTTATAAAAAAAAAAATAATAATATCGTCTGTCCCAAATTTTTGCTTCTGTCACTTTTTGGTGAATTCAAATCAAAATAAACATACATGGAAATGAAGTAAAATTCAAATCGATGAAAGAAACAATTCCAAGCTTTCTTCATTGATAAATCGAATGTTTGTCCCCGGAGATTATCACATGAACAAATAAAACCCCAGACATTATACGCAAATTCAAAATGCGAAATGTTTACAACTTTTCTCTTTTTGGAAGTATTAAGGATACCTCGCACTATGTTTTAACGTTATAATCTGGGGTACTTAATATTGTTTGCAATGTAGAATCCCTGTAGACTTTCTATTTTGGGTTGTGTATGGACACCTAAAGCGCTAGAGGGGGCGTTTCAGAGCAGATAATCTAGATTTTTTTTTTCATTCTAGTAAATTGGAAGTAGTTTGGACCCCAAAGGTATTTATAATATTCGAGATATTACGCCACAGTGATGAAAGCAGAAACTTGGGATCGAGTATAATATATAAAAATCGCTCCCGTTTTGACGTTAATAAGTAAAAATCACAAAACTAAATAGTACATAACGAAAAGGAAACAACAAGACGTTTACCACAATAAGGGATGTTGCAGATCTCCCAGCGCTTGTCCGGATCTGTAGTGTAGCACCAAGGAGCGGGCTCTTCATCATCTGGGTTCCTGCAATAGTTTTCTGGGAGACTGGTTAAGTTGTGGGAATGCGGAGTCTGAGAATTCCATGCTTGACAGGTTCTCCCAGATTTTGTGACGCTAACCTTCCCTGTATATTCGAAGCCTGATCTGGATCTTTTGCATTCTTCTTCAACAAGACCTTTAAAGATAAAGAATATATGTGTATTGAATCTCGAATTTTAAATCTCATATTTTGATTGTCAAATCTTGAATGACTCTTTTTAGCCTTCGTACTTCATAGCTTCTGTAATTAGTTTTTTTAGGACTTCTATTTTAACACTAGATATCTAGTGTAAATGTATTTTGTTTTTAAAGGATGTGCTAGCTGGAACAGTCGAAACGTAAACCTTTCATATTATTCATAACTGGTTTGTATTGTACATATTTGATAAGTATGTTGACATATGACTTTGAAAGCAATCCCCTGATTATTTTTATTGTCTTTTTTTGTCTGTGATTGCTTGTCATTTTATATAAATTACATCTTACTAATCCAATAACATGATAATTTATGAGTTATATGAACATTTTTGAAAACAAAAAACGAAAAAGTTCAGATAATTTAAATATTCAAGCACATGTTTTCAACTAAAAAAAAGTGTCGTAAAACAAGTACATGTAAAATAAATCTTCAAATCCATAATAGTATGTTTTGTATGCTCTTATATGAATTGTGCGCGAATACATTCCAAATAATCTAAAACACGACACACTTTTAGCATACATCTCTTTTAACATACATGTACAATTTGCTGAAGATTGATTATCAAGTCAATGTAATTTTCTTTTTATTATTTTGCATTTCATGAGGACTAAAAAATAAATTAAAACTTGATATCTATATAAATAAAAAAGAGATGTCACCGAAAACGATATATCCCCTTTTGTATTATTGGATCCTATTTAATCAGCTTTAAAAGGGAATACATTTTAACGCCACATCGAAATAATGCGTAACTCACCATTGTCGAAGTGCAAATTTATATTAAAAAAAATAAATGTATGAGAGTGTTTCGAAACGTTCGTGGACAATCACGTTTTCGTCATTTTAAATAGGTTTATAAAAATATATAATGAAATGTCATAGAACCTCAAATAAAACTAAAGGATTGTTTTAAATGTTTTCTTAAAAATAAATAATATTTATGTATCAAACATTTGCGGAAAGTTTGCACGACCCATTTAAAAAAATGTCCAAAATTTGTACCTGAGTTTTCAGATATTGATATTTACAGTTTAAAAAAAATCAAAACTTCATAATCTTTTATAGTGATGTTGACTGCATGTTTTACGTCATTTTCATGCGTCATTTGAACCATTTTTAAACTAGCCGAGGACTTTTAAATGATAATACGGCAAGAACATGCCTTTTAAAAACGCCTGAAAAAACAGCTGATCGCACGAAACAACATGCCATCATAGAGTTGTGTGTTACGGAAACAACAAGACGTTTACCACAATAAGGGATGTTGCAGATCTCCCAGCGCTTGTCTGGATCTATTGTGTAGCACCAAGGAGCGGGCTCACCATCTGGGTTCCTGCAATAGTTTTCTTGAAGACTGGTGTGTTTGTGTTTATGCGGAGTCTGAGAATTCCATGCTTGACAGGTTCTTCCAGATTGTGTGACGCTAATGTGTCCTGTGTAATTGTAACCAAAACTTGATCTTTTGCATTCTTCTTCACCAAGACCTAAAAAGTTAAAGCATATAAATATATATTTAACCTCGAAGTTGAAATCTTGTATTTTGAATGTTGAGTCTCGAATGATTCTTTTTTAGCCTTCGTACTTCTGAGCTTTTATAATTAGTTCATTTTTTCAGGACGCATACTTTAACACTAGATATCTAGTGTATCATTTCTTTTTTGGGCTGCGCTCGCTGGAACTGTCCCATCATTGACTTTTCTTATTATTCATAACTGGATTAATTGTAATTCTTGGTAATGTACATATTTGATAAGTATGTCGACATATCACTTTGAAAGCTATTTCCGAACTTTTTACATTGTCTTCATCTATAATTAAGGTCTTCCGTTTCAACAGAAGACCTTATTGTTATTGCTTTGTTTCTTTTCCTCTATTATTATTAAGGTCTTCCGTTTCAACAGAAGACCTTATTGTTATTGCTTTGTTTCTTTTCCTCTATTATTATTAAGGTCTTCCGTTTCAACGGAAGACCTTATTGCTATTGCTTTGTTTCTTTTCTTCTATTATTATTATTATAATTATTATTTTTGGGTAACGTTTTCTCAAAAACGCTTCAGCCGATTTACATGAAACTTTCAGAACTTACTCTAGACAAAATTTGTAAGAAAATTGTCGATCATTTTTTTTATCGTCACTTCCGGTCTGGAGATATTAAAGATTTTATGGGCTTTTTTGTGGCTTATTTTTAAAAAAAATTCTGAAAGATTAAACTTTCCAGTTTTCAGGGAAAAAAGAGAGTCGTCAGCCGCAGTGTCTCTAGCATATCTGAACGTCCGCAGACACTTCCGGTCGTCACCGGAAGGAAATGAAAAACCTTAATTTTTCATTTTTTTTAAACTTGAATTTTACTTTTAATTGACAGAGACGCCCTCAAAACTTCCGAATATGAAAATTGTTTTAAAATCGATCCACGCATTCTCGAGATTTTGGGCTCCAAAGTCCTGAAGCGAGAGTCCGCGTAGCTCAGTTGTTAGAGTGGTGGACTTGTGCCCAGGCGACCCGCGTTCAGTCCCCGAGTGCCGAACGTTTTTTTCTTTCTTAATTGTGGTTTGTTTAACGATTTAATCTTTAAAATGATGGATTTAAATGTTTTCCGTTTATTTTATCATAAATCAAAATAATATCGGTTTTTTTCAGTACAAATATAGAGCCAAATTAAAAATACCTTTAATTTGCTTCTTTGTGACAGTCTTGTTTTTATCAGTAACTATCTAAATTCAGACGCTCGTAGCATCGCCGGCATCAAAGTCATGCCGCAGAAGCACCCCTACAATACAACCGCATTAGAGCTCGCCGGGTTGAATTGCCGGCATTACAGAAATGCCGCCATCTCAATGACTGTATGCACACAACATTTTTTTTGGTCACGTTTTCTCAAAAACGCTCTAGCCGATTTTCAAGAAACTTTCAGAACTTACTCTAGACATAAATTGTTAGAAAACTGTTGATTGTATTTTTTATCGTTACCTCCGATCCCGAGATATTAAAGATTTTATATTTTTGTTTGTGGCTTATTTTTCTAACAAAACCTGAAAGATTAAACTTTCAAGTTTTCAGGGATGGTAGAGAGTCTCCAGCCGCAGTGTCTCTCGCATATCCAAACGTCCGCAGACACTTCCGGTCGTCACCGGAAGGAAATGAAAAACCTTAAATTTTCATTTTTTTAACTTGAATTTTTTTATGTTTATATTCCAAAACTTCCGAATATGAAATTTGTTTTAAAATCGATTCACGCATTCTCAAAATTTTGGGCTCCAAATTCCTGAAGCGAGAGTCCGCGTAGCTCAGTCCCCGAGTGCCGAATATTTCTTCGTCCTTAATTGCGTTAAGATTTATGATTTCATGTTTGAAATGATAGATTTTACTTATTTCCAATTTAATTTTATCAAAAATCACAATAATACTTTTTAAAGTATAATTTCAGTATTATTATATGTCTTTTGAAATTCTTGTAGAGGATGAAATGAAATTTGATGACGTGTTTAGAAATGATAGAAAAGAACATATATCCCTATAGTGTACTTTATAGTGCACTCAAACGGAAGACCTTTCGTTGCTCGCAACGAGCGTCTAGTTATTCTTCTATTTTTTTTTTTTTTGTAACGTTTTCTCAAAAACGCTTCAGCCGATTTTCATGAAAATTCAGAACTTACTCTAGACAAA
The DNA here is from genome assembly GCA_020458035.1 of Magallana ariakensis. Lineage (NCBI taxonomy): Eukaryota > Metazoa > Mollusca > Bivalvia > Ostreida > Ostreidae > Magallana > Magallana ariakensis. The sequence goes on along the minus strand of CM035811.1, from coordinate 35,658,818 downwards.
ATTTGTAAAAAAATTGTCGATCATTTTTTTTTTATCGTCACTTCCGGTCCCGAAATATTAAATATTTTATGTTTTTGGTTGTGGGTCATTTTTCTTAAAAATTCTAAAAGATTAAACTTTCAAGTTTTCAGGGATGGTAGAGAGTCTCAAGCCGCAGTGTCACTTGCATATCTAAACATCCGCCGACACTTCCGGTCGTCACCGGAAGGAAATGGAATACCATATTTTTTTCAATTTTTTTAACTTGATTTTTTTTATGTTTTTTATTTTTTTGCCAGAGACGCTCTTAAAATGTCCAAATATGAAATTTGTTTAAAAATCAGTGCACACATTCTCGAGATTTTCGACTCCAAAGTCTTGAAGCGAGAGTCTATGGATTAACTATGGATTTAAATGTTTTCCGTTTAAATTTTATCACAAATCAAAATAATATCGTTTTTTTTTCAGTACAAATACAGAGCCCGGTTAAAAAGACCGTTAATTTCCTCCTTTGTGAATGTCTTGTTTTTATCAGCAGCTATCTAAATTCAGACGCTCGTAGCATTGCCGGCATCAAAGTCATGCCGCCGAGGCACCCCTGCAACACAACCGCATTAGAGCTCGCCGGGTCGCTGTGCCGGCATCAAAGAAATGCCGCCATTTCAATGGTTGTATGCACACAACAATTAGCGACTACGGGTAGGAAACAACCGTTCTCCTAACAAAATGCCCATGTTTCAATTATTATACATGACTTTTTACTGAGGGTTGTTAAATGTTTCTCCGCATTCGTGGATACAAGCATGCATGTATATATGCGTTTATTGGCAATGATGATTTCAGATTATATGCATGTTTGAATTGTACATTTACTTCTCTCTCTCTCCCTCTCTCTCTCAGTCAAGTCATGAACAGTGAATATTTGAGATTCGCCTCTACGATGACATGTGGTGATAACAAACTGTGTTCAAACTCAAAATTACAAAGAAAAAACACAAACATCATCAGTCACACGGATTTAAATATTTGGACCTGTGATTACCAAGCTTGATTGTACAGTTACTTTGGCTCTAGCCAAGCATGTGAACATGCAAAGCGAGCAGTCAGTTTACGAACATCTAAACATCTACATTACTAGATGATAACCCGCGCGAGCGCGAGAAATAACACTTAACAAATGAATGACATAATGCAATAAGGTTGAATAATATTTTTTCCGTATATATTGTGTCCGAATTATTTCTTTATAGTTTTCTTAACATACTCTTTAAAATTGAAATAACAAAAATTAACAAAAAGAAAATTAATCTGAATTGGATGATATATACATGAACATGGCCTTAATTCTGAGTGGAAAATGATTACAAGGATTTTTTTTTAACCAATGAGTGGGTATTTAGGACGTCATACGTCTAAATTTTGTTCTTTAGGTCAAATTTCACTAATATCTTATCTCTGTCCCAAATGTGAAAATTTCACTAATATCTTTATCCCTGTCCCAAATGTGAAGTTCAGATAAAGGACTGTTTCGAAATAAAAATTGGGGAGGGTACCCCCCCCCCCACCCCACCCCTCAATTTAACTTCCCGTTTGATAACACAATGTATAAAGTTCACTACCAATCTGTCGTAATATTAAAATGTATAAAACTAAAAAAAAACCAAAACAAAACAAACGCTAGCGTATGCATATTTATTTGCATTTTTTTTTTAACCAAAGTTATCATTTTCAAAATATATCGTTCTACACTTTCCGCCATTGTGTAAATTAGTCAAACCGCGTTCCTTGGCACCCCGTTCTAGAAAAAAAATCTTTCGATCAAAACTTAAATCGCATCAATTTTTTCTGTTTCATTTATTAACTTTTAACTTTTTTGTATTAACCAAAATGTTCCATTCAAGGTATGAATATTTACCCCCCGATGCCTGATGAACCCGTCCTACACTTTTTCGCCAAGACGTTAATTAGTCAAACCGCTTTCTTGGTTACCCCGTTCTGGAAAGTCCTATTCCATTCTTTCGCTAGAGGTCGCGCTTCGCTATCTTCTATCTATCAAAACTAAAATTGCACACTCGAGAAACTAATTGCTTGATTTCATTTATTCAACATTTGTCAAATCTTAACTTCTATTTGTAATCCAGGTAAGTTCCTCATAAATATATTCACTGTTTACGTAATCATTCAATATTATTTCATTGAAAGCATATATTTTGATGCAAACGACCCCTGTCTTGGATCCGCCAAAGCGTGTCCACCACCTTACTCTCATTTTTGCTATTTCGGGCTTGTTTATCGAAAATGAAATTAGGTTTTTGATTACTTTCACAATAATAACTTATAAGTTAAAATTCAATTATACCTTACGGACATCATCACGCATGTGTTGAAATACCAAAGGTGTAAGGAAGTACTCTGGTGCAGGCATTTTGCAGTTTATTTGCAAAATGCCTTACTTTATAAGAATAGATGGGGAAAGCGAAAGCCTTGATTTTTGTGTTAAAGCTACTGCAGCGTGTATCAATGAAGGTCGAAAATACTTGCCAGGAGTAGAAGTGTTAAATTTTATGATGTATGTTTATTGTTGAGTTTACTGTTTACAGATTTTGCCACTTTTAGCACTTAATGTATATATTGTTTGTTTGTTTGGGTTTTTTTTTTGTTGTTGTTTTGTTTTGTTTTGTTTTTTTGTTTTTTTTTAATTGCAAATATTAACCCATTGATAAGACATATTTGTAGATCATGTATATGAAGAACTTATTTTCTTTGTCTGAATATTGGCATCATTTCTTTTGAATAATTATTGATGTTATTTTTAATGAAACATAAAATATTTTCAGGTATATAGAGAACACAGTCTATCCCATGGTTATTACACTCAGATATACTCGGAGAAAATGGACAATGAAAGGCAAAAAAAAAAAACGACAGGAAATGTCACAGTTGCATGGAAAGAAGCGACGGCGATAGGAATTGAAGCAGGAGAGGATCACTCAAAATCGAGGCCATGTAGGAGATACACATCATTCAGGTACAGTACAATTACAGACACGAGTTTTTGGATTGATTAAAGATTTATTGGAACCTTTACATAAATTAAGAACTATCTGTATATCTTCAGAAGTTGGACTATCTGAGCAAGTAGGCATTCAAACCATTCCTGAAGCTGTTCCAAATCCAGGATTTGCAAAGATCGATCATCTGAATGATGTTCAAGAAAATAGGGTCGTAATTGATCTGGACACTACTGGATTGAGTAACAATACATAATTTTCATTGAATATTCGAGATTCAAATACCAAAGTATTAAAATTGTACTGCGTTTATTCGATTAGTATATGTATTTATATGCGTTGGTAGTTTTAAACTCGGAATAATAGTGTCTATTTTAGTCCAGCGAGCATTAATGCCTCACATAACGCAGATTTCTGCACAAGATATGTCTACCAATGTCATGTTATGTTTCCTCGAAGGTACCTATCAATGAAAAGGCTGAACAGACGACAGGAATATCGTGGGATGGGAACGCATGACAGTTCATGGAACATAAGTTGCAACCGTTTCATTATAAGAACTTTCAAAATATTTCATTTTTTTTTTTTTAAATATAGGCAATATCATTTTAATTGCACACAATGGAAGGGATTTTATATTTTCGGATTTTGTCTTAAACAATTTGTAAACGAATTTTTGAACTATGTCTCAGCATTTGTGGATAATTTATCAATCTTTCTTTTCGTTCAGAATACCCAAACTTGCCAGATATAAGCAAAAATGTTTAGCTCAGCATTTCTGTCTTAAATTATACAATGATCATGATATTTAGGAAAGGAATATTGAAATGCACTTCAAATAATGACCGAATGCCCCTAAAGTTGTGGTACTCAAAAGGGTCTTCAGTGTTTCATTACTATAAGCAAAAAGGTAATGACCATTTAAATAAATAATATAACCCCATCAAAAAATCATATTTTGAAATTGTTTCGTCCCAAATATTTAAGTCAAGTTCTTATTTAAGATTTTGAAAATTTAATGATATCAACAAGTAAGTTAACATTTCACATTATATTTCTTAATTTAATACATAATGAATGATAGATAGATAGATAGATAGATAGATAGATAGATAGATAGATAGATAGATAGATAGATAGATAGATAGATAGATAGATAGATAGATAGATAGATAGATATTTCTTTATCAGAAAAACAATGAAACTTGAATGTGATTTTTTTAAAAAAAAATTGCATTTTAGATAAACCCTTTAACTGTATCGTGTGCACTTAATTGAACTTCATTGTTTTTGACAGTCTATTGACGCTATGATCATCATGTTGGTTTTTTTTTACAAACTCATTGATAAAAAAAAATAAATAAATAAATAAAAAAATATATATATATATATATATATATATATATATATATATATATATATATATATATATATATATATATATATATATACTTCTTTCTTTAAAAAAAATCAAAACAGGTACTTACGATACGAAAGGCTATTGTACAATTGCCATCCCATAGCAGTTACTGACATATTCCAAGTATGACATGTATCATATGTAAGGCACATCCCTGCATTATGGTTATAGTTAAAGGTCTTGCATCCAAAACTACAGAACATGGCACATCTTACAAGAGAGTCTGCGTTCTTGTTGTTTATTGGTACCAACATAGACATTTTGTTTTCAAAGGCTGGAATTGCTTCATAATTCTGCGACACCAAGACCGCTGATGAGTATGTGAAAAGCAAAAACAATCTCAACATATCAATTGCCCGGATTTTCATGTTTCGTAATTGATAGGATAATATGTCCGTATGCCCTGGATTTTAAAATCTGTTGTACTCTCCTTCCTACCAGCTACGACATTTGAATTTTGTGATTGAAAACGTTCTGTTCTTTTTTTTTAATGATATAGTTAATCGATGTTGAAATAAAGAATGTCATGAACTTAATAACGGATAAATGAATATTAATAATAACTGTATATAGTATCGCTCGTTGGAAAGGTCATAAATATTTTAATAGCATTGAGAGGTATTGAAAAGCATAACTGAGTGACTTTGCTAATTCACACTGAATTTGCTAAATGTAGTTGTGAATAGACCATTCCCATTTGATTTTTTTTAATTTCAAATGTTTCATGAATAATTTGACATTTTTTTTTGGTTTCGACTTGAACATTGTAGTGTTTTTTTGTCTTTTTAAAAAATGCTAATTGTAAATATTTAGGATAGGAACACAGCTTCTCCCATATTAACAGAGACTTTTAATCGTTATCATAATGATGTGCATTCAATATGAACCACTATTTGGTGTAACATGTATCCTTAATCAATGGCACCTGGATGAATGGTATTTGTAATTCATAGAAATCTATTTTATTTTTTAAAGTATATTAAGTATATATGCGTGTAAACGTGTAGTTTTTGGGGAATATATGATGAATTTATTGTATGTTATAGTCATTGACACGAGCGTCGCTAAAGTAATACATAACGCATTATGATATTAATTAATAAAAACCACTTGAGATTGTCTTTGAAAGTTTTTAATTTGAATTTATACTTCAATATTTGAATCCACGTAGTATTGTTTCCATTTTTTTTCGAAAACCAATTGTGAATCATATCTTGGAGAAAAGTAACTATCCTGAAATCTACACGAATTCTAACAAGTCTATCGATCAATAAAAACATTAACAGACAGTACAAACTAGCTAAAGTTTACAAAGAAATAATGCTAATCATTTAAAATTACTTTTTGATGTATCTTAATAATTTAGTTATTTTGTTCACTTTTTTATGATTTATTCAAAACAAATATCTAAAAAAAAAATAAAGAAAAGTGTTACTATATTCAGGTATCATTATACATAAAGCGCTGAATCATTAAAACTCGTTTGCAAATTTGAAAGAACGTTGTAGAATATTAGTTTTTTGTTTTTTTTATTAGCAGACGTGTGAATAATCGTCATATCAATACAATTCATATTGAATACTTCATTATAACGAGAACGCAGCTAGGCAATGGCCTTCGATATATTTCACCTAATGAATATCACGTGACTTTTTATGACGTTAGTTCCACCGATTATCCATGTTTTCATATATTTCCTAATTCCGATTTAGTTAAGCGATCGTTGATAAAATGTATCGATTGATTGCTTTAAAAAATCATTTTGTGTTTTATTTTAAACAACATTGATTGGAAAATCTGAGACAAAAGGCGTTTATTTCTTAAAATTGCATTGTTGTTTGCTTACAATCCGTCTTTCACACGCCATGGTATATTTGCGAACCGCTGACAGCGGTGTGTCAACATTTTCATAAAATGCATGGCCCGCAAGACGGCAAGAGTGGAAAATGGACTCAACCATCGTTTGAGAGATTGTAAATGTACGTTTTAATACAGGATACATTATGTTGACCTTTTCTTTTCAAAACATTTGTTCTTTTCAGTCCAGTGTATCTACACGGTAAAAGTTTTGTTTTGCACATTATCGGTGTTTTTAACTCTTACTTCTTTTAGGCTATACATTTATTTCTTTAAGTGTATTGAACTTTACACAAGACTGTAAACTGTTGACTTTCTGGGTTTACTTTGGGTTTACTCCGGGTTTTCATTTTGAAAAGTTGGGTCCATTCGGGGTTTACTTTGGGTTTACTCGGGTTAACATTGGGTTTACTTGGAAGTTGCTTTTAAGGTCAACTATACGCAATGGAGTGTGAAGTAGACATATTTTATCTTAGTATCCTACTGCCTAAAATTCCAGCCCATTGTATATTCCGAATACACAGTTAGCGTCTGCTTTCAGTGGTATTCTTCTGACCAGGTTTAGTCTGGGTTCACTCTAAAAAACCCGGAGTAAACCCAGAGTAAAACCAGAAAGTAAACCAAGGGTTTAGTTGGGATTTACTTTCTGTGAGGTTAGGAATGATCGGTACTGTACAATTTTTCAAAAAAAAATAAATATTTAGTATTACACTTTAAGTAAAGTATGCTCTCTCTCTCTCTCTCTCTCTCTCTCTCTCTCTCTCGCTCTCTCTCTCTCTTTTTTTAATTTTTTTTTTAATTCAGGCTAACATGGACTTCTACTACCACCTTGCGTGCGACATGGGTTTTGTGGGTCGATTCTTGTGGTTTGTCAACTCTTGAGGTTACCCTGTCGACCACACATTCCCTGTGTTCTACAGACTATTAAATAAAACAAAATCTGATAATGCATAAACATGGTGGATTAGAAAGTGTTTATTAGCATGCTTTGGTGTATTGTTTAAGTGCTAAGACTTTATTAAAGCTGACATGAATTCATAAAAGTATTTGATTTGGTCGCCATATTAGTTTTTATCGCTCCTCTACTGCCACTGGGGTATATATATATATATATATATATATATATATATATACTAGACTTTGACCCGTGCGGGTTGACATTGCATATGATATCGGAATAATCTAAGTTTATTCTAATAGAATAATCTGTGTCTCGGGACAGGCCTTCACCACAGTTAAAATACCTCCCATATACCCGTAATGTAGCAAAAAAAAAAACTGCAGAATCGCTCCGATACGATTTTGAGAAAATTGATGAAGCTTTATTGAAAATAACAGTCAAATTATTCATAACAAACCGTTTTGCGGCTGTAAATACATTTCGTCTAAAAATTTAATTCATATTAATGAAGAATTCAACACTTTTCCCCCAACGTTTTTTTACTCGCTTCAAATTTACACACCATGTTGACATTCGGAACTCTCGGGATTTTTCAAATCAATTGCACTGAGTTAGAGTTATCTCCCGTATTTTCTTTGATGAACAGAATATATATACATGTAGCAAACTTTCAATGAAAATTTACACGTATTTGTATTATCCTTTCTGAGTTATCCATGCAAATGTGATATTGTGGAAACATAAACTAAAAGCCTCCCGTGATTTAGCGTGAATGTAATGCGCATGCGCAAGATTGCAAAAACCAAAAAATCCAGATGATTTCCGGATTTTTAAAAGGAATTTTCGTTGATTATTAATTAGTGAAGCTTGATTGAGAAAAAATAAAAACATATTGGTAATCTTCAAGTACCAATGATGTTTGAAATATATAAAACAAAAGACAGTACTCTTCCGATTTCTCGGTATTAAAGCCCAAAAATTCGAGTCTATTATTTTAATATAGTAGTATATATATATATATATATATATATATATATATATATATATATATATATATATATATATATATATATATATATACCGGTTGGGAAAGTTACAGTCGGTTGCTCTCCGATCGAGGCTTGCAGGTTGAACGGATTTCTAAATGCATGAACTACACATTATAGTTAAATGTTTGTAAAACAAAGTAAAAAGGAACAACAATCAAATACAAAATATATTTAATCTTTGAAAGAATATCCAAGGTATTATTTTGCATAGACAGTCCTGCCTTACTTTGCATGTACATCGAACACTTGTGTCGTTCATACAGCGTGCATAACATCTGCATCTTTTTGAAAACCCCGGCGGTACTACTATTAAACACAGTAGCTAAATGATAGTAAATCCAAGAAAGTAACAATGTAACATCGTTTCAACCCGTTCAAAAAAAAGCTCCATTTCATAAATTCATGCGACCATTGATATTGCTCCATCTTGTAGAGTGTGTGGTTTGCGCACGTGCGATGTTATAACATATATGGGAAAACGGTCTACAATTATCGAGAAATTTTTCAAGTATCTGTGCCTGGATTTCAGTCTGTCTTGTTTCGTCGTCTTTTGGATATTCCTTGTCAGTGCAGTGGTTGTCATATTTTTGTTCAAAAGGCGTTTTTACATGTCTTTTCATCCAAGTTAACGTGTTCGGGTGTATGAAATACCTGAATGCGGTGAAGCATGAATAGTGCTCTCGGCCTTATATAGAGGGTGTGTAGCGATGAGCAGAACAATAGAAATCGACAACTAATATGGCGGTAGTCGAGGATAAAATGAAAAAGAGGAAATGTGTATTTATGAATTCATGTCAGCTTTATAAACAAAATTAAAACTGTTTTAAAAAATTTACAATTGTGCGTTTTGAAATTTTTGTTTCCAAAAAAGATATATCCCCCCCCCCCCTTTATTTTGTATTCATTTGATATCATATTCACTTTTTTATGACAATTTTATTAAATTTTGATAAAAATGTATACAAAAATGAGAGTCAGTGTATCTTTAAAAGAATTGTGTATCTTCATATGATGAAAAAAATATTCTGGCTTTATGGTAGATATACTATTATAAACACGATTACTTTTTATTGATCAAAGCAGAGACACACTTCATAACAGTATTAAATTACACACTTGATAAGGGGGACCGGGTTAAAACAGGCACGTAGCACAAGGCAGGGGCATTGAGGGGGCTGGTCAACCAGCCTCTCCCCACTTTTTTCGCCCCCCCCCCAAAAACACACACACACACACTAGTTCTAGCCCAACATATTTTTTTCTTAAATTAACGTATAACGCATAAAATCATATATACCTGTCTGAAGTTGCAAATATTCAACGAAATCCCGTCAATTTTAAGGATTTTTTCTAACCTTTTTATTTTTATTAAATACCAGTGGTTGCAAAAAGTGCTGGGAGCAAGTTGTGGCTTGTAAGGAAACATTTTTTTACCAGGGGAATTGAATTCATTATCGACAAAATCTCTAAAACTTGTAAGATCATTGCTAAAAGTAAGCATGTTGCTGGAACTGCTATTGCTGCTCCCAGCACTTTTTCGATTAAGCAATCATTTTTTTAACTGCTCAGCTATGTTAAGGGCGTCCATAAAATAATAGCGGTATTTATCACATAAAATATTAGCCTTTGAATAATCTTGATTTTTATATTCCAAAAAATTGTTACACAAAGTAATTTTTTATCAATATACATATTAGATAATTCTCTATCGCATGATCAATTTTTGAGTCTCTTGGGGATACCCTGTCACGTGATACTGCTAAAAATAGATGAACCAGGAATAATACGAAAAAATGCATAGTGCAGGGCTTAACATTAACAAATATAATTATTTCTGTTTCTAACTTGTAAAATGAACATCTAAAATTTCGAAAAGTGCTGGGAGCTTGAAATATTCAAGTAAGAACAATTATTAAATTCAATATAAACAGTGGATGAACAGAAATTTGCAGGGAGTTCCCACAATTAATGCTTATTTATGTGAAATGCGTAGCGATTTCATGTAGCTCCCAGCACTTTTTGATATAATTGGGATATAATGGTAACACATGTAAAATTTCAATATATTTGATAAAGTGTATGCCCTTGCACTACTGCATTTTATCTGACACATTTCACTTTCGGCGTCATTTGCTTGAAATTCAAACGCAACACTGACTAAGATCATGATTTTAATTTTCGTTCATAAAATAATTACACGCTGTGAATTTCATTTAAATAATGTTAGAATTTTGTCTTGTTCACACCAGTCATCATTACCAAATTGTTGAAATTGGAAACATTAATTCATCTGTTGCCCTCTAATAACGATATAAGGGTGGGGGGGGGGCGGTTTAAGTGTATAAGTTTGTAATTTACACATTTATTTTTTATAATGGTTTATGTTACGCTGCTGCTAAAATTAAGAAATAACTTTAATATATGATCAGGGTTACTTGTAATTATAGTTAATATTTTTTGTAATAATAAAAGGAAGCAACAAAAATCAATCTTTACCTATAGAATTTATTATAATAACCAACTTGACAAATACAATGTACTATATAGAGATTGCTTTTTGATCTGTAACAAACTGTTCAACAAAACTAGTGTTTTCTGATTTTCAGTATTATTCAGTCATGATGTGGAATCTATGTCAATTGACCATATTCTTTCACACTACATGTACTTCTCCTCTTGTCTTTTTGATGTACATTGTAAGGAGGCAGTGCAGTTGATAAGAAAACCAATGCCTGAAATTATGAATATTTATCAATTACAAATTTAATTTCAACAGATATTAATGAAAGATATTATGATAGGTTACAATATAGTTATGTGATTAAAAAAAACCCAGACCAAATATACATGAAGTTAGTGGGTAAAAGAAATATTTATAGAGTACCTACTTTTTTATCAACACCCCAACAAAGTGTCTCCAGTGGACCATTTACTGCTTTAATAACCCTGAAATTGAATAATGTGTTATAATTAGTAAACTATTGTGCTGAAGATAACATGAAAATGGAAAATTTCTTTATCATTGTGCATACTAATGGCAGTTTTAATTTCATTAATATTCTAACAGGCATAATCAAATATTCATTTTTTAAAATGTTTGGAAAATCAGTTCAACACTGTAATTTTGTTTATTCAAACATGTAATCTTCCTGATAAAAAAAGCTAAATGAAATAACACATTTCGATTTACATAAACAACAATACAATCTTGTCTATATTCAATCCAGATTCTCACAGTAATATTTGTAGTGCTAATACAGTGTTTGGACTTTCCATTGTTTACATTTTCTTTGAACACGGAGGAAATGCGAACTAATGTTATTGCGATATAAGAGACCAGTAAAAAGCTACAATGAGCCTCAATACTCTTAATGATCAAAATTAGCGAATCGCGGAACATTTCTTTTGCCTGATCGAGTCACCAAACTAATGTTTAAACACAATATTACATGTAAAACAAATGTAAACAAGTAAACAAAATCGAAGCCGAGGAATTTCCCTTCGTTTCTGTTTCATCCTACAGTATTAGACAATATAAAACAATATCTAGGGAAAGTACAGATAAATCCTACCTTGTTCAGTTGAATCCTCTACCGATTTCCGTCTAGGCTGGTTGTAAATGGGTTAAATTCTCAGATATATCACTGAAGTCCACATGTTTATTCTGATCACAGCTGCAAGCGCCGATGTGACGTAGTCAACCTCGACACGTCATCAGACGACTTAGGAATTTCATAATTTCGCAAGATATAAAGAATAGTTGAAGTTTTTATTTCAGTACATCTTTCTTGATACAATCAAACCCAATAATTAATCATATTCATTTTGGTAGATGTTTGTTAATTACCGAAATACAATATCTCGTAAAATCTCATGAATAAGGGGCGGGGCATATGCAAATTTTCCTAAATCACACGTGCTAGAATTCTGATACCTTCCTTAACATAGCTGAGTGATACAATGTATAAACAACATTTAATATTTTAGTCGTATATCGTTGAACTTTTGCCATAAATGAAGTCATATGTACATGTAGCTTCTCTTCTTTTAGCGTATTACGTGATAAACAGCTTATGTGGTGGTTGTTTTCCGGTGAAAAATTTAAGTGACATCGATGCTAGCAGAACGATGTATAAACTTTACCATTGCAATATTTAGTTACTTTGTATACTTTGTCTGAAATTGAGTGCATTTTAGTGCGTTTATTTCATACGGATGTCCATGAACGTCTTTAACCTAGCGGCAAATTTTGTTTTGTCAGTCAACTCGGCATTGGAAACCAACAAAAAAACCCTCATTAGTGTTTACCGATTAAGCACATTGCCATGGAATGCTTCTGTTTGCTTTACTTAATTCATTCCATCGGTCTCCTAAAGGTATATTTTGCTAGTTAACAATGGTCAACATTTTAAAGGTGATTTAAAAGAGATCATGATAATTGTATAAGGCGTGTCTTTTTAAATCAAGCTATTTAACAGCCCAAACACACGGTGAAATGGTTGAATATACGCAAGAAAGGAAATCGTCTTATTATGTTTGCTGTACAAACAAGGTTTCAAACGTATTGTGAATAAGCTAATTTTCACGTTTTTTTTTTTGTCGCTATTATCTTGTTTGCTTTTTTTATTTCTATAAAACAAATAATTAAAAACAAAATAAAATTAAACAGTATATAAGGCAGTAAACGACTTATAAAGACCTATAACAACAAATGAAAGAAAACGGTTTATGTATTTTACATTGTGTTTTGTATTTTTAAGCATAAAAGACACACGTGTACAGCGTAACAAAATGTCGATAATAGATAGCTATATCCGTCGTCTTCCTTGTGCGCTTCTCCCTTCACTTCTGTTTTTCTTGTGTGTATCACATTTCTCTCTTCACCACGTCCATAAGGCTTATGACCCCCACCTTCAACTGTTGTTTCGGTGTCGCTGACGTTTCATACACAAGGCTAGGGTCATTCTTCATACGTGCAAGGTTCTGAAGATAGGACACAAAGGTATCGAATATCGGATACTGTCCTCTATTTTTGTGATCGGCTTCGGCCATATGAGTCCATATGAGGCATCCGGCAAATTTTACTATTTGCGCACGCATTACGCCTTGCACTACTTTATTTTCTTTGCAATGACAGCCTCATTTAAATCTTTAATTACACGTAGAATACTAAATAAACGTTACTCCTATTCGTATGCATTGAAATTAAAACATTTATACAGTTACATACAAACTTATTCTAATCACGTTTGTCTTCACATATGCGTAAGAATATTTATCGGAAGTACAATTCGCCTACTAAAAGTAAAGCATATTCATGCCTTTCTATTTCGGAACGGAGTAAAGTGAAGTCGTACCCAAACTGACTCGTACCCAAACAGACTCCATTTGTCCGGGGATAAACATGGTATTTGGATTGTAAATAAAAAGATAAGCTGTTAAAGTTAGGTTTTGGATTAATTACAGTTTAGAAGTTACAAGATACGGTAATTGAATGTAGTATTTTGGTTATCTTCAAACAAAGTTTAATATCATCTCCTTTAAGTTTGCCAAATAGTTTCCTATATCAACATTTGATAGACAATTTTCGTTTACATGCAATCTTATCTTTTTTTTCAAAAAATGTTAATTATATTGGAAATCAACAAACCATGTAGCGGAATGCTTTCGCATTACATAACAAAAGCTGACCAAAGATAATAGCCAACATGCCGATCATTCCTTCAAAAGGAATACTTGTTCTGTTTGAATTTGCAAACTTCCATGGACTATTTTTCCTGATAATTGTGAGGAAGTTTGCACACTAGTTTCTTAACTCCATGGGACGAATCAAAGTATGAAAATAAAATCTTGTTTTCATCATCCTTCTTTATGGCTAAAATTTCTGTAGCTAAATCTAGCAGATCAAAGTATTCTTTACGACTGTTGCTGGTCAGTCTAGGTAGTTTAGCTAATCTGCATTGAAGTGAGTCCTCTATAACTTCCGGACTGCCATACCTGGAATCAAGACGCTCTCAGATGAGGTCAATAGCTGTCTGCGGGTTTGCAATGTTGGCTGCTCGAATACTTTTGGCTTGACGTTGCAATTCAGGGCCCAGCCATTTCACCATTATGTCTAGGTATTCCAGCTGAGTAACCTGTAAGTCACACAAAATGTTCTTGAGACTGACTTTCCATGCATAGTAGTTTGATGGAGTGTCATCAAACATGGTGATTCTGGAGGATATCAGGTCTCTCTTCGCAAGGTATTGGGAAATATCAGTCATATCTGGATGGACCTCCGTACGTCTGGAGTTAGCAGCAATTCTAGGTGTTGACTGTGCTCTCGGAGTTTAATCGTAGCCAACTCTGCTTGGAGGATCAGGAGTTCAGTGAAGGAACCTGTATTTTCCTGGAATATGTCAGGCTCAACAGACTCCTCAACCTCTTCAGGTTTCTGCTTTGCAACAAGATCACTTTGTTGAGCTACATAGTCTAATATGCGATCTCTCGTATCTGATTCCTCGATTGAGGATTCACCATTCAAAGCAAGCTCCATCGCTTCGAGTGTTGTCTGTGCTTCCGATATGGCCTTCTTCTTCATTAAAATAGTTTTCTCTGCTTTGATAGATGTTTGTTTCCGAATCAACTCTGCTTCTGCTTCAGCAAACTGTAGTTCCACCATTGCTGCTGCGAGTTTGGTACTCTGTTGTCTAATCAAGCTGCCGGTCGTGGACTCACCAGACCATATAGACGACAGTTTTTTGGTAAATTTAGTGGAGGGTGTCACTTTCGGATTGGGCACCACAGGTTTGGTGTCTTTGATGTAAGTCTTCTCCGGCTGTAGAACTTTGCTGGATCCACTTGCCATGTTGAACTGAGAATTTTCACTGTGCAGTACCAAGCCAGAGGTGTTGCCTAAGGATGTTTAATGCCTCCTCGTAGAGGGTGAAAACTATAAACAAATAATGACATTGTTACAATATGTAAACAATACAAAAACACACATGCATTAATATTCCACATTTTACATTATGCCATTTTCTAAAATATGCTGAATTTCGAATTTTTACACAAACAATGGTTGTACTACTTTAAAACATAATTCACAAAGTAATATCTTCGATATGGTATATTAATTTATAGCTTTGACACTTGTTTAACGCTATTATTTGATTGACTTATATGTAAGAATAGACCAATCTATATTTTACAATAGACCAACCTAAACCACGAACATGATAATAATCAAAGTATCAGACATTAGCAAATATTAATGCAGAAGAAACTGAAACATAGTACAGCAATATATGTTTCCTCAATGCATACATAATTATAACACAAAAACTAACTTCAATAGTGTCTGATGGCAAGAAAAACGTGAGAGTTTTTTACTGAAAATACGTGTGGAAGTAGAACTAACAAGACTAGTTTTAGAAACGTAGATCCGGATTATCTCCGGCATGAAACACTACAACTAGATACATGCATCTAGTGTATTGTTTTTTTATGGCCTGCACTAGCTGAAACATTTGCACCTTAAACCTTTTAATATTATTTTATCTGGATTTATTGCAGTTTTTGGTATTGTACGTATTTGTTATTATAATATTATATGTTAACATATCACTTTAAAAGCTATTCTCTAATCGTTTTATTGTCTTGAACTTTAATTGCTTGTGATTTAATAAATATCAGATAATCTTAGAAATAACGTATAATGATTATGTATGAATTACACGTGTATTACTTTGAACATATATGGACTAAAATAACTGATACTTTAGATATTTAAGCACTTATTTCGTCATATCAAAATACAATTCTTGTAAAACAGATTGTTAAAAAAGCTAATTCCATTTCCATGATCAGTGCGGTTTTTGCTCTCATTAAAAATATGCTTGAATATAACATTTAACTCTTTTACAAACACTAAGTTGAAAATTGTTTATCCTGTCACTGTTGTTGTAAATTTAATGACATTTTGTGAAGGCTTATCTGTTTTATCAAAGCCTGTCGTTTCCAACGGAAACCTGAACCAATGCCTGGTCCCGAAATTCATATTTGGAAAAAAATGCGTCGTAATTGTCCGTGGTTTTCTTTGCTTACCTGTTTTTCAAAATTATTTCAACTGCACATGTAGAGCAAAAAAATAAAAAAAACATTTTTAAAATCACAGGTTTTGATTTTGCATTTCTATAAAGGTGCATGTCATTCATGTTAATGACTGAGAGGAATGTCAGGTCTTCAAATAAGAACTTTTTACCGTAAAATATTTTGTAATACGTTAATGAAGCAAGTATGTTTACCATGATGTTATTTACTTAACAGTTCAATTGTTAACAATTGTTTTGTCATAAAGAGTCAGAAGTCTGAATTTTAGATATTCAATATCTTAAAATATAGAAATATTGTGATAGCAACATTAAGAAATAATTATGAAAATGCTGAAAACAGTATGCAGCCATAACTTTTTGTTACACGGTCACTAAAGGAGTTCTAGAATATGCCCCATACCATTCTTTTCCAGATATCTCGAGAACGATATACAGTTTCGGAACATTTGTTGAAACAAAAAAATGTTTTTAAATGGATGAAATCACGACAAACGGGCTTGCATTCAAATTGGGGACCTAGAATACGCTATAATCGTACAGAAATACCTTTAACTGTTGAATATTTTGTAATACGTCATAAAAGCAATTACGGTCACCCTTATGTTTTATTACATATTTTAAACACTTATCTACTTTTTTTAAACAATATATGGGGTATGGGGTTTTAAGTAGCCACAAATCCGAACATTTGCTACCTGTACTCTATTTATCCAATTGGAGAATATTTTGAAAACCAATATTGAAGAGATTCTAAACAATAAACATACATCTTATTTGTTACATTGTCCCTATAAGGAATTTCCGTTTTAGCCCCTGAAACTTTCTTTTCAAAATATCTTGAAAACGATACATAATTTCTGAACACGTGTTATACAAAATGTTGTATTTGATGCAATAGGAAAGGTGTTCCTATATATATATATATATATATATATATATATATATATATATATATATATATATATATATATATATATATATATATAAAGGACTCTAAGGTCTTAAAATACTAGCTTTAAACTGTGAAATATATTCCAATACGTCATCAAAGCATTAAGACCAATTCTATGTAAGAATCAAAAACCCTTGGCCACTGTATGTCACCGATTCAAATGAAATTTTATATGTAGTACAATTATAACCATATAAGGCCAAAAAAAATATCTGCAGCTTTGACTTGACAACGGTTGTCATGGAAACGGATTGTCTAAGTTCATGCATTGGCAACAGGGCAAAATATGTAATATATTGAATAATTCCACTAAATATATACTGTTTTGAAAAAAAACAAATATGGAAAAAAATTATCTATATTAACTTGAGAATTTGATAAATTTTAATTTTTTTAAAATCCTTTGGAGTACTTTTAATTACTTATTTTATGCCACAAATTTTATTTAATTATGCTTCCTTTATGAATAAAAAAAATATATTTGCCCACTGATCTAGTGTAAACTTGCACGCTGAAAAAATATATTGAGATCAATTGAAAAATAAGAAAAAGTCAAATTTATGGAGAAACCAAAAATAATTCAATAATTTAACATGATTTCATGGTGAAATATCACATAAACCGTTACAGAGTTACGGTTCTTTATGACGCTCTCTAGTGTAAGAGGTTAGGACGGCCTTCATTTGTTTACAAATGGATGAAAAGACTATTTGCAGTTTTCATTCGTTTTATTCTTCAGAAGTTTGTTCTGAATCAGAGAGTTTTTGTGCTGTTGATTCACTGCCATCCACTCTGTCTGCAATTATTTTAACCGAGTCGGGTTTATTTTATGGAAAACAAACAAATTCATTTAACATTTGTCAAAATCATATAAAAAGCATCCGGGAGAAGAATCGTCTGCGACGCAAAGTTAAATGTTGCGGAATTCCCCAGTTTATTGCCTCGCACACGATTAAAAATCAGAAGCGATCGGGAAAGCAGAAGGCCGACAGACATCTAACAATCCAACAAGTGGAGGATGTACGAGAAAACTATGGAATAGTCCTTCCCATTGGAACACGTATGTAGCCTACTGTTTAAGTGTTTTTACTCACTCTTTTTCAAAGAACAAACGCCAGTATTATAAGAAAGTGAGTTTATATATTTATGTTTCACTAAATCAAAATCCAAACCAGTAGTCCCTACATAATAAACATTGACTTTTTGTTCAGTATATCATCAGCTCCAGTACAATCACATGATTTAGCTAAGTAACTTGAAATACCTACATACATGTAGCTTTATTTACAAAAAAACATGCATTTCTATTTTTGAATAGCTGTATGACACCTTGTGTGCAATGAGGCATGGATAAATGTATTTACTTCACATTGTGCTAATTAAAATTATAATTACCAATCAATTATCATGTTAACCAGAACTGTTCTTATTTGTTATTCCATTTAAAAAGGAACTGCTTTGTATCACATAAACAGCTATGATAGCCCCAAAACTTTAAGAACTTTGACTGCATTAATTTGCACAAAAAGAGCAATATTTTTTAGAGTGTTTTTTTTTATGAATTGTTTTTAGATATATCGATGATCAGTACAAAGTTGAAAATTATTATTGCACCTGAGTGTGACTTTTTGTACAAATGCCCATTTAAGATAAAAGTATGATTGAATTAAACCTATTTCAGGTGTGGTAAATATAGGTAAAGCATGCTACGTAGCTAAATCTAGTGATTCTACTGAACCTGATCATTGGTCAACTGCACATGATGGTCAGGATTAAATATATTCAATACAGATTCTGTTCATACACAAGACACATATTTGATACTTATAATAGTCATTAAATTTAACAGGAAAATAAGAATCATGATATTTTCTTTATATCTAGGAGATGCATATTTCTAGTTAGTCTTTTACACATAATTTATCATGTTTATGGATCTCATAAGATACACACATAACTGATTAATCCATATAGGCCTTCTACTGCCATCAGATCAATTTTTTTCAATTTTCAATTCTCAGCTGAAAAATTTACTAAGCTCATTTAATTGTCCTTCCTAATTCATCATGCTATTCTGTTCATTTCACTTAACACAGAGGAAAGTTGGATTAATTATATACATATTCAACAAAACAAAGACTGTTGATCAGCATAACATTTCAACACTTATAGTCTGTTTGAAAACTTAAAAACTATTCATCATTTAACATACAAAACATAATAAAACTCTGCATAATTACCTTGAATGAATGAATAATCATAAGAATGTAAAATCCCATTGCACAGTAACTCCATTTTACAAAGGAATTTGAATTAGTGCCCTTTGTTTGAAGTATTCATCAGGGGGGGCTAACTACCCCAGCATATTCTGATTTGTTTGATAACTTTAAATTCACTTTCAATGTACTGGTAGATTTATTTAAACATTGAAATTTTGAATTAAAACCCAAGTGTCATTTGAATTTATTTTTTTATTATTTATATTTTTTGTGTTTTATTTTTTTTTTTTTTGGGGGGGGGGGTGTCAAAATGTACTATATTTAAGTACAAGATTTTAAAAAAACACTGTAAGATTATTCATGCACATTATAGGAACAAAAAGAACACACATTAATTTGATTGACTTAATTTCTGTAATGTAAAAGGTAAATGCTAATTATAATTAAAGCTATATATAGTTGATGAAAAACAATTGAAATTAATTGCCTTAATTGCCTTATTGCTGAATGAAAAAAAAATCCTTTAATTAATATTGGAATTTTTTTCATTTCTTTTTTACAATCATTTAATTATTTTAATTTTTATTTCAGCTGTATGCACATCCTGTCGTTCAAAATTATTTAAACATGAAGATGACCACCAGGATTGCATTGATGAAGTACAAGTAAGTAAATGTCAATCATTATACATTACCTTAATTATCCTACTTGACATAAAAAAAATAGTGCACATTATAAATATGATATTGGGGACAAATTTTATTTAAGTAATTTCTTAATGTGATATTTTTTTTCAGGCTGATAATCAGAGTAGTGGCCGGTTCTTTCTGAGACCTAGAGTTGAAGTCCACTACAATGAAAATGTAAGTTTATATGTAATTTTTATTGAGCTGGAATAGAATATACATGTGTATATATAATTATATTAATAGTATTAAGGACACTAGGGTCTTTGATCGCACATTTAATTTCCCTGTTTGTCTGTTTGTTTGTAATTCTTTGCATATACATACCGGGTGTATATGCACATGCAGTTTTATCCAGACTACATATGTACATGTATATTCTGAATCTGTTATTAAATCACCTGTTTAACCTGAAACATATATTTTAAAGTGTAGATCATATAAAGAAACTTTATTAGGGCCCCACTCTGCAGGCACCCTATAGTGATCAGTCTCGGAGCATACATGTATCTTCTCTCCCCTTGGCCCAATCTGGCTCTTAATTACATTACCCACAGAGTGCCAATGGGTAAAGGTCAAAGAATGTGCAGTGACCTTGAAGGCCAAGGGTCATGATCATATGATCATGATCATGCAAAAATCCTTTTCTTAGAGAATATATGCTTTCCACTTAGCCCTCAATATGACTCATAATTCATAAAAAAATATTTGTAAACAGAGCATAAAATCACAATACCTTAACCTTATACCAATTATTAAGGTCAAATGTAAAAGTCATAGCAGAATTTACAATTATATGAAAAACCTTGTCTGGAGCATATCTTCTCTCCATTTGCTCCAATCTGGCTCATACTTCACATGGTGCCTTTGATCAAGGGATATGCAGTGATTTTGAATGATGTTTGTAAGTCAAGTGTCAAGGTCATATCATACAAAAATCCCTTTTCCAAGAGTATTATAATATATATTCTCTACTTAGCCCTATTTGGCTAATTCTTTGCCTAAACAGAGCTCTTTGTTAATGGCGTGCAGTGAGCAATGGTTAAAGCCAGATGTTAAATATTTGATGATATTGTTTTTAAACTGAATTATTCCTTCATTTTTAGGAAAATATTGCATCAAGCCAGGAGACACAACCAAGTCAAGAAAGTCAAGCTTCGGAAGCATCAGTGTCAGGTGTGGATCGCCTATCAAAGCTGAACGAGTTTCTTTCTATATGCAATGAAAGTCCTGTCAAAAAAATCAGAGAACCATTTGAAACTTCAAGTGAAAGGACAAAGAGAAGATATGCAGCAAAAGCCAATGAATGTTTAACACTTCTTTTAGAAACAATCTGTCCTGGAGAAAGTGATGACTTGAAAGATGCCATGTTCTTAAAATGTGAAAGTTCCTACACCGACTATGATTCACCGGAGTGTATTAAAGCTTTGATTGACAGCTATTTAAAAGCTGAAACACCAACAGTCCGATTGCAGATTTTGTCTATTCTTGCCAATCATTACAGTTTCAAAGATATAAATGCCAAAATTCCATCTGTGACACAGCACAAGTTTTATACAGCTAGGAAGCATGCCAAGGACTTTGGTGTGGGAGCTCAAGTTCCAGTGGAGAAACGATCTCGAGAAAAAGTTGATACTGCAAAACTTGAACACTTCCTTGACTTTATAACGTCAAATCAAGTGATTAAGGACTTACCACTTGGAGAAAAGACCCTTACCTTATCAACTGGTGAAATAATTCAAACGCCATATGTAATTAGATGCCTTGCACCTGCAACCATAGTAAGACAGTATTCCCACCTGTGCATTGAGGAAAACTTTGAAGCAATTGGTAAGTTTTATTTTTCAACTAGATGTCAATCTACCTGTTTATCCATGTTTATTTATGCATTGTTTTTTATTACAGCTCTACTCTGTGGGCAGTCTGTCTGTCCAACTGTCCATTATAGCAGACTTCTTTGTAAAAGTACTTTCAGTACTTTGATTAAACTATGTAATTCTTTTGATCCATCAACATTCTATGAGACATTTATAAAACTTGTCTATCTCCCTTAATTAATACATCCTTGAACTTGTTTATATATAATTGAATTTTTATTTATCATATTATAATTTATTTTAGGACAAAGCACCATGTACATGATTTTGGCCGAGTGTAGTGCTGCAATGCGCAGATCTGTGGAGGGTGTGGATTACTATGTCGCAGAAGCTAGTGAAGCGTTTCGAGCATTAGAGGACATGGTGCGTGAAATGCAGATTCCAGTGCATGAACAGAAAGAAATTGTAGAAAGACTGATGCAAGCCAAGCATTATCTGAAGACAGATTACAAAGTAAGGGATACAAGTATTTATATACTCCCGCTCCGAAGAAGAAGGGGGTATACTGTTTTATCCTTGTTTGTCTGTCTGTCCATCCTTCTGTCTGTTTGTCTGTCTGTCCGTCGGTAACAAAAATTCATGTCACATTTTTCTCAGCAACTAGCTATATATTCAT
The DNA here is from genome assembly GCA_020458035.1 of Magallana ariakensis. Lineage (NCBI taxonomy): Eukaryota > Metazoa > Mollusca > Bivalvia > Ostreida > Ostreidae > Magallana > Magallana ariakensis. Next base: position 35,636,155 of record CM035811.1, on the reverse strand, counting down.
CGCAGCTGCAACTAGATGCTTGAAATTTTAACACACTCTTTGTTTAGGCATGTCATATGGTGCGATATATTTTTGTACTGTAATAACCGTAATGTACATGCAGTTCAATCTTGAAGTTGATGAAATTCAAAACTGTTAATGTATATATATATATATATATATATATATATATATATATATATATATATATATATATATATTATAATATATATAACGTCGTACATTGGTTAGTTGTAAAACATCTCAAGATGAAAATGAAAGCGCTTACGTTTTACTCTGACTTTGTGTTTTTATTCATTTAAGTTTTCTATATTTTATCCGACCACTGTGACTTTTTTCTGGATTTACCTATATATATATATATATATATATATATATATATATATATATATATATATATATATGTTGTATCTTCCTTTTATTTAGATGCATGTGAGGCCATCTTCAAATGTGGCAGATCACTGCCTTTCTCATGCTTTAAGTGAAGCTGACAGTCTCTACTTTGAAGAAGAGTGTTCTCATCACCATTCAGACAGCTGCATCCATTGTTATCAGCTAGACAATACTTTGTCATCAATTTTGGACATGGTGAAAGATGCAGACTGGGATAATCCTGATGCATACCTATTTAAGGCAAATCTCTAACCCCTTCTTTTTTAAATTAAATTGCAAATAGTGATGCATCTTTTCGTCTGCTTTTATATGGCCTTACTCATCTTTAATAGTGTAAAATATAATTACAATATATATATTTGAAACTGTATTGTGATGATGACTATATATATGCAAAGTACATGGCTGTGTATCTCACTACAAAATCAAATAACTTTATGGAGTATTTATGAACACTGCAATACTATTGTAATAGAGAGAGTTATCTTTTTTTAGGTGGAGAGGTCTGTGTCTGCCATTAAAGAACTGAAGGCACACGTTCTGCGTTCCAAAAACCAAGACAGAGCTAGAACCAACATCACAGAAAACCTTGGGGATGGGGATCTATTCCTTGTAGCTGACTGGGCTATGAAGTTTCTGCCTCGAAAATTTAGAGAAGGACAAACAGATTGGTTTGGGAAGCGAGGAATAAACTGGCATATTGCGGTTTGTGCCACAAAGAAGAATGACAGTTATGTGCTGGACACATATCTGCATATTCTGGATTCCCAGTGTCCTCAGGATTCTAAACTTACTGCAGCACTATTGATTGATGTGGTGAAGGATGTGGCAAGTCGAAGAGAAGTTTGTAACGTTCACATCTGGTCTGACAATGCAGGATGCTACAAAAGCTCTTATACTCTTTATGCCTTACATCAAGAGCTCAAACCCATCATCAAGTCTTACAACTTTTGTGAAGCGCAAGATGGAAAGGGTCCATGTGACAGAAAAGCATCACATATCAAATCAGCCATCAAAAGATATGTCAATGAAGGAAATGATGTCCTGGATGCTTCTCAAATGAAAAAGGTAAAATAAAAATTAAATTAGTAGAATGATGATTTTTTTAATTTCAGAAAAGTTTGAAAGGATGATCTTCTTTGAAAACTCATAATTTTGTTTAGGTTCCTAATTAATTATGTTTTGGCCTGCATGTAATTGCATGCAGATGATAATTATAAATACTAGTGTGTAAGAGAAAGCTAGTTAAATAGAATTTTTTTTAAAAAGACGTAATAATCGATTTAAAGTGTTGATGGTCCATTGTTTCATTAATACATATAAATTTCAGGCTATTGACACCCAGCAACATGGTCAATACAGGGTCAAAGTTGTCACTCCAATTATAGATGTCAACGAAGACAAATGTGCTGTAAAGGCCATTCCAAACCTTTCCCTTTTGAACAACTTTGAGTTCAGTCCAGATGGCTTAAGAGTATGGAAGGCTTACAATGTTGGTTCAGGTGAATAAAATGATTTTAAACTACATAAACAATTTACGTATTTATAATCAGTACAAATTAAGAAAATAACTTGTGAAAAAATTCTTTCCAAACTGTTGTAGAAAATATGTTAATGTTTTACTGATTAACTCTAAATACATGTGTATATGCATTAAGAAATGATATTTCTTGAATGGCAAATATTTATCAAACATTAACAGTGCTCAAGTGTATGCATAGTCTATTTGGAATTTGATAACTGACCATAATGATAAACTTCAATAAATCTATCTTTTTAGGGAAGTTATATCCTTGGATCAATGCTCAGGTTCCTGTTACCCAGTTAAATATCAATCAGACTTGGCCCATAGATGTTCATTCTGCTCTTCTTCCACAAGGTATGTAATACATAAAATAGGTTAAATACCTGCATCAACTAACTTATAGGATTTCTTACCATTTTCAAGTTGCCTCAAATTTTAGTTGAATATTTTTTAATTATTTCATATCTACAAATTAAACTACCAGCTAATTTGGGTCATATGAGAATTTGTCTCTATAGCCCAGCTTTTGTGTTATAAACTGCACAGCAAAGAGTTTAGCTAAAAATTTGGTTAATTCCATTTAATTCCTTTTTGTAATTTTTAAGCTGATCTACCTGAAATTTGATTTTTAGATGATGATGAAACTCCTGAACGCAACCAATCATCGGAGCCAGTTCCAAAGAAACAGAAAACATCTGACAATGTTTTTCATTGTGCCAATGAAGAGTGTGATAGAATTTTCAAATCTCTATCATCTCTTGAAAACCATCAACTCCTTGGAAATTGCAGTCTCAGACCAGAGAAGAATCTTCTTGACAGATCCAAGGTTTTGTATCAAGAAAAATTGTCAACTGTCAATACAACTTGTTCTACATTCTATGAAGATCATTCCCAGTCATCGACTGCCATGAATGACATGTCTACAAAACAGATTGGATGGGCTCTTAAAATAAAAAAACAAAAAGTCTTTTTTAACGACGACCAGAAAGATTTCCTTATTGAAAAATTCAATATTGGTAAACATACGGGTAAAAAAGAGGACCCTGCTAAAGTCTCCAGAGACATGCCCTATGTGAAAAAAGACGGCAAACATCGATTTAGTAAAGAGGAGTACCTTACCTCAACACAAGTGGCAAGTTTCTTTTCAAGACTTTCTCAGAAAGATAGAAAATGTGAAGATGGAGATTTCCTGGCGGCGTCTTCTGACAGAAAGATGTGTATTTTAAAAGAGGAAGTTCTTTCACGTATATAACATTACTTGTCCACTCAACTCTATGGTATACAGTAAAACATGGTTATAATGAAGTCCCAGGGAATGGCGATTTTACTTCATTATAAGCGTAATTCTTTATATATCCATCAAGTTTACAACCCATAATTAAGTTACTATATCATTAAGTTACTGTATATACTTCTTGAATTTATCTGTATGGTATATTTATATCTCTTTATACAAATGGATTAATTCATAGAATTAAGATCCATATTCAACATCAGTCTCTTGGCTTTTTATAAAACCTGTGAACATGATTTATATTGAACAGTAACATCTTTTCCTGGTTAAACTTTCTGAGTATTGATTAATCAGTTGATGCCATTTTTATTGTATACTACTGTTAGAAGCTGATAGATTTGTTGACCCTCTGTATTTAAAGTGATTTCTGTTGGCATTTAAGGAAATTGAGTCCATGCAATAACAGCATAGTTTAATTATACTGATTACTGTGTTGATCCAAATTATCATGCATTATATAACTTTCACTTATCATGAATCTTGATTCATTTCAATGTTGTCATTCATGTTCTGAAAATTGTTACAATTTGAGTAACATTTGTAGAGTTTAAATCTATAAATTTAAAACAATTGAGGTACATGTATACATGGAGAGAATTGTTACTGATAACACATCTGTTGTATGTATTTTTGTTGTGTTTTTTTTTAAATTCTAGTCATGACCAATACATGTTTATTATCACTTAGTTGATTGATTATTGTTATTTTATTCATTTGATCAATGCATTTGCATAATTATTTTTAAAATTGGATGATTTTATGCTGTCATCTTTTTTAAAAGGTTTAGTTCCAATTGTATGTCTGTGTTTATGAAAAAACATACAATGTTTATGTCAAAATATTTTTTTTCTTGAATGCTTCTCCATAAATGTTTTTATTTATATTAAAAGTTCTATGTTTGACAATTTATTGCTAATAATTAGATTTCTTATATCCTTTTTCCAAATAATGCAAAATAAGCTGTGAAAAACAGGAAAAATACAAATTTTTGGCAAAGTGCCAAAACATACAATGTTTATGTCAAAATATTTTTTTTCTTGAATGTTTCTCCATAAATGTTTTTATTTATATTAAAAGTTCTATGTTTGACAATTTATTGCTAATAATTAGATTTCTTATATCCATTTCCCAAATAATGCAAAATTAACTGTGAAAAACAGGAAAAATACAAATTTTTGGCAAAGTGCTAAAACATACAATGTTTATGTCAAAATATTTTTTTTCTTGAATGTTTCTCCATAAATGTTTTTATTTATATTAAAAGTTCTATGTTTGACAATTTATTGCTAATAATTAGATTTCTTATATCCATTTTACAAATAATGCAAAATTAACTGTGAAAAACAGGAAAAATACAAAGTTTTGGCAAAGTGCCAAAACATACAATGTTTATGTCAAAATATTTTTTTTCTTGAATGTTTCTCCATAAATGTTTTCATTTATATTAAAAGTTTAATGTTTGACAATTTATTGCTATCATTTAGAATTCTTCTATCCATTTTCCAAACAATGCAAAATTGCTTGTGAAAAACAGGAAAAATACAATTTTTGGCAAAGTTCCAAATGACAATAAATTTGCATGAGAGCCAGGCCAAAAAAAATAATCCCAGATTTATAAAAACTACAGAAAAAGAAAGATAATTTCATGAAAAATCAAGATTTATAAACATTTGCTGTGGTATTTTTTTATAAATTATACAATTTTATGATTAAAAACTGGTAAAATTGGCTGATTTTACTAGTGCTATTCAGCTTTATGACACCACTGTCAGTTTCCATGGCAACGGAAGTAAGAAACTTGGTTCAAAGGTCAAAATTGTGTAAGATGGTGTAATTGAAGATGACACAATGAAAATCAAAGTAATCTGTGACATTGAGTGGCCAGACCCCTTCTCATTTCTTTGATTCTTACATAGAATTAGTCTTAATTGCTTCATTTTTCATCGTAACAATTTTTATCATAACAATACAATTGTTTACTCATATGTTCTGTAGTTCTTCAATCTATCAAAAGAAAAATATTCTGGAAAGGAATATTGCATGAACATGTTCTTCAAATAAAAACCGATTGACCATAAAGTTGTTGTACTCAAAATGGTCATATGTGTTTAATTACTATCTCGCATATTTAAGCAAAACAATAATGGCCATTCAAATAAATAATACATGATACATGGAGGAAATTCGTATTAAAAAAACCCAAAATAGTTACTTACGATACGAAAGGCTAGTGTACAATTCCCATCCCATTTCAGTTACTGTCATATTCAAGCTATGACATGTATTGTATATGCGGCACAATCCTGAATTATGGTTAAAGTTAAAATTTTTGCATCCAAAACTACAGAACAAAGCACATCCTACAAGAGTGTCCGTGTGCTTGATGTCTATTGGCTTCAACATAGACATTTTGTTGTCAAACACTAGAATGGCTTTATAATTCTGCAACAACAAGACCGCTGAGGAGAATGTAAAAAACAACAACAATCTCAATATATCAAATGCCCAGATTTTCATTTTTCGTAATTGATAGAAGAATATGTCCTTATGTCACAATGGCTTAACTTATATCATAATTTTGAATTTTTTTTAACTCACTTTCCTACCAGCTATGACATTTGAATTTCTGATTGAAAACGCTTTGTATTCTCTAAATAATAATACAAACCGATGTTGAATCAAAGAATGCCATTTATATAATATCGGATAAATGAATATTAATAACCAACTAGAGTATCGCTCGTTTGAAAGGTCATAAATATTTAAAAACATTGAGAAGTATTGAAAAGCATAACTGAGTGACATTGTTAGTTCACACCGAATTTGCTTAATGTAGCAGTGAAAGGACAGTGAAAATATTAAAAACTATTTGATTTTTAGTTTCAAATGTTTCATTCAACGTTTTATTGTGTTTCGACTTAAGCAATGTGGTGTTTTAGTCGGCTTAAATCTATAATAAATGCAAACTTTACTAACTTTATTGTTTTAAAATATTTATGATTGGAACACAGCTACTACCATATATACATGTAACAGATACATTGTTTTCATAATAATGTGCATTCCATATGAAGGACTATTGGTGTTTAATATTCTTTATTTCACCTCTCTGCACATTCCATGACTTCTTCAACTCAATGGCGCCTTTGCATATAATTATAATGTTCTTTAAAAAGTATATCTCCGTAAAATAAGCCGAACTCTTAAATGTAAAGCGTTTCGGGGAATATATAAAACGTATATAATACAATTTTGGACGTTATTATAGGTCGATGTGTGGTTATATGGACCCGTTCAAGTGATATCGACCGAAGACACAGAAAGTTATATCAACTGAGCTTGCAAGGTCAATATCACTTTTTGTGTCCGAGGTCGATATCACTACACATTGGTAAATAAAACCAAATATCGACCTATAATGATTCCATAATTGTTATAATCACTCGTAGCAAAGTTTTGGTTTTCAAGAAATTCGTTTATGGACAAAAAAGTTATGACGTCAAAATAATCTACTATCCTTTAAAATACTTTAAAAACGCATCAGTTAGCAATTTAAACTATCCTTATTTAAATAACCACTACCAGCATATTACATTATTTACAACGCAGTCAGCAGTTTAAGGGGAGACAGGACACGTATCACGTGACTTTCATTGCAATGATACTTTGATGTGCTAACAGGTGTCATACAGGATTTGATAGATCTTTTTCCCGTACTCAACGGCTCTAAAGTATTCATTTTCACAACATGAGATGGGGTTAATATAATCAGGTATATATTCTGATAATGATCCGTTCATGTTAATTGATAAATCTAAATAATGCATTACTTTTTTGATAGTTTAAAACAGATATTGTCACAAAAGGTCACAATTCCAGAATAAAGGGTATGGGTGATTCCTATTGTACTATCTCTCTTGAATGGCAAGAAAGTGGCCATGAAAATTTTATAAGTAATAAAGCGCATGCTATGGTTGATATATGAAATTTTGTTCAAAAATTCATTGACAGTTTTTTTTGTGCCATCACATTTTGTTCAAATTTGGAATCAAAAACTTCAAAATTCGAAGCACTGATTTGATCAATATTTTGATAAAATTATGATATTGCTATGTAAAAAAGCCAATGTAATTGATTTTAAAATTTGTTTCCATTCTTAAAATTAATGAATATAATTTGCAAATAAATTCCATCAAATAAAATAATTATTGCAAAAAATTGAAATTGTTAAAAAGAATTTATAATGACAGACAAGGGGGATAATTCCTATCAAAATATCTCCCTTGCAAGGTAAGAAAGTAGTCATGAAAATAATGCATGTTGTAGTGGACATCTAAATCTAAACGTGCTAAGAAAAGCATAAAATTTTATTGACAAATAATTTTACACTGCAACGTCCTGTTCCCCCTTAAAAAACAATCATACACACTGAATAGAAGCGAAGGGCCGATCCCGCTGCTCAGCTTTCTAAATGTATGACGTCCTCTCTTTTTTACTGACGCACTAAGTTATGAGAAAGCTATCAATAACAGTTTTAAAACAACCAAACTTACAAATTACTACAGTAGAGATAAATGGATTATGATTGAATAATATTTCGCAAAATATTATTTTTTAATAGTCAGTATTGAATAATTACCGTCGGTAACTTGTCTTTAGAGTAGCTACAATATGATTAATACTGCCGTATCGTGCAATTTCATAATTCCGCGGGTGCACTTTTGCGTCGATATCGGAAAAGGACGAATGTCACGTGATGTACTTTCAGCCAATGAAAATGACGAAGAGTATTGTCATATATAATATTGTATGTTATAGTCAGTAACACGAGCATCATTGAAGTAATACATAAAGGATATGGACATTTATTTAAAAAATAAAAAAAACAAACAAACAAACAAACAAAAGTTTTTGTTTCGAATTTTTACTACAATATATGCATCCACCTGGTATTTTCTCCTCTTTTTCTTTAAAAATTCCAAACAGTTGTGAATCATATCTTCGAAAAAACTAACAGGGCTGAAATTTAGACGAGCTCTTTCAAGTCTATCAATCAATCGATCTATCAGCAAATTTAACGGACTGCACGAACTAACATAACACTGAAACTTACAAACAAAGAAAAAATGCTAATTATATAATCTAACGTTCAGATTATTCTTAGAATAATTCAGATATTTTTACTAACTTTAAACCCTTTATCTAAAGAATATACAAGGATAAAAATAAGTGTTACTTAAAAAGGTATCCTCATAATGCATATACCCTGTTACATTGAAATGCGTTTACACATTTCTAAGAAATTTATATAAAAAATCCTAGTTTATTGGTTCACAGACTTGTGAACAATTGCAATACCAATACAATTCATATTATATATTTTATCTTAACAAGAGTTTGTTTCGTCAATCAACTCAGCATCGGAACCGAATAAAATATCAGTATTTAGCATTTTTAACAAGTTATTATCATAAGGGTGTTTAATTTTGCTATTGAGGTTTATTAGCCAAGAGCTTCGTTAATCGAGGTGTCAATGTTAAATGATAATAACCCTATTTTAATACATTGTCATATTTGTAGGTGATATAAATCTTTTTACAAGGGAGGAATTTGTTCTAAACGTTCTCAAAGAGCATATTTATAATAATTTTTTAAATCATTGCCTGCTTTTAATTATGGTTTTTGAATCGTCAAATTTTTTTTGATTTTTTTTAAATTATCACAACACCTTAACTTTTTTTTCTTTTTTAGAAAATATATGAAATTGTTTGCTTACCTACACGATACAATCAAACAATTTATAAGGTATAAGGTAGTGCAGTTTTAAGTGTAATTCTTATATGTTTCTTATTTCTAATTTATTTTTAAAGTCGAAGGTTTTTTTATGTTGATTATTTTCACTGTTTTATATTTAGTCATCTTTATCTTTTATCGATGTAGCACATTATTATGGAATGCCTCTGTTCGCTTTACTTTATTCATTCTATCGGTCTCCGTGGGGTTTAATTTGCTAGTAAACATTGGTCGACATTTTAAAGGTGATTTGAAAGAGGGCATTATGAATCTGTAAGGCGTGCCTTTTATATCAAGCCATTTAAATACCCAATGATTCTGCCCACGAAAGGAGAACGCTATATTTTATTTGCTCTACTAACATGGTTTTAAACGTACCGTGAATAAGCTAAATAAATAATGACATGTTTAGTTTTTTATCATCAGCTTTCCTTTCATTTCCATATAAAAAATATAATACAATCAAAACGTGAATAAAATTGCAACGACTGATAACCAAAGACATTTAACGAAAAACAATGAAACAAACAGGTCCATGTATTTCACATTGAGTTTTGCGCTTTCAAGCATAAATCGCACATTTACACATCATAAAAAAATATCGATAATAGATAGCATATACATTTTCATGCGAGGATACATTTTTAATGTCAATTTATCCATTAACCATACTTCTGCAGATCAAAGGAAAATGTAGCCTAGTTATTTTTTTATTATTAACAATGACTCAAAATAATTTTAATTTAAAATTAAAAAAAAATCCTTCTTCCTCTTAAAGAATTCGAAATAGTCTAAAAATAGGCATAACTATCTCATGATTCAAGAAAAGGTTTTTTTATAGAAACAAGTGTTCTTCGTGATTTTTCATCCTAAATACTACCACAAATATTGATTTTTTTGGTTTTGTCTAGGTGATACGCTGTCAATCATTGTTTTATTGTATTTGTTAAACCTACGGAAACCATTCATTCTAACGGAACAAGTAAGCAAAACTAAAGTACAACTGTAAACGTACTATAGCGTGTACACTATTTGGCGGAATATGATTTTTCAACAAGTTAGCGTGGATTTGATTTAGCTCATTTCTGAATGTACCTATTTATCTACTAATATATTTTACATTTGGCGATGTACTTGATTGAGCGGACGCCGTTTTCCGCCAAAAACGCTAAAACGAGTACACAGCCAAATGTAATACGTTTACAGTATATTAAATGATAACAAAAATAGCGGACAATAGTTTTTTAATAATTAGTGAGGATTTGAATTACCGGTTTTTTTTTCTAAATGTCCTAATTTTTAGACATATACACATGGCATTAAACGATGTTCTTGATTTCACGTGGAAATATTTAGATATAATACACAGCAAACACTTTTCGTTTACAGTATTTTATTTCGTAGCACTGATTATTCTTTTTAGTCGTTACAGATTTACAAAATACATCAATTTAATGTTAACGTTGTTCTCAATGTCCAATCCAAGCACAGCATTCAATGCGAATGCTTCTTGGTGCATTGATGAAGATACATTTTAATAGATACGTGATTATACAAAATGAATCAACGCAATAATTGATTTTGATTAACATTTCAAGTGATGAAATTTTACACTGAAACATAAATCATGTCTCAAAATTTATTAAATATCATTTGCATGACCATTTAAAAAAATGATGATAATAATAAACATGTTTAAGAAAACAATTGATCCCGGATTACTGTTTGTGTTGTGTAAAATAGACAGACGTCCTGCAAGTTCAGCAGCAGCAAAGCATTGGTGCCAAATAAAAATACCATTCACCACTATCATAATGACTGCTACGATGGCCAACCAAAAAAATGAAGACTTTTGCCATCGCTATTTTATTTAACGTCATATTATTACTAAAATTACTAGAAATAATTAAGCAATTATTTTAAAACAATTTGCAATAAAAAAAGTTCATATATTCCTTTATCTTTAAGAATTATATAAAATCTAATCCTGCAAAAATGAAGTCACGACTCATGTTTAAACTTTGTGTTTTGTCAACAATAAACAATATTACGTTGAAAATAATATCTCCATAAATTAGGCTTAAAACCAACTAATACTGAAACCTAAGATTAAGAAATTGTAATGATGCTCTGTTTACCAAATAATGACAGGATATATAAATTTGTTGAACATATATCAGTTACTAAAGACATATAGTCCTCTCTGAAATTGACTAAAAACATTGACGTCATCGGATGTCACGGCGCAACGAAAAGAATGAACAGTATGGATCTAACTCGGGGAAAAGCCGATAAAAACTGTGAAAATCCTCATTGGTGTCAAAAAAAGTAAGAAATTATTTGCACATTTGTGTTCGACTCTAACTCATTTTGTGGGATTCGTGGTAAATTGTTTTGAACATTAAACAGTACGAAAGAGAATATAATATATGTGAATAATTGATCAAAAAATAAACAACGTCATCTGACATTCAGGATTTTTTTCTTTCTGTATAAGAAGAGACCTGCGGTAGAAAATAATAAAAAACATCTTCTAGGAACTAACTTAACTGATTTTCGAACAACTTTTGAGCAAATTAGATGTCAAGTGAGATAGTGCCGATTTTAATTGTACATGTGTGGTGAAAAGGACAAAACACACAGGGTGATTGGATAGTTCTATTAACTGTGCGAGCGTCATCTTGACGGCATGTCGTCATCTATACCCTGCACCTTGGTGACAAAACATGTTGATTTCAAATCGGGTAACAAAATACCTTTTTCTCAAATATAATGAAACTTTGTATATCAATAAAATAAGTATTGTTGCATAATAATGATCTGTTAGTTTTGACTTCGATGACAAATATATGATAGAAAGCCACACGGTCTACGTAATTTTTGATTGACCGGCGTATTAGTTAGTCAGAGATTAAACTATTTCAATATATATTATGTTGCCGTTTGTTTAGGTCATAGATATGGCTGCATTTTTTGTGTAATTACATGTTAAGGTGACGTCTAATGGCATGTAGGTACTAGGTTTTTAACAGTATTAGATTGTTTGCGAACAACTTCTACGGTAACGATGTCGTAGAGTTGTTTGTTGTATTGGTAGGTGGTACTGTTGTCACTTGTATTTACAAAACAGTGGAGTTAGTTGTATTCCAAGTTTGTGGTGTTGATGTTGTTGAAAAGGCAGTTATGTTCAATGCGTGTTGTGTTGTAACTAGCGGTGATGTTGTAGTACTGTAGCCTGAGCTTAAGAATGTTTGTAGTGATGTTGTAACAGGTAAACTTGTTGTTGAACTGTTTGTTGGTTGCTGTGGTGATGTTGTTTGTGCTAGTGTTGTATACAATATGGTGTTGCTTGATGTTGAATATCGCGATGTCGAGGACTCGGTTGTAGAATTGTTTGTAAGATTGAAAATTGTTGTTTGTGTCGTAAGTACTGGAGGCAACGTACTGATATTTGCAACTGATGTTGTGTTTATATACGACACAGGAAGTGTTGTTGTTGTTGTTGTTGTATTAAGATATGTACTTGAACTCGATTGTTGGGATGATGATGTTGGATTCGTTGTGGTGGTATTGATTATTGGCGTTGATGTTCCAACCAATGTTGCTGTAATTGAGAGAGAAGTCGTTGATGTTGCTGTCATATTCACGATTGGTATTTGTGTGCTATTCAAAGTTGTCGATGTTGAGCTGTAGTTGAACGTTGTTTGTTGTGTTGTTGTTTGTGGAGGCGTTGTAGAATTATCAGGCATGCTATATGTTGAATAGTTTACTGGTGTGGTTGTTGATGGTAGTGTTGAGGTATTCACTGTGTTCAGTGGTGTACTAGAAACGTTTGTCAAGCTAAATGTCGTCGACTGTGTCGTATTCGGTAATAGTGTAGTATTTGGAGCCTCAGTGATCGTTGTTAGCTGTTGAGTTGTTGTTGCTGCCGTGGTAGATGACAATTCAGTGACAATTGGTGCCGTCGTATGTGAGTCTATAATAGAAATATTAATATTCAAATTTGTGATAAAATATCAATTCTTACCGTAATTAAGAAAAATAATTTTGTGTTATCCACTATTCTGATTTTTTTTTCATTTAAAGTATTACCTTTTTCATTCTGTATAACAACCACCATCGTCAAAGCAAAAATCCCACACGTCAGGATCAAGCAAGATGAAATAGCAATGATTCGAAATGCCAGTTCTTTTCGTCTAATCTTCATATTCTTTATTTTGTTCTCTCTACGTGCATTCTTTTTTCGGTTTATGCTTGTCTACAAACATCAAGTAAACCGTAAAAAAACCCAATGTTAAACATAACTATTGAAATAGAAATACAGCATATCTTTTAAATGTGCTGGCTGTAAATGGTTTTTTTTATTTGTTTGTAAATTTTCAATGCCTGATATGAAATAGGTTTTGGAGAAAAGAAAATGTCAAAAATTTCAAAATTAAGTGAAATTATAAGTATTGCCTTTAATATTATTATAATTTTTTTATATGGCCGAATGCATTTTTGATAGGACATATACAATAAATGATGTACAGTACCGTCAACGCGGATACCGTATTTAACCGCGCTTCCCCGCGGTCAATTAATAATTTCCGCGTTACACCATCGCGGTCCTCGCTGCAGTCATGTTTAAACAGCGGCGGTAAGACCTACCGTTGAACATGGTGATCAAAGGTTTAATTTTACCCATACGCTATGAGACAGTGAGGCGGCTACCTAACATTCTTTACTGGCCATGGCTGATCTATTAATAATAAGCACATTTATTTCACTTGAAATGTTTACGTATTAAATGCACGTTTTCCAAACTCCTTATTATTATTTTAGAGAAATTGTTATTAAAGAATCATATGCACTCGTAACAATTTTCATTTAACTGTTGATAAAACTATTGTTTTAAAGACATTTGTATCATTTTCTTTATAAAATCTACATATAGGATAAGATAAACACTAAAAATAAAATGACTTTGTTATTAATTTTAAACAATTCCGACTCTAAATATTTTTAATTCATATCCATTTGTACATGTAGCATGTTTTACGGCACAGTCTCTCGATGCTCAAGACAGTTAACTATTCCGTTACAAGCACATGCTACACAGTGAACGTTAATATATTTACCTTAAGATCAACGGCATAAAATGAAAATTTTACTTTACCCTTAAAAAACTACATGATATTGATATCATTTTATGTGTGTTGAATATGAAACTACTACACATATGTTGTATCAGTTGCGAATAACTTAATTCGTAACCACCCTCCCCGATTTATGACTGTCAAAGTAAACTGTATTTGAATTTAGTCCCAATTGTTTTACACAAAAGGTGTAAAACCACAGACAGAAAATCTCACTATGCTTGAACGCACATAGTACGAGACAGGTGGACAGACCGTTTAACGAGGGATCATCAGGAATTCTACCCGTTCATTAAACAATTTTACGAATAGTAACATAATTAATTGTTTCATTTTTTTGCGTTCTTAAATTGTTAAACGTGTGTAAGATGTTCCTACCATAAAATAGAAACCAAAAGACAAAAAAAAACAAAAACTTACAAAACCTTTAATATAAACTTACTAAACGAGAGAGAGAGAGAGAGAGAGAGAGAGAGAGAGAGAGAGAGAGAGAGTATGTTTTCTGTTTAAAAAAACAAAGTATACTAAACAAACTTCACAAACACAGTATATCAATCTTTCAATCAAACATCACAAACAGTGTAAAATACTTCATTGTTAAGCCTACTTCTTTTCTCTTAACTTGAAATGAAAACTATTTCAACGAAACTTGTTTTTTCTCTTGGAAATAGCACGGGGTGCATCTCAGGGTCGATTTGATTGGCAGGGGTAGCACGATGTCTCGGACTGAAACTGCATGCAGGATTCAATCACAATGTACTATATTCTTTTGTGGATACGAATTTCATCATTTTTTTCATATTACTATATAACAAATGAATGTACGTAAAATTACACTTAAAACTCTCTCTCTCTCTCTCTCTCTCTCTCTCTCTCTCTCTCTCTCTCTCTCTCATAACGATCATAAAAAGAGAATACATGTATCAGGATCGACGCGACTCATCAATCAAGACACCCCTTCTGTAAGATAGAAAATGGGTGAAAGGGGTGGTGTTGTACGGTTAGACGAAATAGTTCGCAATTTAAAGGTTATCTTTTGTCTTGAACTGGTGTGAAACCCCCCAGGGCATGCCGTTTTCTACCCTCGGTTTGCTAAGCACTATACACAGGAATAATTCCGACTTAAACTTAATATACACAAGAAAGGAATGTGTACATAAATAGTGTGGATTTCATTTTGTTTTTGTTTTTGAAAAGTGATTCGAGTTGTACGAATTAAATAACATGTACAGTTTCCAATGCTGTGTTGTGATGCAAAATAATTACTACTTTCCATTACTTATAAAGAATAATACCATACAGCAATAATATAACAACCTTATAATGTTAAAATAAGAGAACAATACTAATATATTTAATATTATCTACCTAGCTCCGATGTCAACATGAAAAATATCCTCGCGATCGACAATATATCTAACATGATAAGAGGTTAGCGCGCTGTTTTCCAGACCGTGAATTATATCATTTGCACAGAAAACCTTGCCCATAAACAAGTAGATTGAAATCTTAAAATACAAACAAAATACAAATATAATTTATATTATACATGTAAATGTGTACTTGATGTTTTCTTTAATACGATTTCAAACTGGCGGAAAGTTTGTAGAAACTCAATCGCACGGACATAGATCGTCAAAAGCATTGAATAATTTAATTTACCTGGTATGCAGTTTGTATAGATAAAACAAAAAGAAAGTTCCAATACTCTTTTGATTTCAAATTCCCTAAACGTAAAGCGTTTTGCACAATACTATAACATTAACAACTGCGATGCCCAACATTACGTACAGTCATAATTATAAATGCAAACTTTTCTCAACATACATCATTACAAATCATATGATCGGAATTTTATACCATTGGAATTGTATACCATATCTCACCAAAATTCGTAAAACTTAGCATGTCATTCGATTCTTATTCATCATACCCCGAAATAAGAGAGAAGAGCATGCAACATAGTTTCAACTCGGTTTTAATGGAGTTATTATTTATGGTTTTGCTTATTTTGTGTGTTTGCCCCTTTGGTTTTTTTTTTCTTTTGGTTTTTTGGGGGTTGTTTTGGGTTTTTTTTTTCGTTTTTTATGCATTTCATTCTATCATAAAACAACTTATGTTCCCACATGTTCCTAATATTTAGTAAATATGAGGCATTTATAAAAACCATTATCATGAAAATATATTTCCTAGAAACTTGCGAGAATGCATCTGCACGAAATACGAATTGTTTAACTTTTTATTTGATGTTTGTAAATCCTCTTTCAAAACAAAATGTGTGAATGATTGATTAACGGTGAACTTCGCTTCTATTTTATGTTTTACATAGAATGATTTGGATTTCTTGATAGAAAGAATTAATTCTTCACATTTTGTAGAGTAACGTACATGTACCATGGCCTTAAGACTTCTTTTCAGTTTATCATACCAAACATAGAGATTTTATACCAATGCATGTAAATTTAATAGTATGACATTAAACTCCCATTTTATAAATGTTATAATCTATAAAAGATATGCAAAAAATGACTGTTACTTTCGTAATGATTCAAGACATTTTTTTTAATAACTGTGAAAATGGTAAAATATATATAGAAACCGTTTGTTTTATATTGATTTTTATCAACATACCTTATAATGACCAATAGCAATATTCTTTGCTGGAGTATCATACCAAACGGATTTCTAAAGAAAAAAATAAAATCGGAAAATTTTACTAAAATGTGAGATTTGCTTTAACCAAGCATTTTTTTTCATGTTTTGTATACAATACGTCTGCAAACATTATATTAAAAAACTGCAGTAAACAGAAAATGAAAACGTTCTTTCTGTCACAATGAAAACATGAGAACACATGTTTGATAAAATAAATTTTACAGTTTAACAGACTAACAAATCAAAGCTTTTTAGAAAAAAAATGCATCAACAAATATCTAAATAATGGTTTTTTTATACGCATTGCGCTTTCTAATAAAAACTAGATGCTGTCATTAGACAGTAATACCCGCACCAAGTGGTTGCCCCTAAATAACACTGTTTTGTACCAGTTTTAGTAAAAACAAAGGCCACGTGCACATAATACACCATCATCGGAACCCACGGGTTTTCTATCCGTTACACTGCATGCAGTATAACGGATAGAAAACCTGTGGGTTCCGACGATGATAATACAAATGAGTGGCCCTTTATGTACAGTTGTGGTTGAACTGTTTGCATGTGAATGTTCAGTTAATCAATAATCTTTTCATTTCATAGAAAGTATGGTCTATATAATTATTACAAACAAAATTAAATTATGCCCCCTTCCCTCGGCGGTTGCCGGCTTAATTTAGATTTGCTTCTAGGTGCCAACATCATCGCGTGCACAGATTTAGAGAAGGGATTGGAGTGGGTGGGGGGGGGGGGGTCCAGACCCTCCCACCCTTGAAAAAAATAATTTATATTAATACATTATATTAATACATGTAGTAAAATTACCAAACAATACACCTCGGACCCCAATCCCCCACCCCCTGCAAACACAGTTACATACTACTTTGCCACCCCCCCCCCCCCACACACACTACTCATTGATAAAGAAACATCAGAATATTTTGATAACAACGAAAGCCTGTACATGTAGTAAAGTGCATCATAATCAAAATTCTTTCACAGTGACGTTTTATAATTTTAAATTTTTACAATACAGGTATGTAGCAAAAAACGATAAATTTTTAAAATTTTGAAATCTGAAGTAAAAAATAGAAAAGCCCCAGCAGCATTTGAACTCTCTACAGACATGTAGTTAACGCTCTAACCCATTGCACTTCACTGTTAGGTAACATTATTTTGGGGGGAATTATTATATTATACTTTATTGTTTATTTCTGCAATAGGGAGTTCATTACAATATGCAGGTGTCCTGTACGTACCACCTTAAAGCTGAAATGTGTGCTTTACATATTTTTACCGAATAAAACAGTACAAGGGGTTTAAAAGAATAAAGTCATGAAAATACATGCATGTTACAAGAAAATGATCTTTGTCCGAAGTTACGTACACAACACAGGTCTACAGGTCGCATTACCGGGTACTAGTTTTACCCAGCTCTTCAGTTAGATGGCTTTCACGTGGTGTACATAACGGTATGTGTTTTCCATGTGCAAAATAGGATTAATTAACAAGCATAAACATTTCTTTTGTGATGATCAGCGAATTAATGGATTCATATTGTGCTCTAATTGGATTATCATTATGATGTTGACCAATATAGGTAAGCATAATACATGTAGTACTCGCACAATATTATGAGACACCGGTATACATAAGTATTACTTTCACTTTCTAAATAAGTGATCTCCCTTTGCCAGCATACTGTATCATCATCTTTTTTAAAATATCTAAATAAGCTCATCATTGTAACATGTCCTATCACATTTGTACAGTTTCTGTCATTTTAATTGCAAAAGTTATTTTTTCATTTGTCAGATTTAAATATTAAGTTGACCCCATATTGACCCTGTGACAGTTTGTATTAAATTTGTGTATTACATTTAAATAAGTGTATAGACTTATCATGTCTATATTAGTTTTATTTAATAGGGAGGAAAGGGTCTTTTTTCTTAATGTATTATGATGCATCAAATAAAATGTAGGCCATGACCCTATGGGATTGTTCTGACCCAATGAAACAGGAAAATACCATTAATCTTGAAAACTGTTGAGATCCCCACCACTAAACCAACTATATTCTTGTTTCTAAAATCATTATGATGCATCAAATGGTGTAAGTACATGACCCCCAGGAGTTGTCTTTAAACCGCCCCCACCCCTCTGAAATAGGAAATGATGATATACTTTGATAATTTTTAACTTTTGAGATCCCCAATATTTATTCTAACTTACTCTTTGTGCGCATCAAATTGTATATAGGTTATGCCCCCTTGGAGACACCCTGACTTTCCAGAACTGGATATAATAAAGTATTTTATCTTATTCATATGTAGAGTGTTTGATCCATGTGGGTAATTTCTAGCCTATTGATGACCCTGCTTTGTTTAGGATTACAATTGCCCCGAATACATATAACATTTTGTTTATCTTATCGATAAGAATTAAAAAGCAATTTCCTAAATCTGTATGTGCATCTAGAGAAAAATACCAAGAAATGATTTAAAATTTGCTACTGTACACATGTTAGAATGTATTAAGGTGGCTCACTACACCTTGAAATATTTTCTCAAATCAGCAGAAAATTACTTGATTATGATAGATATCATAATGGATAAGAAGTATTTAAGTCAAATAGGCAAAAAAATGTGCAATTTTGGATGAAAAATTACATTTTAGAAAATTTAATTCAGTAAACTTGAACAAAAGCTCCAGGCGGATTCAAACTCATGATCTGCGGTTCAGAAACCCAATACTTTAACCACTGAGCTATGACAATATACAACCGAATCGAATGATATTAACAGTTTAACAAAACATTTAAATCGCCATCTTGTGACGTAGTGTCTTAAAAATTATAAGTCTGGGTGTAGTGAGGTACCTTAAAGAAGACTCTGAATCTGATGGGGGGTGTGGAGGATAAACATTTTATTTTAATCATTTATTGTTATTAATTTTAACTTGAATAATTGGCAGAAAATAAGACTTCTGATGGTTTATTCCCCGAACGGCTACTCGCCAAAAAAAACACCTAATTATTTTAGGCAATTATGGGGTCCTCTAAGGGGGTACAGGTAGAATGTACCTGTGTCCACCTGGATTCCCCTAATCAGTTAATTTAGCATAAATTCAGAAGAAATAAATGCATGTTTCTATAAATGTAGTAATACACATTTTTTAAACCTAAATCAATGTTGCAGTTTTCAGTCATTTTTTAAAAATTCTGTTACTTTTCAACAACATGTATTACATGTATATATACTAGTATGCTGTAATTTAGTACTTTTTATATCGAAATGACTCAATTTTAAGTCCCAAGGTGAATGATACTGTGATAGTGGGTTGTCCCAAAGATTAACAAGTCCACTTAAGGGTTCTTCATTTATTCAGATATAGATATTAAAGGATTCTATTGGCTATAGTAAACCACCTGATCATGTGCACATGTATTAAAGTGACCATACAGGTGAAATGCCTTAAAGGGGCATGGTCACGATTTTGGTCAAATTTTATTTTTCTGATTTTATTATTTACAATGCTTTAGGGATGCATTTCTTATTATCAACTGAAATTTGAGAGTCAGTCGTTGAGTTATTAGCAAGATACAGGGCTCACAATTCTTTGTCATGTAAACAAGACTCGTGCCCTGTTTTTGTTTACATATGTTCACTATACCAGTAAAAATCTTTTTTCAAGCTTATTTGTCTATCTTCTTATTCATTTTTAGCATAAATAAACAGTTCCTTACGTTAAAAATTCATTTTAGGTCTAAAACTGAAATTTTTACTTCAACATTCAAAATGTAAACAAAAGCTTTGTTTACATAGTAAAGAATTGTAAGCTCTGTAACTCGCTTATAACTCAACTAATGACACTCAAGCTTTGGTTGCCTATAAAAAATGCCTCACTGAATCATTGTAAACATTAAAATCAGAAAAATAATTTTGACCAAAATCGTGACCATGCCCCTTTAAGGCTATAAAATATCAGAAGCCACTAGAATAGATAATTAAATAATAATTACTTGATAGGTGCATAAAAGACAGGGAGTTATAGGGATAATAGTCTGTTTCTAAATATGTACATGTAAAATATAAATGAAATGGAGGATGAAGATGATAATGTTGATGAAATATGAATAATGCATGATTTAATTATTATCATAAAATGCACCCTATTACAATACCAATCATTTTATCTTTCTAATTATCCATGTATATTTTATAATTTTTGTTACTTTGATTAACATATCAGAATCAGCACCCATAATCAACCACACCACCCCAGTCCAAACCATTACATGTTATCTGTTTTAGCTAGCTCTCTCTCTCTCTCTCTCTCTCTCTCTCTCTCTTCCTTCTGGTGTTTCCATGCTTTCTTGTGATGAGTCTCTCTCCATGTGTAACATTTAACTAATTCTGATCATATCTCAATAGATCATTTGTCAATTATGCAAGGTGTAATGTGATTTTTTTTTTAAGAAAAACATTTTTTACCAGATTATAAAACTTTTAGACCCCAAATTATATTTTAATTTTAATACATCATTCAACAATTAAGAAAAGTGTAAATGTAAGGTTTTTTTTAATTTTAAACAAAAATAAATACAAGGTTTTTTTATTTTAAGAGAAAAAACCGTCATTTTATTTAAAGTCTAAGTAGGGATACATACATACAGAAAATTTTTCCAGGGGAAGGGGGGGGGGGGGGCAACAGTTATTTGAGTTTGGCGGGGGGGGGGGGGTCCGAAGCATTTTTTCGGCAATTTTTTTAATTAAATGTAATTTAAAGAAATTTGAATTTTGAAGGGGGGATCTGGACCCCTGACCCCCCTCTAGATCTGCACATGGGATAAATGTTAATTTCATGCTACTATTTGTCTACCAGGATTAAATTAAATTTTCAAAATCTTATTGCGCATCTATAGGACAGTCCCTATCATATCTCAAGATTTGATGTATCTATTCATTAAATCATAAGAGGAGTTCTGGGATCTAGGTTTTTTAGGAGTGATAAACGTCAATTTTCTGCTATTATTTTACTCCCTAGATGAAATTTAAATTTTTAAAACCTTACTGCACATCTTTAGGACAGCCTCTATCATAGCCCAAGATATGATGTATCTATTGATTAAATCATAAGAGGAGTTCTGGGATCTGGGTTTATTTATGAGTGATAAACGTCAATTTTCTGCTATTATTTGACTCCCTAGATGAAATTTAAATTTTTAAAACCTTACTGCACATCTTTAGGACAGCCTCTATCATATCCCAAGATATGATGTGTCTATTCATTAAATCATATGAGGAGTTCTGGGATGTAGGTTTTGTTAGGAGAGATAAACGTCAATGTTCTGCTACTATTTGACTTTCTGGATGAAATTAAAATTTCTAAAACCTTATTGCACATCTATAGGACAGCCCCAATCATATCCCAAGAGATGACAGAGCTACTCCAAAAGTTGTAAAAGGAGTTATGGGAACCATACTTTTTTTGCCAAAAAATGTCATTTTTTGTTGCCCACTGATCCCTGTGTTGAAAAAAAAATTTCTGAAACCTGATCACACTTCAAAAATGACACCCCCAATCATATTCTAGAAGATCATTTGGCTACTGCAAAAAGAAAATGATGTTTTTTAAACCAGATTTTTTGGTAAAAAACGTCATTTTTCAGCCACCTAATGACCCCCAGAGCAAAATTGAAATTTCCGAAACCTTATTGCGCATCTATAGGATACCCCAAAACATATTCCAAAAGATGATTTGTCCATTGTTGAAAATGTAGGAGGAGTTCGAGGAAGAAGGATTTTTGTGAAAAAATGTCATTTTTTACCCATTATCTGACCCCCAGGACTACCAGAGAATTTTTGAAACCATGTTACAAAACAACATGACACCCTCAATCAAACTCCAAGAGTTCAGATTGCTAGTTTATACGATGTAAAAGCAGTTTGAGAAAGTAAAACGTGACAGACGGACGGACGGACGGGCGGACAGACGGAACAGGACAACAACAATATACCCGAACTTTCTTTAGAAAGTGCGGGTATAAAAACAACAAAAAACAAAAAAACAAAAAACAAAAACAAAAAAACATGAAATGCAAATGATTAAGAGATATGTTTTACCTCACTGGAATGCACTTTATTTTTTACTCCTTCTACCATGTTGGCTTTTTACGTACTGAATAACTTTAATATCAAAATAATGTTAATGCAAAAGTTTGCTACTAATTTCTTCTTTATTGGCAAATTTGAATACATTTCGTATCAAACATGAAGGTATATCGAACATCAGTATTATTAACATGTAGGTGGAATTTTTTTTAAATAGCTACACCGGGATAAGTCATTTTTTTTTCAAACACATACACGATTGTTATTCAGCGGTGTTATTTACTTCGTCACCAATTATTGCAACGATCTTCACAAACTCATTTCCACCGATACATTGATCAAATTGATTTAAAAGCTAGGTGTTGCAGAATTGAGAAAGATAAATCGTACTTGAATATAGATTAAAGACGACTTGCCTTTGATAAAAAAAATAGTGTGTCGTATGAGGAGACAGTATTTAACAGATTATTTAGATCACACCTAAATGTCTTCCAGGGTCGATATTAAAATGATAATACCAGTTAAGTTATGAATGCATCGTTTGTCGTCAAACTTAATCGATAGGGCTATATCTTTCCCGAGATGTAAGAAATATTTGTTTAAAGTTGAAACATGTTTTTACCGTTAATAGACCTGTTGCGTAAAAGTGTAAAATGTCATCATGTAGGGAAAAAAACAACTAGTAGGCTAATTGTTCTGGAACAATTAGAGGTCTTTCCACCCTAATATTTTTTAATAAACTGCGAGATTGCTCAATAAGGTATGCAAAAATATTACAGTGGAGCCTTAGTTATCCAGACGATTTCGTTCCCAAGTCTAATCGTCCGGATAGGTGAAGCTTCCGGATATCTGAAATGTGTCTAGTGTTGTCATGAATGATAATGTATTTGTATACAATGGCTCCCAGTTTTGATACTTTGTTGATTTTTTTAGCCATTCATACTAAATAGCAACACACAACAGAGTTGTCTGTTGATATGAACATTTTTAAATGTAAAAAACCCCACTTTATATTATTATTTTGTCATGAAATATTAACCAGACTATAATGATAACTGAATCTAGATATATTATTTGAGTCCAAGTGTGATATGTGCCCTGGCATTTACATGTACGTAATGTTTCAAACTATCTATTTCTAGAAACACCTATTTCCTCAATAATTAATTTATTTTTGAAATTTTTGCTATTCTTAAAATAAAGTCAATTTTATTGATAAAATTAACGTTTACTAGTTGGAAAATTGCAAGATCCACCAATGCACTTCCGATGAGTTGACAAGCTTTTACTCATTCTCTCTCCAGAGGTCGTGCTACACAAGCTTCGCTTACACCGATGTACAAGATTCTTGTACAAACTTAAACGATGGGCGAAATGTAATCAAAATCTATGTGGTTATTCCTTTTAACTATGAATATGATTATAAATAATTAAATTTAAATCTTTAACGCCTTTATTAATTTTTACTTCAACGTTACTGGGAGAACTATTTTGTGGAGGTAAAAATTAAAATATGATCACATGATCTAGTTTGACAGATGTTTGAAAAATCAGTTTCTGTACGCTACCGATTTATCGATGATTTTACATAAATCAGCACTCATGTCATCTCCTGTGATGTTTTTAAACGTGTCCTCAAAGTTTTTGCCCGTCGATGAGTCCCCTTCAAGCTGATTATTCAGAAGAAACGAATCAACAATGCCATGAGCTCGCCATGCTTGTTTTGATCATGTGACAGATTATTTTTCCGGCGTTGACAGAGGTGTAAGCGAAGCTTGTGTTAGACTGGATAGCCTGCCCTTGATTCCATACGCTGCCGCTAGGAAATATACGAAGCGCGCTCATAATCAATGACAGCGAACCAGTTTAAGCTTGTGTAGCACGACCTCTGGTGAGAAAATGGCTTTCACTTTGTTTTCTTCCTGTTCTTCCTGTTTTGACTTAATCTAACAAGGCATTCATGAGACACTTCGTTTTAAAATACGATTTGAATAGGTAGATAAAACACAAAGCTTTGTAAAACTTTCCAGGTTTCTTGATTAATAAGCATATTTTTTATTCGAAATACAGGGATGTTAAAAACGCGATGGCACTTGACAGGTGCACAGGTCAACATATCCCAGCCACGTGGTTTGAAAAAGTACATCAATCAACAAAGCTTGTTTAAAATTTAATACATGTAGGACCCGACACTGACCACTGAATGAGTTTTTATTAAATGAGCTATTATGGAAGTGTAGAGTGTTTCGGCGGTTTTTAAAGAGAAGAGTGAGTTTTTGCTCTTAAGGTCCGCCTCATATGGGGTCCACCTTATAGATCACACATTATTGTAATCGAGAGTGAGTTATTAATTCGCCTATGTTTTTGTGTTTACTGTAGGCGATTATTGGTTCAATGTTAAAAATTTCTTTGCAGATTGGGTCTTTTTGCAGAAGTTTCCAGTGTTTAAGAATGCGTTTTTTCAGACCCTTAATATGACGGTTATATTTAGTAATCATGACATTTGGTTGGCGCTGTTTGCTATCCGTAGCTTTTTTATGTAAATACTTTGTTCTTTTTGTTTCACATATTTCACGGACAATAGGATCAGTTTCCTTATCAGAGTAGCCTCTCTTAGACAAATGAGTCTTAAACTTGTTTAAGATTTTTGTTAAGATCGATGGATCACTTGTATTTCTTGCATGTCTGATACATTCACCATTAACAAATCTTCTAAATACAGGAGGACTGTGGGCGCTCTCTCTATGTAAATACTGAAAATTGTGTGTTGGTTTGACATATAATTGAATGTCAAGTATTTTGTTCTTCTGGAATCTGATGCTTTTGTAAATTGTAGTATCAAGAAAATTTACTTTTTCATCTGAGATTTCAAAAGTAAATTTCAAATGGTCATGACATGTGTTGCCGATATTAAAGAATTCCAAAATTTCATTTTTGTGCCGTTGAATGCTATGAATCCATCATCTCTAAATATTCCGTGGTAGAGAACTTGATTAGCAAATTTGAATTTCGACATGATATGATTTGTGATTTGATACATTCGTGTGTCAGAGACTTCGGGGGATGGTATCGCGCCGATGCTATGATTTGTTTGTAGCATTTTCCATTAAACTCGAAATAAATTTCAAGGACACACTTCAGTAAGAAGATCAGGTCTTCAGCATCTGGATAAGGAATGTCTGATTGCGGTTTAGTGGCGCATTTATAGGTTTCATAGACGGCGTTAATTAACTCGTCAAATTCCATGTTGGTATACTTACTAGTTAATTCATGTGTAATAAGTAGTACATTAGCTGGAAGTTCAAGTTCAAGTTTCCTATTAAATTTTAAACAAGCTTGGTTGATTTATGTACTTTTTTCATACTGAGGCGTGACTAATCATGTCAGTAAATTTGAAAGTGATTTAGGAAGGCAGTGTTTATACAAGCTACTCATGGGGGTCTAGCACGTAAAAAAGGTGTGAAACTCAATTGAAAGGCGTAATCTTTTGTATTGAACGGGGTATCATCAAATTTTACCGTCCGGTTAAATGAAGCATCAATGTTTTGTGGTAAAAACAGACCGTCCGTATCCCGAACACGGAATACCGGATAAATGAGACAAAATAACGTATAAAAAAAATCTGTTCCCAAATGAAATCGTCCGTAAACTGAAGCGTCTGGTTATCTGGCGTCCGGATATCTGAGCCCCCAGTGTAAACCTGTGATATATTTTGAACTAAAAAATGGGAAAACTACAAAGCCATAAATTATTTTTTTAAAAGATTATTTTATTTTTAAAGCCATTGTTTTAAGAATTTACTAAAGCCCATTGAGCTCATTTTCGTAGGTAAAAAAAAAATCGCGAAAAACGCGAAACTTTCGCGATAATAGCGAAACCTTCGCGAAATAACGCGTAACTTTCGCGAATAAACGCGTTACTTTCGCGAATAAACGCGTTACTTTCGTGAATAAACGCTAAACTTTCGCGAAATAACGCGAAACTTTAGCGAATAAACGAGAACCTTTCGCGAATAAACACGTTATTTTCGCGAAATTTTCGCGAATAAACGCGTTAGTTTCACAAATAAACGCGAAATTCTCGCGTTTGAACGCCAAACTTTGCTATGAATGCGAAACTTTGCTTATAAATGCAATATGTTCTAATGAGTGCAAATAATTACAATAAGAAGTATAACGAAAAACTTGTTGAGTTGTACTTTGGACTTGGACTATCACATGTTGAAATATTAAGTTTTCTAGCTGTTGTGGATAAAGTCATAATTAGTAATTCGACATTAAAGAGAACGTTAAAGAGATTACGACTTACAAGAAAAAATAATTATTCTGATGTATGTGATGTTGCTTTGTTTATTCTGAGTGAACTTCAAAATGCGGGACAACAGTATGGCTACAAATGGATGCATAACAAGTGTAAACTTTCAGGATTAATTGTTTCTCGAGACACTGTGTACCATTTGATGAAAATTTTGGACGCAGATGGGATATTGTAGCGAAAGAGAAGAAGACTACATCGTCGACAACATGTGAGCAATGGTCCTGATAACGTATGGCATATTGACTCTTATGATAAACTAAAGCCGTATGACATAGCTATAAATGGGTGCATTGATGGATTTTCAAGAAAGATTATTTGGATGGAGTCCAACTCAACCAACAGTGATACCAAAGATATAGCTGATTTCTATATAAAGGCCGTACAACGCAGAAGAGGATGCCCGCAAAGAGTAAGAGTTGATATGGGAACAGAAAATGTTTACATCGAACAGATGCAAACATTTCTCAGACGCAATCATGATGACGCTCAATCTGGTGAAAACAGTTTTTTTATATGGAAAAAACACACACAACCAAAGGATAGAGTGGTTCTGGTGAATTCTAAGAAAAGAAGTTGGACAGTTCTGGATGAATTAATTCACAGATATGGCTAGCTGCATTGGAGAAACCATCTTCAGTGGAACTTTCTTAGACAAAAATTTAATACAGTTTTGCTTCATGGACATTATTCAGGTAAAAAATTATGAGATAAAGCTGATATAACAAAAATTAATTGTGCATGTGGAAAGATTTGGGGTTTTGTATTAAGAATTTTAAACCGGCCCTATTTACATGCTTTATATATGAATATTTATTACACCTCAGTTTTCAAACAAAAGGTAAATGCAGTTGTATCATATTAATTTGAAAAAAAACTCGTCAACAATATTCCTAAACAAATGGGATAGCCATGGTCATGATAATATCCTTTAGACAAAGATGTTTGTATATATATAGTTCATTACCCCAATTGTTTTTAGAAAGATTTGATAACTTGGTGGAAATCTGGAACACGCACACTATCTCTGGTGGAAAAGGCATGTATGCTGGAAACAGACCCATTATGCTCTATACACTTCCTGAACTATGTAATAAACAACGCTGTCTATGTTACGCAAATGAAGCAAATGAAGCAGAAGTCGACGCCTGCTTCGAAGAAACGACTCCTAAAGCTGACTTTTCTTGTGACGAGACTGTTCGCGATCTATGCCTTTTAATTATGGAGGAAGATGGACACGCTTTTCCGAAAGATTGCGAGGATGCAAGAAAACTGTACACCCACCTAAGAGAAACAATTTTATCATCACTTTAATAAAAAATTTACTTTATTTACAACAAACTACTTTCTTTTGTTCAGGTAGGGCCGGCTGGGGCTGTTAACCAGCTTTATTAAGGAAAATTTGAATTCTTATGAAATCATTATAATTTTTAAATCTATGCTTCTAAAATAGAACATTTTGCCAATTAACTAAAAATTGCCTGCATGAGAGTAACTGTTTACAACTTCAGCATTTCAACACGAGAGATAAAATGTCTGTAAAATATTATTGATCAATTTCAAAGCTAACGGATGGCTGGTGGTTTAGTGATTTATCTGATAAAATGCATCCATCTGTATCACAAAAATGAAAGATGTTATAAATATTACAGAAGACTGGAGTTGAAAATCGGTTTGTTTTTCTAGAAATATAAATTTTTAAAACTTAAGAATTTTTATATAATTCCGATTAAAACACACGATGTACATGTACAAGACCCCCCCCCCCCCTCCCCGCCAACTTCACGGACTTTTGGGAATTTGTATATATATATATATATATATATATATATATATATATATATATATATATATATATAATTTCATGTTGTTTGTAAAGATTTTCAGTCGGTCTACCCCCCCCCCCCCCCACACACACATATACGTTTGCGCTAGCCCGTTAAGCTGCATTTGTTTGATATGCCCAGCTTTCTTGAAAAAAATATACACGCATCTAACAGGCACCGATGCTCATCAATTCAAGCAGATGTACCTGACATGCATGCAGAATGTTAAATAAATGACAACCGTTTTGAGTCCTGTACAGGGAAAAAATAACGAATTTTAAAACTTTTATAACGATTTTTTTTATAGATTAAAAAGTTAGCAATACTGATATTTAGGTATTTTCCAATTAACAATCCGATCATTATAGTTTTCAAAAGAATGTATTTTTATTATATGCCTCAATTAGCATTGATTGTAGTCTGGTGGAAGGAAACATGTATATAGCGAATTCGCTATACTTATTATTACAAATTCATTAAACGGCTATAACGAATAACGGAGAAAGCGAAGTAAATACATTGTAGTCGAGTCAATCTAGCTATATAAAACCGCAAAACCTCAAAGTAATTGCAACAAGGGGTTTCTTGGTATAAATCTTGGTATTGAGATGTCCATATTGATCATATAAAAATCGACAAAAATCCATCGGCTACTTTTCGTGCATTTTGGGGTCAAAATATGTTTTTTTTTCACAAAAATCGCTGAAAATTGATAAATTTCTACTGATGTTGTGTTTATATACGACACAGGAAGTGTTGTTGTTGTTGATGTATCAAGATATGTACTTGAACTCGATTGTTGGGATGATGATGTTGGATTCGTTGTTGTGTTATTGATTATTGGAGTTGATGTTCCAAGCAATGTTGCTGTAATTGGAACAGAAGTCGTTGATGTTGCTGTCGTATTCACGGTTGATATTTGTGTGCTAGTCAAAGTTGTCGATGTTGAGCTGTAGTTGAACGTTGTTTGTTGTGTTGTTGTTTGTGGAGGCGTTGTAGAATTATCAGGCATGCTATATGTTGAATAGTTTACTGGTGTGGTTGTTGATGATAGTGTTGAGGTATTCACTGTGTTCAGTGGTGTACTAGAAACGTTTGTCAAGCTAAATGTCGTCGACTGCTGTGTTGTATTCGGTAATAGTGTAGTATTTGGAGCCGCAGTGATCGTTGTTAGCTGTTGAGTTGTTGTTGTTGCTGCCGTGGTAGATGACAATTCAGTGACAATTGGTGCCGTCGTATGTGAGTCTATAATAGAAATAGTAATATTCAAATTTGTGATAAAATGTCAATTCTTACCGTAATTAAGAAAAATAATTATGTGTTATCCACTATTCTGATTTTTTTTTCATTTTAAGTATCACCTTTTTCATTTTGTATAACAACCACCATCGTCAAAGCAAAAATTCAACACGTCAGGATCAAGCAAGATGAAATAGCAATGATTCGAAATGCCAGTTCTTTTCGTCTAATCTTCATATTCTTTATTTTGTTCTCTCTACGTGCATTCTTTTTTCGGTTTATGCTTGTCTACAAACATCAAGTAAACCGTAAAAAAAACAATGTTTAACATGACTATTGAAATAGAAATACAGCATATCTTTTAAATGTGCTGGTTGTAAATGGTTTTTTTTATTTGTTTGTAAATTTTCAATGCCTGATATGAAATAAGTTTTGGAGAAAAGAAAATGTCAAAAATTTCAAAATTAAGTGAAATTATAAGTATTGCCTTTAATATTATTATAAATTTTATATATGGCCGAATGGATTTTTGATAGGACATATACAATAAATGATGTACAGTACCGTCAACACGGATACCGTATTTAACCGCGCTTCCCCCGCGGTCAATTAATAATTTCCGCGTTACACCATCGCGGATGATTCATCGCGGTCCTCGCTGCAGCCATGTTTAAACAGCGGCGGTAAGACCTACCGTTGAACATGGTGATCAAAGGTTTAATTTTACCCATACGCTATAAGACAGTGAGGTGGCTAACTAACATTCTTTACTGGCCATGGCTGATGTATTAATAATAAGCATATTTATTTCACTTCAAATGTTTACGTATTAAATGCACGTTTTCCAAACTCCTTATTATTATTTTTGAGAAATTGTTATTAAAGAATCATATGCACTCGTAACAATTTTCATTTAACTGTTGATAAAACTATTATTTTAAAGACATTTGTATCATTTTCTTTATAAAATGTACATATAGGATAAGATAAAAACTTTAAAAAAAATGATTTTGTTATTAATTTTAAACAACTCCGACTCTAAATATTTTTAGTTCATATCCATGTGTACATGTAGCATGTTTTACGGCACAGTCTCTCGATGCTCAAGACAGTTAACCTATTCCGTTAGAAGCACATGCTACACAGTGAACGTTAATATATTTACCTTACGATCAACGGCATACAATGAAAATTTTACTTTACCCTTAAAAAACTACATGATATTGATATCATTTTATGTGTGTTGAATATGAAACTACTACACATATGTTGTATGAGTTGCGAATAACTTAATTCGTAACCACCCTCCCCCATATATGACTGTCAAAGTAAACTGTATTTGACTTTAGTCCCAATTGTTTTACACAAAAGGTGTAAAACCACAGACAGAAAATCACACTATGCTTGAACGCACATAGTACGAGACAGGTGGACAGACCGTTTAACGAGGGATCATCAGGAATTCTACCTGTACATCAAACAATTTTACGAATAGTAACATAAATAATTGTTTCATTTTTTTTTTTTGCGTTCTTAAATTGTTAAACGTGTGTAAGATGTTCCTCCCCGCAAAAAAAAACAAAAAACAAAACTTACAAAACCTTTAATATAAACTTACTAAACGAGAGAGAGAGAGAGAGAGAGAGAGAGAGAGAGAGAGAGAGAATGTTTTCTGTTTAAAATAACAAAGTATACTAATCAATCTTCACAAACACAGTATATCAATCTTTAAATCAAACATCAAAAACAGTGTAAATAACTTCATTGTTAAGCCAACTACTTTTCTCTTAACTTGAAAATTATTTCAACGAAACTTGTTTTTCCCTTGGAAATAGCACCGGGTGCATCTCAGGGTCGATTTAATTGCCAGGGGTAGCACGATGTCTCGGACTGAAACTGCATGCAGGATTCAATCACAATGTACTATATTCTTTTGTGGATACGAATTTCATGATTATTTTAATATTACTATTTAACAAATGAATGTACGTAAAAATACACTTAAAACTCTCTCTCTCTCTCTCTCTCTCTCTCTCTCTCTCTCTCTCTCTCTCTCTCTCTCTCTCTCATAAAGATACAATACATGTATCAGGATCGACGATACTCATCAATCAAGAAAACCCTTCTGTAAGATAAAAAATGGGTGAAAGGGATATTGTTGTACGGTTAGACGAATTAGATCGCAATTTAGAGGTTATCTTTTGTCTTGAAGTGGTGTTAAACCCCCCAAGGCAAGCTGTTTTCTACCCTCGGTTTGCTAAGCACTATACACAGGAAATAATTCCGACTTAAACTTAATACACACAAGAAAGGAAATGTGTACATAAATAGTTTGGATTTCATTTTTTTTTTTTGAAAAGTGATTCGAGTTGTATGAATAAAATAACATGTACAGTTTCCAATGTTGTGTTGTGATACAAAATAATTACTTCTTTCCATTTCTTATAAAGAATAACATCATACAGCAATAATATAACAACCTTATAAGGTTAAAATAAGAGAACAACACTAATTAATTTAATAATATCTACCTAGCTCCGATGTCAACATGAAAAATATCCTCGCGATCGACAATATATCTAACATGATAAGAGGTTAGCGCGCTGTTTTCCAGACCAAGAATTATATTATTTGCACAGAAAACCTTGCCCATAAACAAGTAGATTAAAACCTTAAAATACATACAACATACAACATACAAATATAATTTATATTATACATGTAAATGTGTACTTTATGTTTTCTTTAATACGATTGCAAACTGGCGAAAAGTTTGTAGCAACTCGATCGCACGGACATAGATCGTCAAAAGCATTGAATAATTTAATTTACCGGGTATGCAGTTTGCATAGATAAAAAAAAAGTTTCAATACTGTTTTGATTTCAAATTCCTTAAACGTAAAGCGTGTTGCACAATACTATAGCATTAACAACTGCGATGCCCAACATTACGTACAGTCATAATTATGTAAGTAAATCTTTGGTTTGAACATATTTTATTGTAAAGATGGTATATACAAAAGGATCGGGCACAAGTTCTGGAAACTTAAAACGCCCTCTCCTAAGTAAATATTTCTCAACATACAAATTATATGATTGGAATTTTATTCCATTGGAATTGTATACAATATCTCACCAAAATTCTTAAAACTTATCATGCCATTCGATTCTTATTCATCATACCCCGAAATAAGAGAGAAGAGCATGCATCATAATTTCAACTCGGTTTTTATGGGTTTTTTAAAATTTTGGTTTTGCTTATTTTGTGTGTTTACTCCTTTGTTTTTTGTTTGTTTGTTTTTTCCGGTTTTGTATGCATTACATTCTATCATAAAACAACTCATGTTCCTAATATTTAGTAAATATATCAAGGCATTTATAAAAAATATTATCATGAAAATATATTTCCTAGAAACAAGCGAGAATCCATATGCATGACATACGAATTGTTTAACTTTATATTTGATGTTTGTAAATCTTCTTTCAAAACAAAATGTATGAATGATTGATTAACGGTCAACTTTGCTTCTTTGCTATACATAGAATGATCTGAATGTCTTGATAGAAAGAATTAATTTTGCACATTTAACAGAGTAACGTACCTGTACCATGTCTTATGACATTTTTTTGTAATTAATTATACAAAACATACAGATTTCATGCCATTGCATGTAAATTTAATAGTAGACCATTAAACTTTCATTATATAAATGGCATAATCTGTAAAAGATATGCAAGAAATGCTGTATCAAGACATTTTTTTTAATAACTGTGAAAAATGTAAAAGAATACAGAAACCGTTTGTGTTTGATATTGATGTTTATTAACCTACCTTATTATGACCAATAGCAATCTCCGTTGCTTGGGTATCATACCAAACGGACTTCTAAAGAAAAATTAAAATCGAAAAATTTACTAAAACATGAGATTTGCCTTAACCAAGCATATTTTTCTCATGTTTTATATATAAAACGTCTGCAAACATTATATAAAAAGACTGCAGTAAAAAAGGAATGAAAGCGTCCTTTCTATCACAATTAAAACAATTCATGAATTAACACATGTTTGATCAAATAATTTTTACAGTTCAACAGACAAAAAAAAATCGAAGCTGTTTAGAAAAAAATGCATCGAGAAACATTAAAGAATGATTTTTCATACGCATTACACTTTGGTTTTTCTTACAGAAAGAACAGTAAAGGTAAGTGATTAAAAAATATATTTTACCTCACTAGATTGCACTT
This sequence comes from Magallana ariakensis, assembly GCA_020458035.1. Classification (NCBI taxonomy): domain Eukaryota; kingdom Metazoa; phylum Mollusca; class Bivalvia; order Ostreida; family Ostreidae; genus Magallana; species Magallana ariakensis. The sequence continues at coordinate 35,601,624 of CM035811.1, read as the reverse complement.
TAGTTTTTACTTCTTCTACCATCTTGGCTTTTTACGTAGTGAATATCTTTAATATCAAAATAAAGTTTATGCTAAAGTTTGCAATTAATTTCCTCTTTATTGGCACATTTTAATGCATTTCATATGAAACACGAAGGTTCGTATCGAACGTTAACCGAACATCAGTACTATTAACATGTAGGTGGAACTATTTTTTTTTAAATTGCTACATCGAGATAAATATTTTTTTAACACATACACAATTGTTTTTTAGTAGTGTTATTTACTTCGTCACCAAATATTGCAGCGATCGTCACAAAATCATTTTCCCATATACATTGATCAAATTGATTTAAAAGCTAGGTGTTGCAGAATTGAGAAAGATAATTCGTACGTACACATATATTAAAGTCAATTTGCCTTACAAAGATTTCAGTGTGTAGTATGGAAAGACGATTTGTATCAGGCATTTTAGATCACCTAAAAGACTGCGGGGTTTGATGATATACATTTAAAAATCCCAATTAAGTAAATAATGCATCGTCAGCCGTAGAACTTTCTAGAGATTAGACTATATTTATCTATTATAGGATGTATGAAATATTTTTGTTTTCATAGTTGAAACAATCAGGTGATCATCTGGTTAAAAATAATATACAAAAAATATTGGTTAAAATGAGTTCAGCTTATTTAAAAAAAGGTATATTTAAATATAAGCCTTGGTTGTCATATTTTGTATGACAAAAATATGTTAATCGGTAAAACTAATTAAATCTAAATGAACTATAGCCCATGTTAGTCTTAAGTATAAACTAAAAATCTATCTATATAAACGAAAATTGATGTACAGTTAGAGAAACTCTGGCGGAAACGTTGACACTGACATAAACTATAATTTTGCAGATGTTAATTATTATGTTGCGGTCACAAGATAAAACTAAAATCCTTTCTTTGAGAGCGCATGTATTTTTAAGAACTAAGCATTACATGTCAGAAAATCAATCAAATTCGCCATAAGCATCGCAATATATTTTGATTTAAAAGCGTCATTCACTGAAGGCAGAGGTAAACCGAATGTCGTGACCGCCTGGTTTCATTTTGTTCTCTCAAGAAACAACCAATCTTTTATTAGATCTTTGCTGCACTAAACAAATTGTACATGAGTTAACAAATATGAAACACACTTTGTTGCATTTTTCCTCTTATTTTTATGGGTTTTTTTGTTTGTGCTGCATGTGTCATCTGTATATGTATATTTCTGTAGTTTTGACATTAGACATTGTCTATACAAAATGATACCGAGCGGTTTTAGTTTTCAGATATTATATCGCGACAAAATTTAAAGCATTATGACACTATCTAATTTCTTTATTTAAATGATGTCTCGAGTGGAGATTAAAAAGGTCTAACAGGAGATAACCATTTTTAAAATCAGCTCTTTAAAGGTCGGCGGTACTTGAGGAAATGATAAATTAAAGAGGTGCTTCAGTTTTTTTTTTTTGTTTTTTTTGAAGTAGTTGTATTTAGCAACCAACTTGTCAAAGATGTTTATTGACATGATATAATGCAGGTTTACAAATAAATTGAAAAAGCGAAATGTGTCATTTATTGCTGGTTATTTGAAACTACAAAAATAAAACCCCAACTGTTTATTCTTCATAAAAAAAATGAAAGGAATCCATATACAGCTGTATGAATACGTAAAAGATAAGTTTCTAACAAATACGTTGACAAAACCCAACAAATATGTTGACAAAACAAATGGCTTGATATTGAAATGGATAAGCTAAGCATGAAAAAGGAATGCGGATCAAAATATTAAAAACAGTGCTGAACTTAAAAATTGATGTGAATACCACTAATTTGTTGTAAATATCAAGAGAAAAAAATATACCGTTTCAACCCTATCTTTATTGTCTTTATCAGAGTACTAAACTATCGATCCATTGTTTGCTTTGTTTTTGAAACCGTTTTGTCTTCTTTTATGGCTGTTCCAGAATATAAGTACATATGCAACCCATACTCATGAATATTTGCTGGTTTTTATGCATGTAAGTACAAGCTTTTTGACTATATGAGCCTTTTATCTTATACAAAATCGATAAACTAACATAATTATAATTTATCGATGCAGTAGTAATTTAAAAAAAAATCAACCAGATTTTGCACGGTATGTGTCATTACTTTAGGGATTCAAGTATAATTACAATGCCAATGATTTCAATGATAAAGGTAAAGGCCTAGATTGGCAATGACTTTGCTAATTGAATTAAGTGTATTCATAGTTTTATTATTAACGTAACATACGTTGTATTAAATGCATCATGCTTTTATTATGATATGTTATTTTTTGCAGTTGCATATATTTACTCTTCTTAATCTCAGTAGTTTCCATCTCATGCTTGTCTGTACAGGAAACTGGGATAAACAGTACGTTTGATGACATTTAATGGTTATTCGATCACAACATGGATAAATATAACAATTTGTAATTTTGTTTTTAATTGCCATCCTTATTTCTTAGTTACAATATATGAAGAATTCTTAACTATCAACTCCGACTGTGATAAAAAAAAATCAAACACCACATTTAAAGCACAAAAAGAATCCTTATTGGAGCGTCTTAAGTCACTCAATTGCAACATATTACAATATAAGAGAGCAATACTAAAAATCCATCTTAAAATTGTCAATAACATTAGCGATAACAAAATCAAAGCTATCAGTGCCAACAATGTTTTCTAAGCTATTAAAAATCGAACGTTAATGACATACGCTGTATCTTATTTGAACGGCGATGCCTTACATGTAACTCTTAATCGTGTTAAAACGAATGTTGATTGATAATAGATATGATTTAACTGGAATAACTATCGAATTATTTGTTATCAGAACTATCAGAATTAAACCACAAACGGTTGTAAATATTTTCTAAAACAATTACCCCCAACTGTAAGTTTTCATAATTATACTTTATAATAAATAATAGAGACCCTAAGATGCGTGAAATTTCAATTAAGAACTGTAATGTTTTTCACACAAATAACAGTATTGTTATAATTATTTTGCATTTAATGAAATTGAATCCCATGACTTACACGTTTTTAACAAGCAAACCTGTGTTGTTAAATCCCAAAAACCTATCTTAGTAACTGTTGGTTGTCATTCTATCAGCTCGAAGTTTGGTGACCCTTATATTCTGAAAATAGGAGTCAACCAGTATCTCGACTACTACAGTCTCCCCCACTCTTCTTTGAGTCTTTTATATAAACTTAATTATGTATCGTCAATGATGAAATGATGAAATGATGAAACAATATTCAAAATAACTGTTATGAATTAACAATACTATCATAAATACAAGCTTTAAATTATATCAAGAGAACCCGCTGGTCGGAAATTAAACTTAAAACGTGATATATACATGTACAAAACAGTGCCAAAAGGGGAGCTTATTGTGTTGTATGTGGCTAAAAATAGACACACATGTGCTCCCGTATCCCAATTTCTGATTCATGAATGAAAATTTAGCTCCTCTCATTTATTTTGAACTGCATTTTTGGGATGCGCAACCATAACACATTTATTTTAAATGTCTCGCTTTCCCTTTGTTTGATAGGTAGGTCTGATTTGGACTTCCTATTTTGCATTGATTTTATTGGGGAAGTTAATTAATTTATAAAGTCATATAACTGTACAGCTTGCTCTTTTTTTTAATTTAGACGTGGTGATTTAGGGTCCCTTATTTGATGCCAGTTCATTTTAGGGATTTTCAATTATAAGACATTTATTTTGAATATCTGTTTGTTAGTATGACAACATATACTTTATTTTTCTTTGAAATGATTAAGAAAAAAAATTAATGAGGGATTGAATTATATTACTGGGTCAATCAGAAAACCTAAAGGCACAAAACTTAACCTTAATTCGATACAAGTTCACCGGATTTTTACTTTTTTGGTCACTGTACACAATAGTCTTTGGAGTTTTTTTGGACATATACTAAATATTTAAAATGGTTTCTGGATTCCGGGCTTGTTTTATAAGATTATTGTTTTAGTGTTTTACAATTAACGAAGGTAGATTGTACATATCTCTAACTGAATATAGTTCGGAGAAAAGTTCGTTGTAATAAAAAGCGTGGTAAAAAGTTAAAAATGTTAGTTGTACATTGGTTACATGTATGTCAACCAGATCAAATGTAAATAGTTGATGTAATAGTTTATAAAGAATTAACTATGTTCTGTGATTCTTTTTCAAATGTGATACTGTCGTTTGTAATGTAACTCTACATTCATTTGTATATAAAGATTTCTGTAGCCTTCCTTCGATAAGCTTTTTAAATCACACTAGGTCGTTAGTACTTAAACAGTGCCTTTACTTCTTAGGTTTTGATAATGTACTTAAGTAGCAAGATCGAAAAGTAGAGATCTCATTCAGAACACTACAAATGTATTTGTTTTATCTGTTCATTATATGAATAAGTGTTTGATTTTTGATAACGTATATGTATTGTTTGATTACTCTCGGAATCAAACAAGTCGCAAACGGAATGGTCATTTTCATTAAAGCAGAAAGGTAAAACAATCTACTAACTGATCGACTGCGTATGCATTAACAACGTGTAAAACATTACAAGAAAACAGGACGTATATATATATATATATATATATATATATATATATATATATATATATATATATATATATATATATATGTGTGTGTGTGTGTGTGTGTGTGTGTGTGTGTGTGTGTGTGTGAAAAAACACTAATTGTAAAACTTTAGCGCTAATGTTTTACAATAAGTGTTGGTTTTGTTCTTTTTTCATATTTATTACCAGACACTGTGAAAATAGTTTTTTTTGTTTTGGATAGATAGATAGATAGATAGATAGATAGATAGATAGATAGATAGATAGATAGATAGATAGATAGATATATGAGAGAGGAAGAGAGTTTTCTTAGATCAGTGTCAAACATTTTTCCAACTGGCTTTAATTGCATGTGCTTATACACTCTAAACAGCCCTGATGTAAAAAATACATTAGTTATGTTTATTAAATACAATATGATCTTTTAGGACATCAGTGCAAGAGAAAAAGGCTTATATCTTAATGCTTTATTATTATGATTTCAGAATTGAGAAAGATAATTCGTACGTACACATATATTAAAGTCAATTTGCCTTACAAAGATTTCAGTGTGTCGTATGGAAAGGCGATTTGTAACAGGCATTTTAGATCACCTAAAAGACTGCCGGGTTTGATGATATACATTTAAAAATCCCAGTTAAGTAAATAATGCATCGTCAGCCGTAGATCTTTCTAGAGATTAGACTATATTTATCTTTTATAGGATGTATGAAATATTTTTGTTTTCATAGTTGAAACAATCAGGTGATCATCTGGTTAAATATAATATAAAAAATATTGGTTAAAATGAGTTCAGCTTATTTAAAAAAAAGGTATATTTAAATATAAGCCTTGGTTGTCATATTTTGTATGACAAAAATATGTTAATCGGTAAAACTAATTAAATTTAAATGAACTATAGCCCATGTTAGTCTTTAGTATAAACTAAAAATCTATCTATATAAACGAAAATTGATGTACAGTTAGAGAAACTCTGGCGAAAACGCTGACACTGACATAAATTATAATTTTGCAGATGTAAATTATTATGTTGCGGTCACAAGATAAAACTAAAATCCTTTCTTTGAGAGCATGCATTTTTAGGAACTAAGCATTACATGTCAGAAACTCAATCAAATTCGCCATAAGCATCGCAATATATTTTGATTTAAAAGCGTCATTCACTAAAGGCAGAGGTAAACCGAATGTCGTGACCGCCTGGTTTCATTTTGTTCTCTCAAGAAACCACCAATCTTTTATTAGATCTTTGCTGCACTAAACAAATTGTACATGAGTTAACAAATATGAAACACACTTTGTTGCATTTTTCCTCTTATTTTTTATGTTTTTTTTTGTTTGTGCTGCATGTGTCATCTATATATGTATATTTCTGTAGTTTTGACATTAGACATTGTCTATACAAAATGATACCGAGCGGTTTTAGTTTTCAGATATTATGTCGCGACAAAATTTAAAGCATTATGACACTATCTAATTTCTTTATTTAAATGATGTCTCGAGTGGAGATTAAAAAGGTCTAACACGAGATAACCATTTTTAAAATCAGCTCTTTAAAGGTCGGCGGTACTTGAGGAAATGATAAATTAAAGAGGTGCTTCAGTTTTTTTTTTTTTTTGAAGTAGTTGTATTTAGCAACCAACCTGTCAAAGATGTTTATTGACACGATATAATGCAGGTTTACAAATAAATTGAAAAAGCGAAATGTGTCATTTATTGCTGGTTATTTGAAACTACAAAAAATAAAACCCCAACTGTTTATTCTTCATAAAAAAATGAAAGGAATCCATATACAGCTGTTACTCTTCATTATCTCAGTAGTTTCCATCTCATGCTTGTGTGTACAGGAAACTGGGATAAACAGTACGTTTGATGACATTTAATGGTTATTCGATCACAACATGGATAAATATAACAATTTGTAATTTTGTTTTTAATTGCCATCCTTATTTCTTATTTTCATAAGTTACAATATATGAAGAATTCTTAACTATCAACTCCGACTGTGATAAAGAAAAAAAATCAAACACCACATTTAAAGCACAAAAAGAATCCTTATTGGAGCGTCTTAAGTCACTCAATTGCAACATATTACAATATAAGAGAGCAATACTAAAAATCCATCTTAAAATTGTCAATAACATTAGCGATAACAAAATCAAAGCTATCAGTGCCAACAATGTTTTCTAAGCTATTAAAAATCGAACGTTAATGACATACGCTGTATCTTATTTGAACGGTGATGCCTTACATGTAACTCTTAATCGTGTTAAAACGAATGTTGATTGATAATAGATATGATTTAACTGGAATAATTATCGAATTATTTGTTATCAAAACTATCAGAATTAAACCACAAACGGTTGTAAATATTTTCTAAAACAATTACCTCCAACTGTAAGTTTTCATAATTATACTTTATAATAAATAATAGAGACCCTAAGATGCGTGAAATTTCAATTAAGAACTGTAATGTTTTCCACACAAATAACAGTATTGTTACAGTACCCGCAACGTTATTTTTTACCAGATAAACGATAGGATAGGATTCACGCACGATAGGATAGGATTAACGCACGAAAGAACAGTATACACACACGATACGATAGCATTAACGCACGATAGAACAGTATACACGCACGATAGGATAGGATTGATACACGATAGGAAAGGATAAACGATGTTCATGATAAACGTATAATCGCTTTAAACGATCTTCATGAATAGCCTGATAATGGCATAATTTGGGAAAAAACACGTACGAATAAAGCTTTATGTGGAATTTCTTTTTAGTAACAATTGCCGAGTAGTTAATCATCGCTGCATCATTTATAGAATGTATAATAAGACCAGTTAATTTTTTAAACAAAAATTATGAGCTTAAATGATCAATAAAATTTCTGTATTGTTAACATTGCTTTCATTACCGAACACCCTAGCCGATCGCCGCGAATATTGCAGCCCGAGATCAAATCACACAGAACATAGCGGGTTCAATTATAAAAAATCCAACTCTTGTTTAAAGTAAATATAAAATTTATCATTTCTTTCTGTATAAGAAACTGATGCATTAAAAGCGAATTATATAGCATTCAAGTTACATCTGTAAATAAATATTTACGCAGATATACATTCCGCGTACGATTTGTTAACATTGTTTTCATTGCCACACACCCTAGCCGATTGCCGAGAACATTTCAGCCCAAAATCAAATATCACACGAAAAAAAAACGGGTTCAATTATAATACAAGTCTGGTTTTAATTAAATATAAATTATATCATAAATTCTTTTGTTTCTGTAAAATATGATGCATAAAAAACGAATTATACTGCATAAAAGTTAATGTTTACGCAGGTATAGACTACGCGTACGATTTAACATATTCGATATACAGGTAAATATGTTACCTTGTTCCTAAGAACTTCGATAGTTTACATTTTTTTCCCAGTGTTTACAGATATGATTTACATGTAATATTGGTTAATTTTGATCTTTAAAATTAAGAAATTAGTATCATGATAGAATGCTGGATAGGATTTTACAATTCTTGTTCGATAAATGTTCGTATACGGCGCATTGAACGACTTGCAACTTTGAAATAAATTTACTTGCTTATGAAAAGGCACGAAACGATTAACACGATAGGATAAACGGGAAATACTCTTAAAATTGAACGATAAACCTGATAGGATTAACGCACGATAGGATAGGATTAACGCACGATAGAACAGTATACACGCACGATACGATAGCATTAACGCACGATAGAACAGTATACACGCACGATACGATAGGATTGATACACGATACGATAGGATAGGATTGTAAAAAATAACGTTGCGGGTACTGTATAATTATTTTGCATTTAATGAAATTGAATCCCATGACTTACACGTTTTAAACACGCAAACCTGTGTTGTTAAATCCCAAAAACCTATCATAGTAACTGTTGGTTGTCATTCTATCAGCTCGAAGTTTGGTGACCCTTATATTCTGAAAATAGGAGTCAACCAGTATCTCGACTACTACAGTCTCCCCCACTCTTCTTTGAGTCTTTTATATGAACTTAATTATGTATCGGCAATGATGAAACAATATTCAAAGTAACTGTTATGAATTAACAATACTATCATAAATACAAGCTTTAAATTATATCAAGAGAACCTGCTGGTCGGAAATTAAACTTAAAACGTGATATATACCTGCACAAAGCAGTGCCAAAAGGGGAGCTTATTGTGTTGTATGTGGCTAAAAATAGACACACATGTGCTCCCGTATCCCAATTTCTGATTCATGAATGAAAATTTAGCTCCTCTCATTTATTTTGAACTGCATTTTTGGGATGCGCAACCATAACACATTTATTTTGAATGTCTCGCTTTCCCTTTGTTTGATAGGTAGGTCTGATTTGGACTTCCTGTTTTGCATTGATTTTATTGGGGATGTTAATTAATTTATAAAGTCATATAACTGCACACCTTGCTCTTTTTTTAATTTAGACGTGGTGATTTAGGGTCCCTTATTTGATGCCGGTTCATTTTAGGGATTTTCAATTATAAGACATTTATTTTGAATATCTGTTTGTTAGTATGCCAACATATACTTTATTTTTCTTTGAAATGATTAATGAAAAAAAATAATGAGGGATTGAATAAGATTACTGGGTCAATCAGAAAACCGAAAGGCACAAAACTTAACCTTAATTCGATACAAGTTCACCGGATTTTTACTTTTTTGGTCACTGTACACAATAGTTTTTGGAGTTTTTATTGTTTTGTTTTGTGGGTTTTTTTTAAATAATAAAATTTTCTGGATTCCGGGCTTGTTTTATAAGATTATTGTTTTAGTGTTTTACAATTTACGAAGGTAGATTGTACATATCTCTAACTGAATATAGTTCGGAAAAAAGTTCGTTGTAATAAAAAGCGTGGTAAAAAGTTAAAAATGTTAGTTGTACATTGGTTACATGTATGTCAACAAGACCAAATGTAAATAGTTGATATAATAGTTTATGAAGAATTAACTATGTTCTGTGAATCTAAAAAGCCATGATGTAAAAAATACATTAGTTATGTTTATTAAATACAATATGATCTATTAGGACATCAGTGCAAGAGAAAAAAGCCTTATATCTTAATGATTTATTATTATTATTTCTTTTTGGTAATAATTTGATAATTGTCAATTTTTTTTAATGCAGTTATTTATTTTATTAGAATTTGAAAAAAAGGTTTATGTTGAAACACTTTTAAATTCTTTAACATGCCATTGGATAAATTAATGCTCTTTTTTTCAATATCTATATTCTCTACAACAAAGGGTATTTCTTTTTCCTTTCTAATACGTTTACTCTACGTCGCTTAATATCATATATTTCGGAAGGAACGATAATGGGTAGAATATCTTCTCCATGTAATCAGTTAAATGATGTACTGGTAATCGACTTTTTATCATTGGTTAACCCCCAACCCCGTTCTCAAAGACGGTAAATGAGTTTCACTAGTGTTAACAAATCATTTTACTATCAACAAAGTGGAAATTCAATTCCAGAATTTATGAGTTATATCTTTTGTTTTAAAGTGCTTTATTTGACTCAAAAATAGTAAAAAATGTTGATGTACCTTTATAACGCACTTTAAAAAAACAAATCAAAGAGGGTTGATTTGGTCCCAAATTTAACGCACTTAGAAAAAAAATCAAAGTGCGTTGATTAATTCCCAAATTTAATGCAGTTTGAAATGTTTGTCAAAGTGCGTATGTTTTTTTTTTTACAGTGCGTTGCCACACTAGGGTAATTTAAGACTTGAGTATTTTAAGCTGTTTTTCGGTAAGCATCAAATGCTGTTTGTGTTAAAAATCCAGAGCACTTGTGACAACTTAACTAATCTCGAACGGCCGAGAACCAGCTGAATTTTACCATTTTAATTCTCCGGAAATTGCCAGTTCAACGCTTTATTTAGTGCCAATAAAAGTGCTTGCTCTGATGTATAGTTTGGTTTAGGAAAACAGCACACTCATACACCCCAGGTCCTAACATCTGAATCTGTATACACGAGTATGATTACATATGGATCATATTAAGGAAAACCGAAATATATTTATTGAGATTCATTTTTAGCTACAAACTAATTATTTTTTTTTTGTGCAATAAAATGAGCAATAACATATAAAAAATGTATTCCACACATACAAACGCGCACGTCTAATAATTCGCAAATCATTTTATTTTTCATTGCGTATTAAAAGATACTCAATTTGATACATTTCGGTAGGTTTTGTTTGTTCTCGCTTCGTATAGTTTTTATTTGTTATGTTTCGTCTTGTGTCGTTTCGTTTTGGTATATTTCGTTTCGTTTCGTTTCATTTCGTGTCATTTTATTTCGTTTCGCATTTTACGGGTACATTTGGGCTCCAGTAATAGGTTGTGTCCAGTCAGTATTGAAGCAACTTTTAAAAGACACTGTAACATATAATATATCATAAGTAAATATGTGTTCATTTATAAATTATCACTATACCTTATCATTCCACTTTGACTCTGCCGTTAAACTTTGATAGCTTAAGAGGTAAATTTAGATGAAACATATATTGAAATGAATTGAATGGATTTATACTGAAGTGTTTTTCGATAATGTAGTTTGATCGATCAATAACTCTGTAAATAAAAAAACCCAGGAAGATGGATATTTTATCAAGATTTTTTAACTAAAATCCATGATGATTACAATGGATTGTCCGCCTGTACAACACACAAAAATAGATCTCAGTGTAATGATACATCATTATTAGTTATCATTTCTCTGCTGTGGATTCGATATAAAATTGCAGTGTTATCAGTTTTAAATAAATGGTAAACGACCATCTACTTATATATTCGATTATTGATACTGATATGCTCTAACTTGGTTTAAAGGTCGATAAACTTGGTTTAAAGGTCGATAAACTTGGTTTAAAGGTCGATAAACTTGATCCTTGACTGCTTTTCAGAATTTGAGATTACTATTGTTCCCAAGATATGTATTATCAAAAGAACACAATTGTTTTGTCTAGCAAAAGGTGTTTTAGATCTTGTTATAGTTATTTTTTTTTTCAATCCAGGATGGATGAAAGAACAGAAAGGTAAATCGGTTTAAGCATTTACATTTAACGGAAATATTTTGCGTTTATTAAATGTTTTCTTTGTTTTTGTTGTTTTTTTTTATCAGCATGGAATCATAACTATTAAAATAAAACATACATTTTTTTTAATTCGAGTTCAGTTAAATTTAAAGCCATGTTTCTCAATTTCAGTATTTTTGAAAGATATATATCTGTCAGATGTATGAAATTTCATATGTCTTGACATTCTAATTTGTCTAATGTGCCTTTTTATTTTTTTGGTCGATATTAGCAACGATGCTATTCAACCAGTTCCAGTGCGGAACGAATCAAAACGTCGGAGATGGCTGTTACTGTTGCTTTTATTATTATTGCTGGCGTCATCCGGTGTCCTAACTGGCATTCTTTTACATGGCTCGAAGAAATATGGTTTGTAATTAAGTACATGTACAAATATTATTCCTTAAATGACATGAATTGCACGCAAAAGCACATACACACATAGCGTATTTTTGTATACACGTCTTCACGATTGTTTTTCATAAATTACTCAAATCATTGCTTGAGAGAGAAACGTATAATTCTGATTAAAAATAACATTTATTTTACTAGAAATAAAATTACATATCAAAGTCAAATTTTGTTCTGAATTAAATTGCAACATTTTGAAAAGTTTTTCGGGGTATATTAATTTGTTTTGTAGTAGAGTTGTTCTAAGATATGTTTTGCATATCTAAATCATTTCATTTCACCTGTTGACACATGTATTATGTGGTGTAAGAAGTCACGCTATATTAAACATTTAATAAAAATCTCTTGAATCAGAAATTAAAAGTGCAGTTTTAAAAAAAACATATTTTTTGGTGAATAATTTTTAAATGAAAAAAGTCATTTTTTTAAGTTGCTCACAATGTTATTTTTTTCTGAAACTGTACATGTATTTACCGTATGTTTTCAACGACACCACCTTTGCTTTGTCAGTTCTTGATCTGCACAAGGGTTCTTACCAGTTCAGTTTGAATTTGGTAAATTCAAGATAATAAGATGATATACATCGATCGTACATGAAGTAGACAAAACAAAAGAACCAATACATCATGTCTTTTATTAATTTATGTTGTTGAATGTACATGTTTGATTCGGATGAAAAAAGTTTTCGTGCTATTTGCCCATGGTGAATAGTTATCGAAACTATTTAGCAACGGCATTCGAATCCCTTCGTTCTTAAACTAGGAACACCTCTAGTGTCATCCGTGTCGCTACGTTAAATTCAAGTCCGAAAAGTCTAATTAGAAAATCTGCATCACCGACATAATAGGTTTTCTTCGGTATAATAAAATACCTATTTACTGACTATTTAGACGATAGCAAGTTTATTGTCACCCTCGACAGCAACAACTTTCCTCGGCTTCGCCTCGTGAAATAGTTGCTGTCTCGGGAGACAACAAAACTTACTATCGTCCTCAAATCCAGTATGTAGGTATATGGTATACCATATACCTACATACTGGATTTAAGGACGATAGTAAGTTTTGCAATGACAAACACACAAATAAGATAGAACACAACATTATACTCTTACTCATTTCATATGACTGTATTTTTACTTTGGGGTTATATGTATCTCATTATCTCTTTGCATCATGTATACATGTTGATATAGACATATGCACATAGATTATTATAACAAGTAAGCATATTAGGATTATTAAAAGGAATCAATCAGATTTATTTGCAATGAGATTCTTAAGTATTTTTATCTAGTAATGGAGGCATCAAATCTCATTTTTATTGCATACGACTTCCTATTTATGAAGTAGCATGCTGATATTGATTTCGTTGGTTTAGTAATATGCAGATCAGAACATCTCCTTGATTATATATATATATATATATATATATATATATATATATATATATATATATATATATATATATATATATATTGGAGTGCGTATTCTTCAAAACTATAGATATAATTTTTAAATCAAATGTCATTCGCATTTAACGACCCCCCCCCCCAAAAAAAAAACACACAAAAATCAAGGTATAATTGTAATATAATACCATTTTACCATAAAAATATTCAGGTTGTTAACCTGTTAAATGGTTTGTTCATTTACTGTTCTGCCAATACAAGGCAATAACTCAGAATAGTATGCATTATTTTCGTGAAATTCAATTTTGAAATAATTCTGATCTGAATCATTTTTTTTTCAATCGGGATCGATTGAACCTTGATTAACTGCATGTTTCTATAATTTTGCATTTTTGTTTTATTTATTTATATTTTCATTGCAGAAATAGTTCCTGAAATGAACCTATCGAATAGCGAAAACGTTCAATTTTGTGTGATTTTTTCATGACGTCACTATAATCATAGCACGCGCTTACTGCTTATGGGTTGGATTATTGTAAACATAAAATCTCCGTACTTTTAACAATTCTTAACGGTTTGCCTTTTTTTCAAATGTAAATGTATAGTGATAAGCATCAATGTTAAAAAGTTCACCAGGATATGGACTTGGTTGTTCACATGATCAAATTCGGTCTTCACGGGATTTGATCATGTGACCAACTAAGTCTTTATCCGGGTGAACTTTTTTAATTGCTGTTTATCACTTAAATAAAATATTATTGTTTGATAAGTACTTTATGTGACAATTTATGTTATTGCTTGAATTTTATCTATATATTAAAAATTATAAAAAATAGCAAATAACGATTTTTTTTAATTTAAAAAAATAATAAAAACTTGACCAGGACATCATTGACAATTATATTTTACTTCAATTGAGATCAAGTTTAAAGCCCAAAATGCCTTGTTTGTAGTTAACACAATTTTCTTATTTCAATGAAAAAAAAATAAAAATAAAATGACAAAAATAGTGCAAACGCCGATATTTTTGTAAGATCATATCTATTAAAATATTCTTTATCGATCTATGAATTTCAAGAGAAAAATATGCTTTTTCTCTTTTATACGTCTGTTAGAAAATGATGTAAACGAAATGTAAAAAAAAAACAAACAGCTATTAAATTTTACACACTCAATTAACACGAAAATTAAAAAAAAAAATGAATGATTCCAAAATTACAAATCTTATAAATGTTCTAGCTCAGACACCGTGATCTTACGATTTATTTGCAATAAAAGGATAATTTAAACCATGCATATCAATATGATTTGATTTCGTTTAGAGACCAATCTTCAAAAGATCAATATGCCATGGAATGCTACGAATATAACTACAGGTAATGCTTTTAACCCAATAACATGCATCATTTTTTTTTTCAAATGAACACTATAACGACGTGACGTTGGTAGTGAAAACAATCAAAGCTCTCAGCTCTCCAATACATGGCAATATCTTCATTTGAAAAACCTTTATCTGATTATATGAAAACATAGTTAATTATTGCATAATAAATGTTGAGTCGCTTGCCATTATTTCATATGATACAAGATGCATCGTGTTTTATATTCATGTCTAAATTGTATCATATCATACATTTAACACTGCTGTGATGCCATTCCTATGTTCCAGCTGTCTAAAATTGTACCTGTGACAGTCCGATATAAGTTAGCTTCTTAATATATTTACCGTTACCAGTGGTTAGAGTACTGATATCCTTCAAAATCGGACTGTCTCATGTAAATCAACAATGAGATTAAATGGCATTGTTTTAAGTATAATATACGCCTCAAACACTTCTGTATGAAAAAACGGGCCTTGAAACTGATATTTTTAGCTCACCTGAGCTGAAAGCTCAAGTAAGCTTTTCTGATCACTTTTTGTCCGGCGTCCGTCTGTCTGTCCGTCTGTCTGTCTGTCCGTCCGTAAACTTTTTACATTTTCGACTTATTCTCCAGAACCACTGGGCCGATTTCAACCAAACTTGGCACAAAGCATCCTTAGGTATAGGGGGTTTAAGTTTGTTAAAATGAAGGGCCATGCCATCTTTCAAAAGGGAGATAATAAAAAATCATTGAAAATTTGTTGGTATTTTTCAAAATCTTCTTCTCCAAAACCATTTGGCCAGAAAAGCTGAAACTTGTGTGGAAGCATCCTCAGGTAGTGTAGATTAAAGTTTGTTCAAATCATGATCCCGGGGGGTAGGGTGGGGCCACAATGGGGGGGGGGTCAAGTCTTTATAAAGAAATCTATATAGTAAATCTTTAAAAATCTTCTTCTCAGAAACTGATCAGCCAGGAAAGCTGAAACTTGTGTGGAAGCATCCTGATGTAGAGTAGATTCAAGTTTGTTCAAATCATGATCCCCATGGGTAGGGTTTGGCCACAATGGGGGATCAAGTTTTTACCTAGGAATATATAGAGTATATAGAGTAAATCTTTAAAACTGTTCTTCTCAAAAACCAATCGTGCAGAAAAACTGCAACTTATGTGTAAGCATCATCAGGTAGTGAAGATTCAAGTTTGTTCAATTCATGATCCTCAGGGGTAGGGTGGGGCCACAATGGAGGGTTGAATTTTACATAGGAACATATAGAGTAAATCTTTAAAAATCTTCTTCTTAGAAACTGATCAGCCAGAAAAGCTGTTTCTTGTGTGAAAGCATCGTGAGGTTGTGTAGATTTAAATTTGTTCAAATCAAGATCCCTGGGGGTAGGGTGGGGCCACAATGGGGGAGGGTCAAGTTTTTTATAAAGGAATATATAAGGAAAACTCTTTAAAACTGTTCTTCTCAGAAACTGATTAGCCAGAAAAGTTATTACTTGTGTGGAAGCATCCTTAGGTAGTGTAGATTCAAGTTTGTTCAAATCATGATCCCCATGGGTAGGATGGGACCACAATGGGGGGGGGGGTCAAATTTTTACCTAGGAAAATATAGAGTAAATCTTTAAAACTATTCTTCTCAGAAACCAATCGTGCGGAAAAGCTGCAACGTATAATTCTGATTAAAAATAACATTTATTTTACTAGAAATAAAATTACATATCAAAGTCAAATTTTGTTCTGAATTAAATTGCAATATTTTGAAAAGTTTTTCGGGGTATATTAATTTGTTTTGTAGTAGAGTTGTTCTAAGATATGTTTTGCATATCTAAATCATTTCATTTCACCTGTTGACACATGTATTATGTGGTGTAAGAAGTCACGCTATATGAAACATTTAATAAAAATCTCTTGAATCAGAAATTAAAAGTGCAGTTTTAAAAAAAACATATTTTTTGGTGAATAATTTTTAAATGAAAAAAGTCATTTTTTTTAGTTGCTCACAATGTTATTTTTTTCTGAAACTGTACATGTATTTACCGTATGTTTTCAACGACACCACCTTTGCTTTGTCAGTTCTTGATCTGCACAAGGGTTCTTACCAGTTCAGTTTGAATTTGGTAAATTCAAGATAATAAGATGGTATACATCGATCGTACATGAAGTAGACAAAACAAAAGAACCAATACATCATGTCTTTTATTAATTTATGTTGTTGAATGTACATGTTTGATTCGGATGAAAAAAGTTTTCGTGCTATTTGCCCATGGTGAATAGTTATCGAAACTATTTAGCAACGGCATTCGAATTCCTTCGTTCTTAAACTAGGAACACCTCTAGTGTCATCCGTGTCGCTACGTTAAATTCAAGTCCGAAAAGTCTAATTAGAAAATCTGCATCACCGACATAATAGGTTTTCTTCGGTATAATAAAATACCTATTTACTGACTATTTAGACGATAGCAAGTTTATTGTCACCCTCGACAGCAACAACTTTCCTCGGCTTCGCCTCGTGAAATAGTTGCTGTCTCGGGAGACAACAAAACTTACTATCGTCCTCAAATCCAGTATGTAGGTATATGGTATACCATATACCTACATACTGGATTTAAGGACGATAGTAAGTTTTGCAATGACAAACACACCAATAAGATAGAACACAACATTATACTCTTACTCATTTCATATGACTGTATTTTTACTTTGGGGTTATATGTATCTCATTATCTCTTTGCATCATGTATACATGTTGATATAGACATATGCACATAGATTATTATAACAAGTAAGCATATTAGGATTATTAAAAGGAATCAATCAGGTTTATTTGCAATGAGATTCTTAAGTATTTTTATCTAGTAATGGAGGCATCAAATCTCATTTTTATTGCATACGACTTCCTATTTATGAAGTAGCATGCTGATATTGATTTCGTTGGTTTAGTAATATGCAGATCAGAACATCTCCTTGATTATATATATATATATATATATATATATATATATATATATATATATATATATTGGAGTGCGTATTCTTCAAAACTATAGATATAATTGTTAAATCAAATGTCATTCGCATTTAACGACCCCCCCCCCCCAAAAAAAAAACCACACAAAAATCAAGGTATAATTGTAATATAATACCATTTTACCATAAAAATATTCAGGTTGTTAACCTGTTAAATGGTTTTTTCATTTACTGTTCTGCCAATACAAGGCAATAACTCAGAATAGTATGCATTATTTTCGTGAAATTCAATTTTGAAATAATTCTGATCTGAATCATTTTTTTTCAATCGGGATCGATTGAACCTTGATTAACTGCATGTTTCTATAATTTTGCATTTTTGTTTTATTTATTTATATTTTCATTGCAGAAATAGTTCCTGAAATGAACCTATCGAATAGCGAAAACGTTCAATTTTGTGTGATTTTTTCATGACGTCACTATAATCATAGCACGCGCTTACTGCTTATGGGTTGGATTATTGTAAACATAAAATCTCCGTACTTTTAACAATTCTTAACGGTTTGCCTTTTTTTCAAATGTAAATGTATAGTGATAAGCATCAATGTTAAAAAGTTCACCAGGATATGGACTTGGTTGTTCACATGATCAAATTCGGTCTTCACGGGATTTGATCATGTGACCAACTAAGTCTTTATCCTGGTGAACTTTTTTAATTGCTGTTTATCACTTAAATAAAATATTATTGTTTGATAAGTACTTTATGTGACAATTTATGTTATTGCTTGAATTTTTTCTATATATTAAAAGATATAAAAAATAGCAAATAACGATTTTTTTTAATTTAAAAAAATAATAAAAACTTGACCAGGACATCATTGACAATTATATTTTACTTCAATTGAGATCAAGTTTAAAGCCCAAAATGCCTTGTTTGTAGTTAACACAATTTTCTTATTTCAATGAAAAAAAAATAAAAATAAAATGACAAAAATAGTGCAAACGCCGATATTTTTGTAAGATCATATCTATTAAAATATTCTTTATCGATCTATGAATTTCAAGAGAAAAATATGCTTTTTCTCACTTATACGTCTGTTAGAAAATGATGTAAACGAAATGTAAAAAAAAACAAACAGCTATTAAATTTTACACACTCAATTAACATGAAAATTAAAAAAAAAAATGAATGATTCCAAAATTACAAATCTTATAAATGTTCTAGCTCAGACACCGTGATCTTACGATTTATTTGCAATAAAAGGATAATTTAAACCATGCATATCAATATGATTTGATTTCGTTTAGAGACCAATCTTCAAAAGATCAATATGCCATGGAATGCTACGAATATAACTACAGGTAATGCTTTTAACCCAATAACATGCATCATTTTTTTTTTCAAATGAACACTATAACGACGTGACGTTGGTAGTGAAAACAATCAAAGCTCATTTGAAAAACCTTTATCTGATTATATGAAAACATAGTTAATTATTGCATAATAAATGTTGAGTCGCTTGCCATTATTTCATATGATACAAGATGCATCGTGTTTTATATTCATGTCTAAATTGTATCATATCATACATTTAACACTGCTGTGATGTCATTCCTATGTTCCAGCTGTCTAAAATTGTACCTGTGACAGTCCGATATAAGTTAGCTTCTTAATATATTTACCGTTACCAGTGGTTAGAGTACTGATATCCTTCAAAATCGGACTGTCTCAGGTAAATCAACAATGAGATTAAATGGCATTGTTTTAAGTATAATATACGCCTCAAACACTTCTGTATGAAAAAACGGGCCTTGAAACTGATATTTTTAGCTCACCTGAGCTGAAAGCTCAAGTAAGCTTTTCTGATCACTTTTTGTCCGGCGTCCGTCTGTCTGTCCGTCTGTCTGTCTGTCCGTCCGTAAACTTTTTACATTTTCGACTTATTCTCCAGAACCACTGGGCCGATTTCAACCAAACTTGGCACAAAGCATCCTTAGGTATAGGGGGTTTAAGTTTGTTAAAATGAAGGGCCATGCCATCTTTCAAAAGGGAGATAATAAAAAATCATTGAAAATTTGTTGGTATTTTTCAAAATCTTCTTCTCCAAAACCATTTGGCCAGAAAAGCTGAAACTTGTGTGGAAGCATCCTCAGGTAGTGTAGATTAAAGTTTGTTCAAATCATGATCCCGGGGGGTAGGGTGGGGCCACAATGGGGGGGGGGGGGTCAAGTCTTTATAAAGAAATCTATATAGTAAATCTTTAAAAATCTTCTTCTCAGAAACTGATCAGCCAGGAAAGCTGAAACTTGTGTGGAAGCATCCTGATGTAGAGTAGATTCAAGTTTGTTCAAATCATGATCCCCATGGGTAGGGTTTGGCCACAATGGGGGATCAAGTTTTTACCTAGGAATATATAGAGTATATAGAGTAAATCTTTAAAACTGTTCTTCTCAAAAACCAATCGTGCAGAAAAACTGCAACTTATGTGTAAGCATCATCAGGTAGTGAAGATTCAAGTTTGTTCAATTCATGATCCTCAGGGGTAGGGTGGGGCCACAATGGAGGGTTGAATTTTACATAGGAACATATAGAGTAAATCTTTAAAAATCTTCTTCTTAGAAACTGATCAGCCAGAAAAGCTGTTTCTTGTGTGAAAGCATCGTGAGGTTGTGTAGATTTAAATTTGTTCAAATCAAGATCCCTGGGGGTAGGGTGGGGCCACAATGGGGGAGGGTCAAGTTTTTTATAAAGGAATATATAAGGAAAACTCTTTAAAACTGTTCTTCTCAGAAACTGATTAGCCAGAAAAGTTATTACTTGTGTGGAAGCATCCTTAGGTAGTGTAGATTCAAGTTTGTTCAAATCATGATCCCCATGGGTAGGATGGGACCACAATGGGGGGGGGGGGGTCAAATTTTTACCTAGGAAAATATAGAGTAAATCTTTAAAACTATTCTTCTCAGAAACCAATCGTGCGGAAAAGCTGCAACGTATAATTCTGATTAAAAATAACATTTATTTTACTAGAAATAAAATTACATATCAAAGTCAAATTTTGTTCTGAATTAAATTGCAACATTTTGAAAAGTTTTTCGGGGTATATTAATTTGTTTTGTAGTAGAGTTGTTCTAAGATATGTTTTGCATATCTAAATCATTTCATTTCACCTGTTGACACATGTATTATGTGGTGTAAGAAGTCACGCTATATTAAACATTTAATAAAAATCTCTTGAATCAGAAATTAAAAGTGCAGTTTTAAAAAAAACATATTTTTTGGTGAATAATTTTTAAATGAAAAAAGTCATTTTTTTAAGTTGCTCACAATGTTATTTTTTTCTGAAACTGTACATGTATTTACCGTATGTTTTCAACGACACCACCTTTGCTTTGTCAGTTCTTGATCTGCACAAGGGTTCTTACCAGTTCAGTTTGAATTTGGTAAATTCAAGATAATAAGATGATATACATCGATCGTACATGAAGTAGACAAAACAAAAGAACCAATACATCATGTCTTTTATTAATTTATGTTGTTGAATGTACATGTTTGATTCGGATGAAAAAAGTTTTCGTGCTATTTGCCCATGGTGAATAGTTATCGAAACTATTTAGCAACGGCATTCGAATTCCTTCGTTCTTAAACTAGGAACACCTCTAGTGTCATCCGTGTCGCTACGTTAAATTCAAGTCCGAAAAGTCTAATTAGAAAATCTGCATCACCGACATAATAGGTTTTCTTCGGTATAATAAAATACCTATTTACTGACTATTTAGACGATAGCAAGTTTATTGTCACCCTCGACAGCAACAACTTTCCTCGGCTTCGCCTCGTGAAATAGTTGCTGTCTCGGGAGACAACAAAACTTACTATCGTCCTCAAATCCAGTATGTAGGTATATGGTATACCATATACCTACATACTGGATTTAAGGACGATAGTAAGTTTTGCAATGACAAACACACAAATAAGATAGAACACAACATTATACTCTTACTCATTTCATATGACTGTATTTTTACTT